>CM077578.1:11640331-12087436 GCA_039657325.1 Stephania cephalantha
AACCTTCTTTATCTTTTGATCACGATTTTTGAGGTATTGGTGTGAATCTAATAGGGATTGTTAAGTGGTTGTTCAGTAGTTGTTTTAGTAGGTTTTAAGTGCTATGAAGCTTAGTGGTTTGTGTTGTGGTTGTTGTTGGTGGTGGTGGAGGGGTTTAAAACCAAGAATTTTTAGCAAAAGTGTTATCCAGAATGCGATTAGCGCGCTAATGACGTCATCTAGCGCGCTAATGTTCTTCCCGACGAAGAACGTATAGCTGCATGGGAATCTAGTGCGCTTATTCCCAGATCCAGCGCGCTAGATATTGTAGTTTTGACATTATTTTTGCTAAGTGACATATATACATTCAATTGATTAAAAATCAATTATAAATGAAAATAGGTCATTTCGGGCGGTAATTTGGATATATGGGATTAGGCGGAGCCGGACCGAGGGTTATTTACGGGACACGGAGTGTGGTTTGAGGTGTGTAGTATCCCAACTGAAATTTTTTGAGCAGTACTTTATTTTTGCTTTTGAATTCATATTATGTCTTTCAATACTCTATTCTTGGTGTGATTTAATGGACGGACTTTGAGGCTCTCCCTCCGTGCCATTTTTGTGTGTATGTCCACTAGGCCATAGCACGTGTGATAGGGATCTTGGTGAATAGGTCGGCTCGAGAGTCGTGTCGGGGCACGTGTGGGTGCATCGTTGGTCTCACGCCGATCACCTACTAGATTCAAATACTAGCCTTGTTTCAGTGCTACTCGCCGACAGCAGTCGTGGAGAATCCGAAGTATGGCGCTAGTCTGACCCTAGGCTTTAGGAACACACTTTGAGCTTTCACTATTACTTATGCATGCGATGAGCGCAGTTGCCTGTATTTATTTTCGCATGTTTATTTAATAGTTTTGTTTAAATCCCTGTATTTACTTTCCGTATTGCTCACTTAATTTCCTTGGGAATACTCACTTTCGACTTGTTATCTGCCTTTTGTGATGGCTTGAGTGCAAATCTTAGTACAAGTCGTGGCAAAAGCAAGCTTCCAAAGTACCTGTGATTCAGAGATATTAAGCCAGGCTTGTACGTTTGTATTATATATATATATATATGTATACTTTGTTTATTTTGGATTGTGAGATACTTCGGGATTCTATATTTTTGATATTTTAATACATTGAGGTGCATTTTTAGTATATGATGATATATGGGTTTTCCACATTAGTTATTAGAGTTAAATGCATGACCATAATGTTTCATATTTTGATTGTTATGATAAAAGACTTTTGCAGTGATTTATTATGGTTTAAAATGATCTTAGCAAATGACTTGAGTTCAATAACAATTTAAACAGTAAATTGTTGTCTAGTGAGGTTAATAATGATTAGATGGTGGATGGGATAACATGTGGGACACAGCTGGCACTGGTAGACCAAGTTGTGGGCCCGCATTGGCCCCCGTGGCGGTCTATTTGGAAAATGGGTCGTTACAAGTGTTTGGGTCGACATTTTAATTATCTCGGCACCCGTCTCGACATGTATCTCAAGATAAAACTCCGCGAAACATCGAATTCACTCATTCGATTTGAGTTTTGCAAAATAAAATAATATATAATACACAACACTAGGCAAAAATCACAGAATAATAAAATTAATTATAAATCTCAATTTCACCGATATTTTACTCTTGACTCACGACCAAAACCTTAATTGGGTTCCCTTAATCTCGGATTAGCCATAATTATCGATTTAAAAATTTCGGGATTTGACAGTTTTGTATGCAGTCAGGTGCGTAAAACATATAAGAATGCTTCACAAAATTCAAATCGTTTTACAATTGTATTTATCCATTGTTGATTGTTTTATTTCTCTGATTTATGCTATAGAAATGTTATTTATACTGATTTTACTGTTTGAGTGGTTCACTGAGGCTTTATGCATGTGTTATGGGATTGTTTGATTTACCAGTTAAGTGATTCACTGGGGTTATTATGTGGAATTATATAAGATGAAAATGGTTAGATAGGAAAATGTGACACCCAGACAATCAGTGGATTGCAGCTCGAGCTGTTACTTCGGTGCATGGGATGGTGGGTTGTAGGTCTAGGCCGACCATTGGGGAAGCTATTGAGGTTTAGTCAGCTTAGAGATGCTTAGTTACGTCGAGGTTACAGAAGATATTATGCCTATTAAAATCGTCGTTGTTAAACTGCGAGTTACTTTTGATTTATTTATGGTTTACATTCATGTTTACTTATTTAAATGTTGTTGGTTCTCAATTATTTACCTGCTGCTCTGATTTTTGTAATGATCTACATTCATGCAAGTATTTTTTTCTGCTGTTAGATGTAATAATTGTATGTCTCGTACTTTTTACTTGATTTCCTGTTGAATATTGTGTGGACTTCTCCTATGAGTTTACTCACTGGGCTCGTCATCGTTTTTGTTGGATGACTGAGTGTTGATCCTTCTACGAGCAGAGGCAAGAGCATCTTAGGCGACTATCTTGGACTTGTCAGCTATCGAGGACATACTCGTAGGTGTTTATTTGGATATTTTGCCTTACTTTGGATTATTTTTGGGACTTAAGAGACACTAGTACATGTGTATATATATAATTTTGAGTATTTTGTCGTCTTATGTACATGGCACTTTATTTACGGGTTTTCTACAGTAGGTTGTTAACACTTATGATATGAATTGATATATATAGCAATTAAAGTCTAAAGAAATAACTTATTGAAATACTAAATAACTGGTTAATTGCCTAACAAAATAGATGAGTTAGCATACATTTCGAGAACACTGGCGTGGCATCGACGTCAGCGGGGCTGAGGGACCCGCGAAGCAGCACACTTGGCGGCTTTAGAGCACAAGGCCGCCACAGCACTGCCCAGATTCCCACTATGAACTATGACCAATCAGTGTCTCTACTAATTGCAAGGTGCCATCGTTGAGGTGCGAAATAATATAAGCCTCTTTAGTCAAGATGCGTTCGTAAGCCCTATCTAGGTTACTCGGCTCTATCGTAACAATTGTACCCCTGATGGCGGGAAACAACCCTCATAGAAGAAGTGAACCTGATCCCTATCAGTGCCAGCAACTATTTCAGCAAACTACAACAACTGTCGGAATCTCACTATATACTGAATCGCAAGCTCTCCCAGCCTCTGTCGAATATGCATGAATTCTGACCTCTTGGCGATCATCAATGAGGGTGGGAAGAACTTCTGATTGAACAACCTATTGAAGTCCTTCCATGTATGCAGCTCTCCTTGGGGTGGCTACCAAGTTAGTCCACCAGGTGTCTGCGTCTCTTAAGAAGAAAAAACTACCAACCTAGGCCTTTTTACTATCATCTAGCCTAAAAAATATATGTATTTTCTCGTGACTCTTGATGAATTCTTTTGCCTCTAACACGTCAGAATCCCCACTGAGTTTTCTCGATTTGTACCTCTCGTACTCCCTAGTCAGTCTGGCCTTATGAGTCAAATCAATGCTAATATCTTTCTCAGTCAGTGCCACAATTGATGGCACTACTATATCAGGTAGTATAGGGACTATGTTGATGACTGATATTGCATGTATCATAGATCGTGACAGAGTCACCTGAGGTGTGGGCGCACTCGCATCCTGTGTGGAAGCCACTTTAGTTGTCTAGGGTGATGGCAATTGTCCCCTAAGAATAGTCAAAATCTCATTCAGACATATATCCTGTGAAGTAACCCTCTGTGTCGAGGCCCGAAAGTCTGCTGGATCAATAGGACCTAGACTTGTAGCTTCACTATGATCACCGATGCTCCGTTGATCGGCCATCGAGGTCTACAAAGGCGAATAGCAATCTTCAATCAATTTCCATAACTACCATTAATAGTACATGTTAAACACTTAACATGTATAATTCAAACTGATTTTGCACCAACTATCCTTACTTCCCAACTAAAACTCTAAGTCAATATCATAGGATTTCCACTCTAAGTTCAATTGTGTCTTAACTCTAAATTTGCATTTAGTCGAGTTGTAGGTTATATAGAGTTAAGATATAAACCTACACGCTGATACCAACTGTGACGGCCCCAGACCCTATAAACTGGGCCTTGCCCGGCCTAAACCTACGTGGACCCTCAGTCAACTCCCGCACAGTCAACGCAAGGTTAGTCAACCACTTATCCAAATAATTCAATCATTAGTTGCTTATTAGGTTTGTTATTTAGTTTAACAAGTATTAATGTTTACACAACGAAATTTAAAAATATTTAAAGCAACTTACTTAAGTAAACGATAGTCAGGACATTCCTAGATGTGGAAATTCTACAAAAGTAGATCTCATGTATAAACCTGGTGACAAATAGTATGGAGAAGTATCATATACATGTATCAATCGTCTCACGACCCAAAATGAACCCTAAAGTAACCAAAACATCAGTATATATCATATGTGCAGTCTAAAATATCAAAATAAACAAACTGTTGTAACAGAGATGAGCAGACTATAAGGGAAGCTGAGAGGAAGCCACCAATCAAAGGCTCCTTGCCCCTGCTACTAGAGGGACCTTTAATTATCACCAAAAGCGAAGACAATTCTAGTGAGTAAATCCATAAAAAGTTTAACATTATTTCTCAAGATAAACAATAAATGAGTCCATAAATCATGTTGGAAAGAAATAAAGCTGATAAATAAACGGTAAAATGCATGATAGACATTACGATGATCAACGGTAGGGACCAAGTGACCTGAAAGCAAAGGATAGGGAGTAAGTGGTCCTGACACTCTACACGTGGGTTCAAAGCCACGTAAGACATGCGTCTAAAAATGGTGCAGTGGGTCAAAGCCGCTTCGACTGCACCTAACCTATTTGACACTATTGGCTCGCTTGAGCTACAATCCGAGAAAATCCCAAAGGGAGCCACAGACTTAACCGGATGCTTAGCTGTAATGGAACTCAAATACCTGAGATAAGCCACAACGTATAGCGGATGCTCACTCAGAGGTCTTAGACCAGTCGAGAAGCCACGAGAGCTAGTCGACTGCTCAACTCAAAAATGAACAATGACTAGACCTGACCACTTAGACCCTAGGTCACTCGGTAGGGAAGTAGAGTCCAATAAAAGCAATCATTTTATCAAATAAAACAAGGAAATGAAAAAAACTTATATTGAATTTCTAATTGGTTTACATACCTCAATAACGCTAAATACCAAGCAAATCGCGGCTCGCACACGCCTCGAAATACCTACCTGATACTAGTCTCCTAGGCCCCTGGTAATGAATTAGGTGTGTTTAAGCCTATTTAATACAATTTAGATTTTCAAATCCTAAAATAGTTCAAAATAGCGAAGTTATAGTGGTGGCACATTTTTCAAAGAGAATTTTCAATGTAAAAATCCCCGAAAAACCTCCAAACTCACTTTCCTACAACTTTTTTAACTTTTCTTATTTTTCCTATTTTCATGAATTTTTGTAATTTTTGTAATAATTTTTATCAATTAAATTATAAAAATGTAACTTTTTAATTGAAAATAAGTGTGGGCCCTCTAAATCGGGTCCGATTCAGCCCTGTCGGTGTGCCAAACTTGGCCAGGGGGATCGTACATACAAATGTGTGCGATCCCTTCCCCCTTCTTCATTAGAGAAAGTACATCATTTGTGCGTTCTATCTTTTCATTCATTTTTTTTTCTTTTCTTTCAACCTTTGTAACTTTCTTTCTTTCTTCATCAAATTCAACCAATTTAAGATCAATTTCAACAACACCATCTTGAGCAAAACTTTTAGAAAACATTCCATTCAAACCAAAAATTCGATAAATCAAGAAAAATAAAGGGGTTTGGGGATTACCTTAGCTTCTTGACTTTAACAACTTGAACCCTTGCTCATTTGCTTTCCATCGCTACTCCTTCTTCTTAATGTTTCACAGTCACCAAAAGAAAACCACACACTTCAACCTCTTTTAATCCTATCTCATACACTCACTTAGGGACACATGCACCTATACATCAGATGTGTGGCCTTTGAAAACCCATAACTAGTGGTTCTTATTAAGCCACATCAAATATTATTTACTTTTATTGTTTAACATACTAAGCTTAGGTATTTCATTTTGTTAATTTTATTTGAATATAAGTTCTATTGATCTCGTCAACCTACCCACATGTCTGTGTGCGCACACATCTCAAGGTAGTTCTCATTCCCAAAATCGACGATGAAATGATGTGAATTTGCATATACAAGTGTATATAAGATTTATACATGCACCACACCATAATAAAATATTATATTTACCTCGGTGTCGATGCCCGAGTTCTGATCGAGCCAGCATATAAGATTTGCTGCCACGTTACAATCCTATTAGGCGAATGATTAAGATTAGATTTATTAGGGTCGTAATACTAACTCAGTTTTCAAGTCATGCTTTGAATAAGAGATCCTTATTTACAAATAAGGACTTACAGTTTTACTTAATGTCTCAAATTTGGTTTTTGAGCATATTAATGAGATTTTATCACTCAACAACCTTGGTTTTTAGTTAATAGACTTCAATGAACCAACACCAAGAATTTTGGGAATTTCTATGAGTGTTTTAGCCGCATTTCAAGTTGCATAAAAACTAAGTTTTTGGAAATTATATTAAGGTCACTTATAAGGGAATGTTTTGCAAACCAATATGTTAAACAAACTTGAAATGATTTCCAATGGACTTTAATGATTCAATAACACTTAAAGACAATATGGAAAATGTCTACAACCTTATAACACCAAGTTTGGGCATTTTTGGTCGAGTTAAGCGTCAAATGAGTATTTAAAATGAATAAAAAGACCTTTCGGGGTTATTCCTTCGCATCAAGCCTTTGTATATGGTAAAAATAAGGGACTAGGGACCCCGAGGATTTAGTATTAACATGTTTAGGACATATTGAAGTCGAGACTGAGTCTAAGTTAAATAGAACATACATTGAAGCAAAAAGCGGACTGTATTATAATGAACTGGGATAGTCAAACTTAAATAAGCTATACATACCAAATTCACTTTAATAGGGACCAGAGGCTTGGAGCGTTAGTGACGAGTATTGGGATGTAGTACGAACGTGTAAGAGCCGCATTTAGCTTGGATATTATTGTTTGTTGAGGTAAGTAAACCAATTAGAAAATCAATACTATTTCTTTTCACTTTTCTTGTTTACTTTTGAAATGATAAGCTAAAATATTGGACTCTAATTGCCCACCGAGTGGCTTAAGTGTTTGAGTGGTTAGGTCTAGTTGATTATGATCACTCGCGAGTTGAGCGTTCGGGTAGTTCCCGTGGCTCCTCCCGAGTTTGAATCCTTTTGATGCGAGCATCCAGGGTCACCGTGGCTCCTTAATTGGCATTCAAGTTCCACAAGTAGTAGGCATCCAGGGTCACTGTGGTCTCTTTTGGAACTCTCTCGGACTGCAGTTTAGGTAAAGTTGGCGGTGTCAAATGAATATGGCTTGTGAGACTTCGATCCATGGTACCAACTTCCGCACTTACACGGACTTTTGGCTGTGTAGGTTGTATATACCACTATGTCCCTATCTTTTCCTTACGAGTCACTTGGTATCTATCGTTGATTGTCCTAGTCTTTTTATCATGCATTTTACTATTTTATTTATTGTTTCTTTCATTTCCCACATGATTTATAGACTTGTCATTTACTATCTTGAAATATTGTTAAGTTTATGTTGGATTTACTCACTGGGATTGTCTCCGTCACTGGTGACTGTATGACCCTCTAGTAGCATAGGCAAGGATCCTGTGATCGGCGATTATTTCTAAGTTTCCCTCAAATTCAGCTCCTTTCTACTACTGCTACCGTTGGATCTTTTTGATATTTTGGATGTACATATAAGCTATATTTTTCGTTTCTTCTTATATTTTGGGATATTATGGGTTGTGAGACTCGAGATACATGTATATGATAACTTGATCATTATATTGTACTAATTCTCACTTGGTGCATACACATGAAAATTTATTTTTGCAATATTTTCACATTAGGATTGTCCCAACTCTTAGTCATTAATTGTTTAAGTTGTTTTAAATTGACTAACTTCCGCTGTAATTTATTATGTCTTGTTTAAAGTATATAACGTACTTAATAAGCAACTAATGATCGAATGACATGGAAAAGAGGCTGAATAGACATGCATTGATTTCGCAAAGGTTGACCAAGAGTCTACATAGGCTCAAGCCGAGCGGGTCTCAGTTTGTGGGGCTGGGGCCGTCACAGCTTTAGGATAAGCGTATGGTGTGGAATACTTTTGGGTACGTTATTAGAGCTTCATGAACTAGTTTAAGTAAGTTTGGAGTTCTTTATAGTTCAATTAGATGTTAGTTGGGTTTATGGTGTAGTTTTAATTCATTTTGGAATTGTAAAAGCGGTAATGGAGGATTTGAGACTGGAAGTTATAAAGTTTTAATTTGATATATATATTGTGAACTGCAGCGATTTGTGAGTCCTTTTAGGCTTCTCCTCAATTCTGCTATCTATTAGGTGAAATTTTTCGGTAGTTAACTTTTATGGGAGGTGCTGCCGAATTTTTTTTATAAAATGCGGAAGATATTCCATATTATTTCCTAATTTGCTCCAATTAAATAAATCAAGAACTGAGATTTGTTGAGGATCTAAATTTAGTTTTGGAGCACTATATAGGATTGAAATGAAAAATATTTCGAGGTTTAAAGTTAATTGTATAGTTTAGGCGCCTAATTAGGGTAATTAGATTAAGTCAAGACTTAGTGAGATGAGTCTTGGCAAGAACAGATGAAGGGAACAACTTTTGTTTTTTGTTTCTCCGTTACTCTTTAACTTAAAACTGCAAAATAAATATACATCATGTCAAATGTTTAAGAGAATGTATGATGACACTACCGATTGGAGCCAGCTAGATCCATAAGCACGGAACTCAATCAAGGCCAACTGAATCTCGAAGCTAATGTTTATGCCGGATTAAATTGGAATGCTTTCCAAGCTTTTTGGGCACACGAGATTGGACCGAATGATGAAAGAAAAAAGATATACTTCAACATAAATTCCTATTTAAGCCACACACAAAATATTTGTTAGTCTTCCAAACTTCATTCAAAACACATTTTTTGGGTCCATTGTATGCCCTAACAAGCTAAGTTTAAGCTCTAAAAATATTTTATAATGTGTATTCACAAATAAGATAAGCAAAAAGTAGGGCTTAACACTTCGTTTCTCTTTTTTCTTATTGCAATGGAAGAAGAGTTTGATCCATGTAGTCGACTTCAACTATAATTTGGAATTGAGTCTGTGTTGTTATGCGTTTTTGCATGAAATGTTGCCATTTGAGGATGTTCAAAGTGGGGTGCAATAGGGTTGATTGTTTGTGCGAATTTGAGAATGAGGGAGATTTGTTTAAACTTTGAACCAAGAGGTTTTGGGTTGTGTGGGGTGTGTCGATAGGTAAGTTGTAGGATTTGTAGGGTACGAGAGTAGGAATAGTCAAGCAATGAGTCAAAAAATTACTTTTCGAGGGGTGTATGTATGTCAAAAAATGTTGTGCAAATAACAACCCCTACATGACTATAATAGGGATGCAAATGGGTAGGAGAATACCCACGGGTAATGAGGATTTACCCTTATGGGTATATGTATGAGTAATAAAATATACCCGCGGAAATCCCCATGGGTAATCCCCATATGGAGACCCATCTACACATGGAGATCCCCATATATCAATTTATACACCATATGATATTTATTATTTATATATATATACCATATGTAATTTATATATAAATATTACATAGTTTCTACTCCGAAAGACTCATACATATAACAAAAAAAACATCTTAATGAGATTTATAATTTTAATTTATTTGGTTAATTAATAACTATATGTTTTGTTTTGAATTGTTCGCAACTATATTTATATTTTAGAATTTTAAGATCAAAAGTACTGAAAAAAACTGATGACTTGGTGGTTTAACGAGATAATGACTTTAAAGAATATTTTGAATTTGAACTTTTCGTTTTGCATATGCCAATGATTTTGTAGAAACTTATTTATAATTGTTAGCACTTAGTAGTTAGAATTTTTATTGCATGAGATGCTGATTTTTTTTTTGTTGGAATTTAGACAACTGTGTTGTTATGCATGTATATTTGACACCTTATTTGTTATAATTTTTTTTTTTTTTCAAAATCCTCGCGGGGATCCCCAATGGGAATGGAATAGGGAAAAAAAAATCCCTTCGAGTATTCTCCATCCTCGCAAAAATCCTCATGAAAATCCCCACGGAGATCTTTAATGAGTAAAACATTTTACCCAAAAGGATTCCTCATACCCACGAAAATTTGATGGGTATGGAGATGGATATGAAAATTTATCTCCTCATGAGTATGAGCGTGTGTATGAGTGATAAATTTTTTAGAAAGTATAAATATGTGAATGAGGTCTCCATCTGGTACCCTACCCTACATCCATTTGCATCCGTAGACTGCAACACTGTAACTGCCCTTCTCCAACCCAAACAAATCTTCGACCTCCTCAACTGACGCCCACCATGACCTACTGGCCTTTCTCTCTTATCACCCGATTTTGCCCCCAAAACCATTGCTTATTTCTTCGATTCACACTCTGAAACATTCCCCATACCCACCGTAAACAAAAAGGGTACACAAGTCTTTTCACCTCTATTTCTAGGGCCTGGCCTAGGCTAAGAGCAGCAGAACATCGATTGTCGAACTCCCCCTCTTCGATCCCCAATTCCTCTTCGTTTTCTTCGATCATGGCTTCGAACGGATCCTCTCCGGTGAGTCTTCGAAGCAAAAAAAGAGGATTTTTTTTTCTTTCAAATCAGTCGTTCAGGCACTGATGATCGACTTCGCACTTGTGAATTGATTGAGAAAAAACTGATGATTGTTTGTGTTTGATGATGCAGAGTGCGGGCGACACGGAGAACAGCTTGGAGAAGATCAAGCGGCAGTTGACGTCGGCCTCTGGGAGGAATCTGCTGCAGGGGCCACTTCTGAAGCGATCCGAGACGGTGCGAATTTCGGTCTTGCTATTTCTATTGATTGTTCGTTTCGTTCATCATACTTTTGTTTGATCACAAATTTGGATTGGTGAAGGTGAACTTGGGGACTCTTTAATTTTTCTTTTTATAATCTAAATGAAGTCGCAATCTTTTAAGCAATTATTACTCTTTAGGTTGTTTCAATTGTTTTGTTGACAATATAAGGATTTAGGTTTCTAAAGATTGCTTTATGTGGCTAAAGTGGTGATAATTCATGTGATAAAATAGGTACTCGAGTATTACTTGTAGTTGATGTTGTGGAGTTAAGCTAATACGTTGTAGGCTTGTAGCATATGAAGTAAAGGATTTAGGTTGGTAAGATTTAGGTTTCTAAAGATTGCTTTTGTAGGATAATTCATGTGAGAAAATGTAGCAGTTGATGGAGAAGTAAAGTAGATTTAGGTTAACATCATCTTTGAAGGGAGTCCATGCTTTATTTCATAAATGTCGTGAAGGTGGAAAGGATGCGAGGTGGTTGTTTGATACTCACGAGTGAATTTGACGATAAACCTTCAATAAAGTACCTTTTTAAAATATGTAAAATTAAAGATAGTGGTGGGAAGGCTTTGTAACCATCTAAGGCGAATCACTGTCGAGTAGCTACGACGGCCAAGGTCTAGCTAACCACAGGGGAGATAGAGTTCAATTAGGGGTGGCAATTTGGGTCATGACACGATTAACATGACACGACAAGACAGGTAATAAACATGTCATGAGTTTGGCATAAGTGAGTCTAGGTCATAAACATGTTAACACGTTTATAACGATTAATAAATGAGTCATTAACTTTTCAACCTGCTTAACTCGTTTATAACTTGCTTAACTCGATTAAAGAATAATGTATAAATAATAAATATGGTATAATAAATAGATTAGTACATAATTCACCCATTTGAATACATGTTAATAAGATGATTTATTTTTTTATTTGTAGACATCTTTTTATCATATTTTATTTTATTTTTTAGAGGAAATATTTATTTTACGTTTAATATATTATTTATGTTTTAGATTTTATTAATTATTATTTATTAAGAAAATAATAAAACTTTTCACCAAAGTAAAATTTATATATATTTTTAGACGATTCTTATAATTTTGTATATGTTATTATTACGAGTCATTTTCCCTCTATTATTAATGGCCTGTTCGCTTCATGGTCTTAGGGTGGATTAACCCCACGGGACTGGCTAAACCGGTGTTCGCTTCGCGGATTAACTAGGCCACGGGATTAACTAATACGTAGTATAGGTGACTAAAGTAAACCACCGATTTTGGGGGGACTAACTAGTCCCAATGGTTAGCCATTAGAGATTACAAAATTACCCCTCATCTTTACATACTCTTCTCTCCAACCCAATCGATCAAATGCATTGACAAGGGCGAGACAACAACAACAACAACAACATAGCCTCAGTCCCAAATTAACTGGGGTACATGGATCAAACTTTTCCATTGTGCTCGATTAAGTGCAATTGATGGTGAGCTTTGCAAACCATTCAAATCCCTCCTAATTAATGCATCCCATGTTAACTTTGGTCTGCCCCTACCTCGTCGAATTTCTACAGTTTCTATTGAGTCAAGTTTTCTAGTTGTAGCATTTGTAGGCCGTCTTTGCAGGTGACCAAACCACCGCAACCGCCCTTCCCTAATCTTTGTATCAATTGGTGCTACTCCTACTTGTCTTTGAATTTCTATATTTCTTATTCTATCTTTACGAGTTTTACCACACATCCACCTAAGCATCCTCATTTCTGCTACGTTCATTTTATGTAATTGTTGTTGCTTTACCGCCCAACATTCACTTCCATAGAGCATAGCTGGCCTAATTGCGGTCCTATAAAATTTTTCGTTTAACTTAGTAGGAACATTTCGATCACAAATCACCCCTGTTGCACTCCGCCATTTCTTCCATCCAGCTTGAATTCTATGTGTGACATCATTCTCAATGTTACCATTATTTTGTATGATTGATTCTAGGTATCTAAAGTGGTTTACCTTATAAACTTCTACTTCCCCTAATTTTACCACTCCGTCATCTTGATGTCTAGTGTTTCTATACTCACAGTGTATGTATTCGATTTTTGTCCTACTCAACTTAAAGCCTTTAGATTCTAATGTATTCCTCCAGAGTTCTAATTTCCTATTCACTCCATCTTTAGTTTCATCCACTAAGACAATATCATCTCCAAATAACATACACTATGGTATATCCTCTTGAATATGTCTAGTTAGTTCATCTATAACTAAAGTAAATAGATATGGGCTTAAAGCCGATCCTTGATGTAGTCCTATCGTAATGGGAAATTCTTTTGTAGCTCCTCCAAATGTCTTTATACTCGTTACTACTCCATCATACATATCCTTAATAGTGTCTATGTATCTAGCATGCACTCTTTTTCTTTCTAGAACCCACCAAAGAACATCTCTAGGGACCCTATCATATGCTTTTTCTAAATCTACGAATACCATATGAAGATCTTTTTTCTTTTCTCTATATTTTTCTAACAATCGTCTTACAAGGAAAATCGCCTCCATAGTTGACCTCCTGTGCATGAAACCAAATTGGTTTCTCGATATTGTTGTTTCTCTCCTTAGCCTATTGTCAATTATCCTCTCCCAAAGTTTCATAGTGTGACTCATAAGTTTAATTCTCCGATAGTTTGAGCAACTTTGAATGTCTCCTTTGTTTTTGAAGATTGGCACAAGCGTGCTTCTTCTCCAGTCCATTGGCATCCGTTTTGATTTTAAAATTTTATTGAAAAGTTTTGTTAACCAAGTCAATCCAATTTCTCCTAAGCATTTCCAAACCTCTATGGGTATTTCATCTGGGCCACATGCTTTCCCTATTTTCATTCTTTTCAATGCCTTTTTAACTTCTACAATTCTAATATTGCGTGTATAGTTTACATTTCTTTCTTGGTGTGGGTTTTCATCTATTATAGTATCAACTTGACCATCATTAAATAAACTATCGAAGTAACTTCTCCATCTCTCCTTAATATCCTCCTCGCGCGTTAAAACATTTTGATTTTCGTCCTTAATACATCTTACATGACTTAGGTCTTGTTTCTTTTTATCTCTTAATTTGGCTAGCCTATATATATATATTTTTCACCATCTCTATTACCTAACCTTGTATATAGATTTTCCATGAAATTTGTTTTAACTTGACTAACTACTTTTTTAGCTTGTTTTCTAGCTTCTCTATATTGATTGTACACATCTTCATCTTGACACTTAGGTATTTTCCTATACATCTCTCTTTTAGTCTTAATTGCTCGTTGGACATCCTCGTTCCACCACCATGTTTCCTTCTTTGGTGGTCCCAAGCCTTTAGATATACCTAATATGTTTGATCCCACTCTCCTTATGCAACTACTCATTTCTAGCCACATTGTATTAGCATCTAAGTCAAGATTCCAAATATTTTCCTTTAGTAGTTTTTCTTTAAACTCTACTTGTTTACTATGTTTTAGGTTCCACCACTTTATTCTAGGGTCGCTAACTCTTTTATTTATATTATGTCGTCGTGTTAGCTTAATATCAAGTACTACTAACTTATGTTGGGTAGTAAGTGCTTCACTAGGTATTACTTTGCAGTCTATACATATTTTTCTATCTATTTTTCTTGTTAAAAGAAAATCTATTAACAAGAAAAATAGATAGAAAAATATGTATATGTTGTTGCAAAAATCTATTGACAAGGGCGAGAAACAGGGCAAATTTCACAAACCCTAGACTTTGATCCGCCAAGTTTGGGAGAAGGAACTGCTGCAGGTCTTCGATTCGTGGTATTTAAGTTGTGCCTCGTTGTCGATTCATTGACAAGGGCAAGAAGACATGTATATGTTGTTGCAAAAATACGAGGACCTCATTTGAAGACACGATATTAGTCCGAGTAGAAATTTCGTCATTTTTACCATGAAAGAAGTCCGAGGACCCTCATTTGAATAACTTATGTTCGAGTTAATACACTCGAATTCATACATCTCGTTGTTGCGAGACTAGTTCATTATGGTGAAGAACACATGAACAAGAACAAAGCCTGATGAAAAGTCATTTAATCAGTGCATAAGTCAAGTTAAAAACCAAGCCTCGTCCATGAAAAGTCAATTAATCAGTGAAAAGTTTTGCCAACATTATCAAGTACCGTATTACAAATCACCTAACATATGAAAACGACCATTAGAAACAAAGCTTCATTTTCGGCTCTGTTGATTTGGTTGGAGATGTAAGTTAATGTGAGGGGTACTTTAGTAAATGTACATATTATAACCACATTTTTTCTCAAGCTTAAACCTCCCAACCGAACAAGTCCCATAAAAGGGACTAATACATAAACCCATGTGTTAGTCCCATTACAAACTAATCCCATGGTCTTGGGTCTTGGTAAATATTGAAGCGAACAGGCCATAAGAGTAACAAAGACTTGAATGAAAAAGTAAAGTAAAACTTAAGACTATATACAACCACATTATATTTTATTGGCTATTTAATTATGTTTTTTTTTAATTTATTCATTTAGATATATTTAAAAAAGTAGTAAATAAATTATAAAAGTTTAAATAAATTAAAAAGTTTAAATAAAATATTTAATAAATGAGTGACATGAATACACGACATGTTTAACACAACTCACTTAGACATGAAAACGATTAACACGATTAATAAACATGTCATGTAATGAATTTACATTATACGGGTCATAACCTGTTTACGACATGACATGTTTACGACTCATTGACACGAATTATCACCCCTAAGTTCAAGCCTTGTGGATGACATGGTAGTAGACCTTTAGTTAATATTTGGTCCAAGTCCATCATGGATCTTGGTCAAGGTTCCAAACTTGTACTTCGCTTGTAATTCGCCTACTCAAAATTTAGAAATAATTTGGGAAGTTTAACTCCACGAGGGGAAGCTGTGCGAAAAATCGCCGGTGTATGGGTAGCCCATGGAGTTTAATTCTATACGCTAAAAACTCAAATTTCTCTTTAAAGTTATTAAAATACATATTGTTATACAACTATAATGCATAAAAGTCACAATGTAATTTTTTCAAATAGTTATTTTTCAATAGAACGTGCAATTTGCAAGTACATGACAATATTTCGCAATGCGACATGCAATTCGCCAACTATTTCCTAGCGGAAAAAAAAAATTCAGGTCCAGTCAAAACTTGATCCGGACACCCCCTTATAATAGCTAATACATGTGCTGTTCGGACCGGCCCGGTTTTAAATTTGGACAAGGGTAGCTTGACCAGACCCGTTTCACTTTAAAATCGGGTTGTCCAATTGTACGAGTTTTATGGCAATGCAAAAGAACTATTTTCATATTTAAAGTTTTTTTAAATATAAAATAGGCAAAACATATTTTTTGGTCCTCGAACTTTAAGACTTATGATTTTAGTCCCTGAACTTTTATTAGTGTACATTTGGTCCCTGAACTTTCATTGTTGTACATTTGGTCCCTAAACTTTTGAGTTTTTTTTATTGAGGGAAATTAATATTTTTTTCGGCTTTTGATGGTCGATGTGAGTCGTTCGGTTCAGTAATATAAACCACTTTACTCTTCTCGACTAATCACACGACACTTATGTTACCTACATTGCCGGAATTTAACACTTTAAATGGTGGAAGGATTAAATGTAGACCTCTGTGAAAGTTCAAGGACCAAATGTGTAGTAATAAAAGTTAAGGGACCAAAAGCATAAAAAACACAAAGTTCAGGGACCAAATGATGAGTTTTGCCTATAAAATAATCACAAAAAATAAGTTTATCTAACAAAAATAACTTTAATAAGTAGAATTTAAGAAATTAATTTAAGTTTCATTCAATTACTCAACATAAATCTCAACAACTTTATCTTAAGCACTTAATGTTTGATATTTATTATAAAAACAAAAAAAATTATATTGACGGATGTCTTGCTAGATATCTATTATCAATTTAT
Source organism: Stephania cephalantha (assembly GCA_039657325.1). NCBI lineage: Eukaryota > Viridiplantae > Streptophyta > Magnoliopsida > Ranunculales > Menispermaceae > Stephania > Stephania cephalantha. The sequence goes on from CM077578.1 coordinate 11,657,336, forward strand.
TCAAGGCTAATATGAAATTCGAACCGGTTCTGGGCCGGGTCTAGGCCAAGAGAGTCTTGTCCATACTCGGCTCGGTTTTTAATTCGAACTGGAAGACTTTTTCCAAACCCTGTCCAGATTCATAAAACTTTGTCCAAACCTTTTTATTTTGGGCCGGGCAAAACCTTGTCGTCAGGCTCGAACTAGGTATTGTCAAGCTTACAATTTCCCTTTCGAGGTGTTAAGGTTTCATTTTTTAAATTGGTTTGGTACATTCTGCCAAATTTCCTTAAAACTTCCATGAAAATTCTTCGAAACTTCCATGTAGATATGAAAGTTTTACAATTTTGCCACTACTTGGTAGGACTTCCCAAATCATGTTGAGTTTTTTGGGGAGTTTTGATATTTTTTCCTAGCACATAAATTCGTTTCCCCTTTTTCAAAAAATTGACAAAATTCGCTAAAGTTCGGGAATTATTTCAGTTTTTTAAACCATTCTTATTTATCATGCGCCGCTTTATTGTTGACACACACACACATATTAGTAAATTAGATTCAACGTATTGCTTTAATTGGGACTGTATAATAACTTAAAACATGTATGGTGTGTTCGGTTGGGTTGATAAGGTTGTCTTGATAGGGTCGGATTAGCAAACATTGGATTACGTAGCTATGGATTAGGGGTAAGCCGAAGTTGGAGACTTGTTCGGTTGACATGATAGGATTTTAAATGATTTCATGAAAATGACGATTTTACCCCTCCCATATAAAACCCCCATAACCGTCTTCACGTCCTCATGATTCGGTTGAATTGTCCTCATCGTCCTCACAACCCCTATTCGAAACCCCCAAAATCGAACTCGATCGAGTGGGTTTCACCCAAATCAGTGCAACCCCAACGATGATAAATTGTATTGTTGTTGTTCGTTGGAGGGTTAGAGAGAGGGGGGCAAAGGAGAAATATTGAGTAAAGAAGTTGAACTTGATGATGGACTAACTAAGGAAAGGGCAAGGGGTCACTTAGTTTAGTCCATAGTTGGTGTGATTAGCTAATCCGTTGCATTATCTAATCATGCGAAGTGAACAACGAATTAATCTAATCCAATGGATTAGCTAAGCAGTCATGCGAACCGAACACGCCAGTAGTTCAAAGTGGTAATTTAATTGTATATTATATATCCTATAATAAAAGAATCATAAATTGCAATGCTTAAAAATGACCAGTCTACCAATGCATGAGCTAGTTTGTTGGCTCTTGGTTCGATCATAATGGAAAAATAGGTTTTGATTTTTCATTTCATTTTCTTGTAACTTCATTTATCAAGAGGAAAAGGCAAAACAGAAGGGGATACACAATCCAAGATAACCTCTGAAATGGAGTATGAAAAAAATAAGTGGGACCTCATTGTGCTTATTGACGGAGGATCATTGTGCTTATTGACGGAGGATCATAATTTCTATCCATAGAGAAATTATGTTGGTGATGGTTTAAATTATGTTGTTAAAAATGCGCTAAGTGTGAGGTGGCTTGGTGAAGTTTACCACTGCAGCCTTTTCTTTCATTGATTGCCTATCATTGTTTATCAGCTTAGGAAATGGAATGAGCGATGGATAATCCTAGACCCAACCACAGGAAAAATGGAATACAAGTAAGTGCTCCTTTATATTCCAAAGAAGTTACCATCTGCAAGCATTTATTTTCCAATTTATTTCCCTAAAATATATTTATCTAGGAAGTCCTTTCATTATATGTATGCCTTTCGTTTACTATAGGATGCGTAGAAATGAACCAGTTGTTAAAGGAACCATTGTATTTGATGCAAATAGCACAATTTCCATGTCTCCTGTCAACTTCCAGTAAGATATACGTCTCTTTCTTTCTTTGCTATACCTTTTATTAGATATACTATTTTACATGTATCATTCTCCATTCTAAGATGCTTTTCTCTTTTACTGTTTCAATCATTTTCAGTGGTCTACCAAAGTACGATGGTTGCTGCTTTTGTATCCTCATTCTTCATACAAGATACATTTGACTTGATGTGGTTTTAGTTTCTGCTCCTTTATGCTTGATAGTTGTAGTCGTCTCGTTAGATCTACATGTATAATGCCGTACATGCTCCTTGACTTCTCTTAATAGATATTGGAACACCACAGAAAAAGGAGTATTTTTTGTGTGCAGAGACTCCTGGTGCTGCCAAAGCTTGGGTATCAACTTTGCAGTAAGCATTTGGAGATTTCATGTGGTTCTGTAGTGCATTCTGATTCTAATCGTTTATTCTTTATGAGGTCTCTATGGCTCTTTCTGTGACCATTATTGACAGTTACATAAATTAATTGTTTACACATTATGGGGTAGTTGAGTTCTCGTTTATATGATGTGCATTGTGAACCTAGTTACTTAAGTTGATTTTTTGTTTGATCTAGCATCTATGTAGTCAATTTTTTTTTTTTTTTTTAGTTTAAAGAAATGAATTTAATTGCTTTTAGTTGTTATAACTTTAAATCTCCTGAGGTATGTTGTGGATCATTGAAGCCTTTATTGCTTGTCATGTTTTGAGTCATGGTCAAACAGTCTTTTTGTTTTCCTTGTCTCCTTTTTCTCTTTCCTTTTTTCCATAAGAAAGGACTTCTCCTTGAAAATGTAGTGAAACTACTCAAGTTGAAGGTGCAGAGCCTACTAAGACTAGGCAAAAGGATTAGAGACAATAAGCATAAATGACAAGATAAGCAGAAATGTCAAAAGATAAATGTTATATCATGCAAAAAAGGGAGAAATAAAAGCAAAAAGTTTCTACTTGCATGTTCGCATCTCATCCTAAATACACGCCCGCCTCTGTCTCTTTCTTGAAAATTGTATCGCTCATCTCCAATCAAAAATTTCAAGCACAAAGTAGTTACCAAAACATAGTTCTTTATCTCTCCTTGTGCCACAAGCATTCAAATATCCTTCCGCCACCAAATTTTTGGATGAATTATATCAGTCTCCTAATATCAATGCAAGGATTAAAGAACTCTAGCTCAAGTCAAGCTTGCAAACTAGCATATTAAAACAAGATCGTTCCTAATCTCTTTTGTCCTCTTTCACAGGATATACCAATCAAGAATGAGGTTCAAGTGGCGGGGATTCCTTTTTTGTGTGATATCACAACCATACAAATTAATGAGTGCAAGGGTCCAATTAACAAAGGAAAATTATGACCTTTGAGGATGCATGAGATTGCCAAATGTGATGAGAATAACTGAAAAGCTTAAAGTTTCTGCCTTTATTTTCTTTGCAGTTTTGTATCCTCCCATTTAAACCTTAACTCTCAAAACCCTTGGTGGCAAAGCACACCACCTTTGGCAGCTTCCATGAAATTTTGTTTCAGTAATCTTTCTCTAGTCAAGGCCTGGTTGTCTCCTTAGAGTTGTTGATGGCATCAGTTGCAGCCAACCATTGCTTGTGGGTAAATTGCACTTTACTGAACAGCTGTCCTTTTTCTGCCATGTTTAGTGCTCTATGTATGGAATTGGAGGTTTGAAGTATGGAATTTAGTTTTTCTGATGCATGGCCACTGTGTCAAGCAAGCCACGATTTCTTTTGTCTGGAAAAGTATGCTCTTGAAGAGCTTGTGGACTAGTTGGGATCGTTCAATTGCGAAAAAATGTCGACTAGGATTTCTGTTCTGAAAAATATCTAATAACAGCACAAGCAGATGTGGGTCAATCGTAGTAGTGATGAGATCAAGATCGGTCCCACAGGGATTAGTTAAAGACTCCTAGTTCTGACCTCCTAAAGTTCTTGTTCAGACAGTGATATCTATGCAAGAAATAGACTAATCTAACAAGTGATTTATTAAGCAATAACTGAATGACGACAAACAAATAACATAACAAGTAATGAGATGGTATCAATCAATTAGTGGATTCTAGTGTATTTCAGTTTCATTGAATTAATTACCTTAGTGTTCTGATTTCTTTGTCTTCAATATGATCTCTTATTGATTGAAAACTCACCAACTTGGTTAAAATCTTTCCTGAGATCATGTAACCCATGCAAGTTTCTCGAGTCATATCTCTATGTCAATCTTACCCATTCAATAAGTGAAACCTAGTATTTTGCCTATAAAGGTAATATATCTTTTTCTTTTTTCTTTTTATGTTTGATTTCTGGGAAAGTAGACAACATTAAGATTGGTATTTTGCATGTCATTAGAGAGTCAAATTTACTCAACCACTTGTTTTATTTGCTTGGATGCAAAAAGTAAAAAAGTCATTGCGGTTTAAGAAATGACTTTTTTGTACAAATGCGGAGCTTTTTAACATTGTAGATTAACATATTTGAGATATTTTAATTTGTGGATAAGCTCCTACCACGAAAAACGCCTCAGTCTCGCATTTGTTTGGGTCAGCTACATGGATCCATCGTGTTTGTTCTACTCGATTCATTGAAGTTGATGATATGACTTTGTTATCTTTTATAATAATACATCCAAGTTATCTTATGTCTAATCCTATTCCCTTGAATTCTTTCAATTTCTTGCAAATTTGTTGGTCATCATTTGGAAGTGTCCAAATTATCACACCCACCGTTCTCTTATTTTTCTTCTATTGTTGCTATTTCTACTCTTATTTGAATCTCCATCCGAGTATCACATATTATAAAGGCAGTTAGGTTTTTCATATAATGATGAAGAAATACAAAGAGTCAAAGAAAAGTAGTAGTAGCATGAGTGAATGCGAAAGTTCTGAAAGGGCAGTTGCATGGTTAGGACACACCCAAAGACTGCCTACAAATGCTTCAATTAGTAAACAAAAGAAATTGAAGAAATTCAATGGCATACGATCTAAAGATAACTTGAGATGCATTAATTAGGATAAGGAAGGAATTAAAAGAGCATGAAAGCATGTCATCAACTACATTAAATTGATTGAGGTTTAAGAGTTATATATATATGGGAAATTCTACTATGGTGATTTTGAACTTTTTGACCATTGTATCTAAATCTAATGGTCAATTTGATAGCTACATTAATGACGCTTCAATGTGTACACAAGTACCAAGAAACTATATTATCCATTGGATCTAAATCCAATTATCAAAAATAAAAATCACCATTTCCCCAATCACCATGGTAGAATCGCCTTATATGTATACTAGTTATCATATCGTGCTACGCACATGCTCCACACGTGTTTGAAGAATAAATAAATTTAAATAAATAAAAAAGAACAAAAAAATCTCAAAAATAAATCAATCAATTCTCCTTATCAAACAATATAATCATACTATATAAGCGCCGATTAAAGATTGATCAAGTAAGTCTTGTGTTAATGTATTGCCTACTTAAACTCTTCCAAGTACGACAACATCAAAACAATATTAAGATAATATTTATAAGATTTTGAAAAAACTCTATAATATGAAATTTAAAATAAATATACTTCATAAATGTAAATATAAATTGCTAAATGAAATCGGGGGTTGACAATGAAAATATTAAATGTCGATGGTTAAAAATTACAAGTATATTCTTAAAATTAAAAATAAAAGTCTATTTATCTTCTTGTTGAAATATCATATTTTGTATACTATTCAGGATGATGTTGGCTCTACTCCCTCTTCGTCGTTACTGCAAAAGAAATACATAATATTAATTTAAAAAAATATTATTAGTAGCTAATTACTATTATGTAAGAGTGCAAGTCCAAATAACTTACTCTATAGTCCAAATAACAAGCTTCGATTATTGAATAGCACTACATTGATCAGTTTCAACTATCAAATTGCTCGTTTATATGGATATGTTGGCCAAGGATTTTTGTTCTTTCTTTTGATTCAAGGGGTCAAGAGTCTCAAGTCATTGGGTTTGAGCACCTGTAAAACTCTGTTGAGCTTCTATAATTGATAGAGATCGACCTATAGTTCTTAGCTGATTAAAAATAATTTTGACCTTCACTTGATATATTTGGTGTTCACTTGACAATTTGGTGTTTTAGGCCAATGCTCAATCATATGGTTGACACTTAACATTGATCTATAAAGTCAGAAAAGAATGACAGAATGGAATGAATTTTATTCAGCCATTTTGGCGTGTTTAAATAGAAAATTACAGAATAAATGCTTTACATAAAAATAGCAACTAATTGATCCTAATTGATCCTAATTGATCCTATCTTATCAAAACAGATTACAGCTATAAAAAAATCGATTATACAGCTAATTACTTTTAATTCTAATTAATTACAAATAGAATAAATATACTAAATAACAATCCTAATAATTATGGTAATATTCTCGACACCCCTCCTCAAGCTGGAGAATAGATATCGATCATTCCAAACTTGGATAGAAACCTTCGAACATAGCAAAAGTAAAAAGTCCCTTAGTAAGAACATCAGCGAGATGCTCAGATGATGGAACAAAGGGTATGCAGATATCGCCGTTTTCCAGTTTCTCCTTGATGAAATGTCGATCTATTTCGACATGTTTTGTCCGGTCATGCTGCACAGGATTCTGAGCAATATTGATTGCCGATTTGTTGTCGCAGTACAACCTCATCGGTTTATCTCCTTCAACCTTCAGCTCCTCTAAGATCTTCCGAAGCCATAACAACTCACATACTCCTTGAGCCATAGCTCTGAACTCGGACTCCGCACTGCTTCGAGAAACAACTGGTTGTTTCTTGCTCCTCCAAGTAACTAAGTTGCCCAGACAAAGGAGCAATAGCCGGTGGTAGATCTCTGTCTCGTAGAACTTCGCCCCAATTAGCATCGGTGAAGATCTCCACTCTTCGGCTCCCATTCTTTGAAAACATAATTCCTTTACCGAGGGCTTCCTTTCAAGTAATGAAGAATCAGATGAACAACCTTTGAGTGTTTTTTCGATGGACAATGCATAAACCGACTAACCAAGCTCACATCGCAAACGCAATATCGGCCTTGTATGCGCCAAATAAATTAGCTTCCCCACGCCTTCGATACGGTTCTTGTCCACAAATTTCAAGACCACCATCTTCTTTTTCGAGTTTCGATTCGGATCGACGGGAGTTGCCACCTTTGGTTTACATCCGAGTAATCCGGTCTCTTTCAAGAGATCAAGAACATATTTTCTTTGTGAGATAACTATTCCTTTTGAGGATCTAGCCACCTCCATTCCAAGAAAATATTTGAAATTTGTCCTAGATCTTTGACTTCAAACCGGTTGGATAAGAAGTTCTTCGGTGACTCCAACTCTACTATGTCATCTCCTGTCATCACAATGTCATCTACATACACAATTAAAATAGCAATTTTACCATGATTGTGTTTGTAGAACATCGTATGATCGAATGAGCTTGAGTGTAACCACATTGTTTCACGAGTTCTCGTGAATCTTTCGAACCATGCCCTCGGAGATTGTTTCAATCCATATATGGATTTCTTTAGCTTACATACTCGCCATCCTTCTTTAGCTCATCAAAGCCTGGTGGAGCTTCCATATACACCTCCTCCTCTAGCTCGCCGTTTAAGAACGCGTTCTTCACATCAAAGCTGTACGAGAGGCCAATCCAGATTAGCGGCTAACGAGAGAAGAACACGTACGGTGTTTAGTTTGGCCACAGGAGCGAAGGTTTCCTCGTAGTCAAGGTCAGTATGTACGGAGTGAAGCCTCGTGCTACGAGTCGAGCCTTGTATCTCTCAAGCCGAGCCATCGCATGGTATTTTATGGTAAACACCCACTTCCGCCTACACATTTTTTCCTTCGGGTAAAGAGGTAAGATCCCACGTGTCATTCTTCTTCAGGGCCTTCAACTCCTCAAAGACCGCCTCTCTCCATCTCGGAACCTCTAGAGCTTCATGTATCGACTTAGGTAGTTCATCATCCATAATCCTGGTGGAAAAGGCTTTGAAATCTGGTGAGAGCTTATGATAAGATACGAAATTGGATATTGGATGTTTTGTGGTACATGATCTGACACCTTTGCGTAAGGCTATGGGTTCAAAGAAATCTGTAGAAGGTTCTAAATTTGGAAGAGAAGTAGGAGAAAGAGCAGTCGTACCTTGGACCTCGGTCGAGTCAGATGATTGGCCCACCTCGGGAGCTGGTGGAATATTACTTGGTTGAGTCCTCCTTTTAGAATAAACACGAAGTTCGAGTAGGTGGTTCCACGTTGTTTTCTACCCTGGGTCTCACGAGGTTGTGAATTTATAGGTTGTGAAATCCTAGGATTAGTTACGAAATAATTGATTCCCTTTGAACTATTTTCAACCGATTTTGGCAAAGATATTTGTTCCCAAAAACTCATTTCGAGAATCATTCTCCCCCGGAATTGAGTTTTTTTCAAAAAAAAGTTGTTTTTCAAAAAAAGTGACATCCATACTCACGTAATATTTTCCAGATTTAGGATCAAAACATTTATACCCTTTTTGTGTTGGTGAAAAACCAAGAAATATGCATTTATGTGCACGGGGATCAAGCTTTCCTCTATTATGGCCGTGTATATGAACAAAAGCAATGCAACCAAAAATTTTAGGTGTTAAATCAGTGAACGATCTATTTTCGGAAACATATTCTTTAGTGCTTGCAAAGGAGTGATGTAATTAAGAACTCTTGTAGGCATTCGATTAATCGAGATAAGTTTCTGAGTTAAGAGCGCTTCATTCCAAAAACGATTAGGAACATTCATAGCAAATAATAACGCCCTAGACACCTCTAATAAATGCCTATTTTTCCTCTCACCCACTCCATTTTGTTGGGGAGTATCAACGCAAGAAGCTTGTGATGAATAATTCCTTTTTCTTTCAAAAAATCACCTAAGATTGCATTAAAATATTCTCGGCCATTATCGGTTCTAAGAGCTTGAATATTAGTATGAAAGCGAGTATTAATCAAAGAGTGAAAATTTTTGAAAACATTTGCGGCCTCGGATTTTTCCTTTAGAAGATAAATCCATGTGACTCTAGTGTGATCATCAATGAATGTGATGAACCATCTAGAACCTGAGGCAATTTTTACTCTTGAAGGACCCCAAATATCACTATGCACGAGTGAAAAAGGTTTTGATGGCATATACTTCAAAGAAGGATAAACAGATCTATGATGTTTTGCCAACTCACAAACTTCACAACAAAAAGATGAAATGTCTTTATTTTTAAAAAGATTTGGAAACAAATATTTCAAGTAATTAAAACTGGGATGACCTAACCTATAATGCCACAACATTATGTCATTCTCGCAAGACAAGGTAGTTAAACATCTTGGTTTCTGAACTTGTTCATCTGAAGAATTTTCCGAGACCAAGTGATAGAGTCCATCAACTTCCTTAGCATTGCCAATCATCTTCCCAGAACAAGGGTCCCTGAAATTCAAATCCGGCAAATGTTATTGCAAAGCAATACATTTGCAATCATGAATAATACGACTAACATGAGAGATGAGATTGCACGAAATCTTTGGAACATGTAGGACATTTAGTAATGTAAGAGATGGAGACATAATAATAGAGCCTTTTCCAAGCAATAGAGGTTAGAGAACCATCGGCAATTTTAACTTTCAAATTTCCAGGACAAAGGATAATATGAAGAGAATAGGAGGAACTACCAGTCATATGATCGGTTGCCCCTGAATCTATGATCCAAGGGTTTAATTTTGAGCCTATTTGTGAAAGTTGTAGGGTAAGTACCTTTTTGAGCTAAAGAAGAAGAGGCAATGTAAGATGATGAGTTAGGAGTGTTGGATACAATTGAATGAGAACTCATTAGTTGATACAATTGCTCTAGTCTGTTCTTTCTTTGAAGGCGAACGTCTCGAGGCGATTTCGGCTCTTTGGAAGTGTCTTCGGATGAGGCATGAAAACCCTTTGAATCACGAGGATTAGGTTAGATGAAGGGTTCTCACTGGCTTTCCATGCGAGGTTCTAACATTTGGCCTTAACATGCCCTGGCTTGTTGCAATGCTCGCAGATTGGCGGTCTTTATCGCTGCGACGGTCGTTGCGGCGTGGTGGCGACTAGAGAACGGGGGCGAAGGCTCGGTGGGAGTCGGTGAGTGTCCTCCGAGCATGACGGTCCGCCGCTCTCCTCTCTTCTGACCTCGGCAAAGACTTCTCTAGTACTCGGCAGTGGATCACGACCAAGAATGCGTCCTCTCACTTCATCTAATTCCTTATTAAGGCCGACGAGGAATTCGAAGACACGTTCTTTTTCCACCATTTTACGAAACAAAGCCCCTGTCCTTCGCACGACTCCACTCATAATCGCGAACATATCTACCTCTTGCCACAAGGTTTTTAAGTCGGTATAATATTGAGTGACAAGTTTTCTCACCTTGTTTTAGCCTCCATAGCCAGAGTTTTTAGCTCAAACCAGCGTCTGCATTCCCGAGATCGAATAAGGCTCGTTCACAGCAGTCCAAATGTCATGAGCCAAGAGGTAGGAAGAGATAGGTTCTTCCTACACTCGAGTCCATAGAATTTATGAGCCAAGACATGATCATCGAATTCTCTGCCTCCCATTTTTTCGAACCTTCATCTTTCTCGGTGGGTCTCGCATTGGTACTTTGTAAGATAGTCGAATTTTCCACGGCCTCGAATGAACAGTTTCACCGATTGGGACCCTTTGTAGGAAATTGTTTCCATTCACTTGTGAGAAGTGATGGAAAGGTTTTGGAAAGATTCGATGGTTAAGGGAATTGAGGGTGAGCGAATAGAGCTCATAGAATCGATACAGAGGTATCATTAGAGGGTTTAGCCATTTAGGCTCGATACCATAAAGTCGAGAAAGAATGACGAATGGAATGAATTTTATTGCCATTTTGGCGTGTTTAAATAGAAAATTACAGAATAAATGCTTTACATAAAAATAGCAACTAATTGATCCTAATTGATCCTAATTGATCCTATCTTATCAAAAGCAGTTACGACTATAAAAAAACCGATTATACTGACTAATTACTTTTAATTCTAATTAATTACAAATAGAATAAATATACTAAATAACAATCCTAATAATTATGGTAATATTCTCGACAATCTATAATTCAGAAATACCTTGCATAAACAAGGTGAAGAAATATACAATTTGGTCAAAGTAATATATTGTACATGGAAAGAAAAGGTTAACATTCAACTTCGAATCCAATTACACCTCCTTTTCAAAATAAAAATAAAAAATCCAATGACACTTCATGAAATTAATTAGCACATAAAAAAACTTTCAAAGCCAGAATCAGTACTTGATAAGCACTGTCAAAGAAAGGTAGCCAACACTTTGATGTCATCAACCGACGTATTCGATTCCACTACTCAAGGGTTGGATCAACACTACTTAGATTATAAGCACAAGTGCATGAAGTACAATGGCTTCTGAAAGGGCAAAAACTAGGTCTCCATTGAGCCGATTTTCACATAGGAAAAATGTTGTTCAAATGGTAAGACAACCCAAGAAAAAGAAGAAACGTGTTCCGAGATAAGTGGAAAAGCATAGGTAGTAAATAATTGAAACTCTTGAATACAACGTCCATAGCAACAAACAAGCCAAAAAAATTAAAGACCAAAATTTCATCCAAAAGGGTTCATCAATGAAGAAGCAGAACAAAACAACAAAACAAAGAATTAAACTCCAAAGAAAATTCCAAACAAAGAAACAAAACTAAACACTTAACACTCTTGAAGTTTTCATCCAAAGCCAAGCCATCAAATCTCGAAGCGTTTAATTGTCACCTGAAATTGTAAGCAATAGCCTGAAATTATAAACCACTCACCAACATAACTGTCTCATGTGTAGAACCTGTTAACTCCAATTAAAATCTTGTCCGAATCCTTGTTTGTACTGACATATCTGTATTTGCTCCATCTCGCCAAAATCTCAATCCCATATCCATTACACTTCCCATCAATCCAATCCTTATTGTATCTCTCAATCACAAAGCTAGATATGGCAAACTCCACTTCCATTACATCTCCCTCGTGAAACTCACCTCATAGAAATTTCCATTGATGTAAAACTTCATTCCCTCTCTAATAACCCTTTTTTCGTTTGCGATGAAGAAGATGATATTGATGATGGATTGCCGATGAACCACTCAACAAATGACTCTTTCGAAGAACTCGACCCCAATTCGTAAGTTCATTTCGATCCAAATATGTCAAATAAACAAAGCCCCTTTTGAATTGCAGTGAAGAAACCCCCGAGCTGCGAACCGCGAAGAGAGTGAATAATTCGATCTCGACTTGGAAACGAGATGAAAATCGACTATAGATAGGAGTTGATGAAATTCGATTTGAAGATAGAAAGAGAGCAGCCGTGAAGAAGAGGAACATGATTGAAATGCGGGAACACAAAACGCAAAAAAAAAATAAAAAAAAATAAAAGGACAAAATCCTTGTTGCAACACAATATTTGTTACAACAACAACAATAACAACAAAGCCTCAATACCATATGAACTACCTAACATTTTTAATTTTATTTGTGAAGTTTTATGCATTATCATATAAAACTTATAGGTTACCTTTGTTTTTTCCTTGAATTTATAACTGTAATAAATACGTAGACTTTGATTTGATAGAATTATCAAAATAACTTCACAACTTTTTCTCCCAGCAGGTATGAACAACTTATTTGGTAGATGAGTTGTTATTTAAATTTAATTATCAAAATAATTAGATGCACATTACATGAGCTATCGTTTATTTAGAACTTAAAGACTTCCCTTGAAAACATATCATACCATTACAGTTTCATTCAATAATTCTTATTGGGAAATCAAATCAAAAATTTAAAAATAACCCATATTAGAGGCACAATTTTCGTATTCAATCAAAAGAAGCATTCCAACAATAAAAGTGGTAATTCTGAAAGTACAAGCTTTAAATATAGTTAGAACTCACATGTGTTATACCCAACATTATAATAGACATTCAATTTGAAACAATATACGACGGTTTAAATATAGTTAAAGATAAAAGAAGCAAATTGTAACTAGCTATTTAGACATTGCGTTCAATTTTTAATCACCCAACAATGGATGTGGTTTTCTAAAAAATTTCTTAAAAAAAATTGTGCATCACTATAATGAGTAATCAAGCATAGATCACCCAACAATGGATACCTAACATATAAGACACCCAACATAGAATTATAAGATACCCAACATTAGGAAAGAATAAAAACCCTAAAAATATCAACTTAAGATACTCAACATTAAGAAAAAAACCCTAAAAATATCAACAATTCGAGGAACAAAACAAACCCTAAAAAAGATAAACAATTCGAGGAACAATATAGAAACATAGCTGCGACAAAAGAGCATGATAGAGAAGCTAGACCGTGACCAAAATTTGAGAGACCGAGAATAATAGAGTTTTGAGAGAGAATACCAAAATCGGAGATAGTGCGCACGGTATTTTATGGCCACAAAGTTGCCGAGCAAGAGGGGTTCTTGATGAAGATGGAGTAGTATTCGAGAAGCTAGACTGTGACTAGAATTTGAGAGATTGAGAATAATAGCCACAGAGTTGTTGAGCAAGAGGGGTTGTTGATGAAGATGGAGTCGTATTCGAGATTGGAGTCGTATTCGAGATTATTGTTGGTGTCGAAGTCATTGTTGGTGTCGAAGTGAAGTTTGGAATTGACAAATTGTTGGTGTCGAAGTCATTGTTGGTTTCGAAAGATGAATCACGAATGGAATGGGATGAAGGGAAAATTCGACCATTTACTACACTCGACATTCATACTTCTATATATATTAATAACCATGGGTGTCCAACCTTTTTCATTCACCCCACCTTATTTTGGTTCGACTAGTTCCACGTCTCTTGGGGAAGAATAGGGATGCAAATGGGGAGGGGAGGGGAGGGGAGGGGATGGGGACCCCATCTCCATCCCCATCCCCGCTTAAGAATTCATCCCCCCATCCCCATACCCATCCCCACGTGGGGATGAACTTTCATCCCATCCCCATCCCTACCTAATCCCCGCGGGGATGAGGAATCCCCATGGGGAAAAAACTTTCCCCATTGAATATCTCCGCAGGGATTCTTGCGGGGAATTTGCGAAGAATCACCGCGGAGAAATATTTTTTCCCATTTAATTTTTTCCAAAAATTTATAAAAAGTATGGTACACATACATATAATTACAATTGTTGAAAACTCCAACCAAATAAAGTATAACATATAAATATAGTTGCAAACAATTCAAAACAAAACATATAATTAACCAAACAAGTTAAAATTATAAATCACATTAGAGTTTGTTTATCACTAGTGTTTTGGGTGAAAGTCTTGTAATATTATATAAAATTAAAATATACAATGTATATTGATGCATTTGATATATATAAGGATCTTTGCGGGGATCCCCATGGGTAATCCCCACGGGGATCCCCGAGGGGATCCCCGCGAATATATTTTTTCCCCATCCCGGTACCCATACCCGCGTGGGTATGAGATTTTATCCCCATCCCCTCCTCCATCCCCATTTAAATTCCCTATCCTCATCCCCGTTGCGGGGAATCCCGTCCCCGTGGGGATTCCCTCCCCACTTGCATCCCTAGGGAAGAATTAGATCCACGTGAATCGAAAGAAACTAATTTGGGTTTGAGGCTTTAAAATCAAGACCATTAGATGTGCCACACTACGACTTTGGAAGAGTGGCATAATTGGTCATTTATTTAGTATTAAGCAAGGGCAATACCTAGAATAACATTGAGATGATTAAGTTATGCATATCCAAAAAGGTGGTTATACTCCTTTGTCAAGTGGCTGTGCTTTTATGGATTTTCAATCCTAGATTCCTACCAATGACTTGAAAATAAATACGGAATGATCAACAAATGTAACTAAAAAACAATAAGATTTTTCTTGTATGAATATGCTATCAGGATCCGTAGGGCTTCATTTTTGCATATTCGTAGGAACTGTGTTATATTTTTATTATTTGTATTTGTGCTTCATTCCATAACATGTTCATTATAGCATCCACTTTTTTTTTAAAAAAATTTTGTTTGTGTAGCTATAGTTGTATTTCGTTTGGTTGTAATTCTTTCCTGTCTAATAACCAGAGCTACACAATTGGTTCTGAAAGCCCATAAGGAAGCTGTAAATTCATTGAGTGGGAGTGGATCTGCAAAATTAGGAACTGTAGCAACTGTGGTTGCTGCTGCAAATTCAATGGCCCTTGAATCGACTAAGGAAATTGAAGCAGCAATGAGAATATCCATGAGAAATGCTCTTGGAATGGTCAGCAGTCGAGTCAGTGAAGCACCAATGGATGATTTAACAATTATGAAGGTTTGTTATTCAATTCATTTTAATGTGGTTCCTGCTGGCTATCACACCCAAACCCTCTAAGAATATTAACAGTAGCCATAAAGATATGCTCGAGACCTTGAGTCACCAATATATAAATTTTATCGATTCCTGAGGTTGATGTCTTAGATCACGTGCAAGTTTGCAATTTTTGCATAAAAAATATTTCTATATATTTCACTTTGTTTAAATTTTCTAAATCCTTTTTGCGGCTGATGGTTAAAGTATAAATAGTTGATGAGTTGTTGACATTAAGCTGAACATACTCCATTGAAACAACACTGCAGGAAATTATTTTCACTTTCTTATTTGCATGCCATTGCTTCCCAATCACTCATCTGGCTCTCCCCCGATACCTACTCACAACAACACCAGATCTCAAGCCATAGCACTTGAGCTTGTAATTTCATCTGCAAGATTAAAGTATTGGGATGAACTTGAAGCCTTGTGATTCTGCTGTAAATTGGTTAAAACTTTAGTTTGGTATGTTTGTGTAAGATGATAGCAAATAAGCTTATGCATAGACCATGGTTGCTCAAATAACATGGATCAACTATGGCAGCCTCTAATTTAACTAATTCATTATTCTTTCAGGAAACATTAAGAGTGAAAGATGAGGAATTGCAACAGTTGGCCAGAGATATTCGTGCCCGAGATTCAACAATAAAGGAGATAGCAGAAAAGCTAACTGAAACCGCTGAAGCTGCAGAGGCCGCAGCAGCTGCAGCTCATGCAATGGATGAGCAGAGAAGAATTGCATGCACAGAAATTGAGCGTCTGGTAAATGAATCCCAGAAGCAGCTGGAATCATCCATGTTGAAGGTGGGCATAGAAATATTACTGTGTTTATTTAAGATTGCATATCATTTTCTTGAGTATAATTGTTTAACCTTAGTTAATAGAGCGAACATAAAATTGTGTAGTTTATCTTAATTCTGCAGCAATCATCAATTTAGGCTCAAAAAGTAATTGTTTAACGTGGTCCCGCCTTCTAAAGAGGTGAGCGGGGGGATGTGTTACAATCTATAAAGTGGGAAAAGGCTACCACCTCCTCCTTAATCAAATTGTCTCCCTCAGTCCTCACTTCTTGCTCCTCTCATTGAATAATTGTTTGTTTATATGTTTTTGTTATAATGCTTTTATTTTAGGAATATCATGCAATATCTTGCATAACTTCCATAGATGATTTTATTTTAGGAATGTAGCAACGTCCTACAGTATTTTATAGAGTATCTTGTTAATTTTCTGTATTTAGACTGACTTAATGGGGTGATCTTGTCTTAGGTAGAATTCCTCTTACTGGATTTCATATTTTTTTAATACATAAGGCCCTATGCCACTCTTCATCCCTAACAATTGCAAAGCTCCTTAAAAAGATTGTCGACATATAAGACACTGGTTTACCATTGTTTGAAGGTCAAAGAACATGGTGAGGTACATGCTGAAGAGGTTTAGTCGTCGAATGCCCAACCACCCGCTTATTGTCTTGGTCCTGTCTCACCGAACCGCCAACTCATTGTCTCGACCGTGCCTCACTGGACCAATTTTACCGAGACGAATTTTATTGAGCTACTGGGGTACATTAAGAAAAATTGGGTATATAAAAAGGTTTGGTTGACAATGTCCGAAGCTCCGTATGTTGTTTGGTCAGCAATGTCCGAACCTTAATGTGACGGTTCGACAATAGAGAGCTAAACCTCACGGGTGACTTCTGAACTCAAACCGCACCAAAAATGCACTCAAAGGACCAGGAAAAATGGCGCAATTTACCAACATTTTGACCCAACCTACGCCGATTAAGCCTCAAATTGAATGCACTACACGCTAACAAAACCTACACAAAATTGCACCATTACACCACCACCACCAACAACAACAACAACAACATAGACTCAGTCCCAAATTAACTGGGGTCGGCTACATGGATCAAACTTTTTCATTGTGCTCGATTAAGTGCAATTGATGGTGAGCTTTTCAAACCATTCAAATCCCTCATAATTAATGCATCCCATGTTAACTTTGGTCTGCCCCTACATCGTCGAATTTCTACAGTTTCTATTGAGTCAAGTTTTCTAGTTGGGGCATTTGTAGGCCGTCTTTGCAGGTGACCAAACCACCGCAACCGCCCTTCCCTAATCTTTGTATCAATTGGTGCTACTCCTACTTGTCTTTGAATTTCTATATTTCTTATTCTATCTTTACGAGTTTTACCACACATCCACCTAAGCATCCTCATTTATGCTACGTTCATTTTATGTAATTGTTGTTGCTTTACCGCCCAACATTCACTTCCATAGAGCATAGCTGGCCTAATTGCGGTCCTATAAAATTTTCGTTTAACTTAGTAGGAACATTTCGATCACAAATCACCCCTGTTGCACTCGCCATTTCTTCCATCCAGACTTGAATTCTATGTGTGACATCATTCTCAATGTTACCATCATTTTGTATGATTGATTCTAGGTATCTAAAGTGGTTTACCTTAGGAACTTCTACTTCCCCTAATTTTACCACTCCGTCATCTCGATGTCTAGTGTTTCTAAACTCACAGTGCATGTATTCGGTTTTCGTCCTACTCAACTTAAAGCCTTTAGATTCTAATGTATTCCTCCATAGTTCTAATTTCCTATTCACTCTATCTTTTGTTTCATCCACTAAGACAATATCATCTGCAAATAGCATACGCCATGGTATATCCTCTTGAATATGTCTAGTTAGTTCATCCATAACTAAAGTAAATAGATATGGGCTTAAAGCCGATCCTTGATGTAGTCCTATCGTAATGGGAAATTCTTTTGTAGCTCCTCCAAATGTCTTTATACTTGTTACTACTCCATCATACATATCCTTAATAGTGTCTATGTATCTAACACGCACTTTTTTTCTTTCTAGAACCCACCAAAGAACATCTCTAGGGACCCTATCATATGCTTTTCTAAATCTACGAATACCATATGAAGATCTTTTTTTTTTCTCTATATTTTTCTAACAATCGTCTTACAAGGAAAAACACCTCCATAGTTGACCTCCTAGGCATGAAACCAAATTGGTTCTCTGATATTGTTGTTTCTCTCCTTAGCCTATTGTCAATTATCCTCTCCCAAAGTTTCATAGTGTGACTCATAAGTTTAATTCCCCGATAGTTTGAGCAACTGTGAATGTCTCCTTTGTTTTTGAAGATTGGCACAAGCGTGCTTCTTCTCAAATCCATTGACATCCGTTTTGATTTTAAAATTTTATTGAAAAATTTTGTTAACCAAGTCAATCCAATTTCTCCTAAGCATTTCCAAACCTCTATGGGTATTTCATCTGGGCCACATGCTTTCCCTATTTTCATTCTTTTCAATGCCTCTTTAACTTCTACAATTCTAATATTGCGTATATAGTTTACATTTCTTTCTTGGTGTGGGTTTTCATCTATTATAGTATCAACTTGGCCATCATTAAATAAACTATCGAAGTAACTTCTCCATCTCTCCTTAATATCATCCTCGCGCGTTAAAACATTTTGATTTTCGTCCTTAATACATCTTACATGACTTAGGTCTTGTTTCTTTTTATCTCTTAATTTGGCTAGCCTATGTATATATTTTTCGCCATCTCTATTACCTAACCTTATATATAGATCTTCCATGAAATTTATTTTAGCTTGACTAACTACTTTTTTAGCTTGTTTTCTAGCTTCTTTATATTTATTGTACACATCTTCATCTTGACACTTAAGTATTTTCCTATACATCTCTCTTTTAGTCTTAATTGCTCGTTGGACATCCTCGTTCCACCACCATGTTTCCTTCTTTGGTGGTCCCAAGCCTTTAGATATACCTAATACGTTTGATCCCACTCTCCTTATGCAACTACTCATTTCTAGCCACATTGTATTAGCATCTAAGTCAAGATTCCAAACATTTTTCTTTAGTAGTTTTTCTCTAAACTCTACTTGTTTACTATGTTTTAGGTTCCACCAAGGGTCGCTAACTTTTTTATTTATATTATGTCGTCGTGTTAGCTTAATATCAAGTACTACTAACTTATGTTGGGTAGTAAGTGCTTCACCAGGTATTACTTTGCAGTCTCTACATATTTTTCTATCTATTTTTTTGTTAAAAGAAAATCTATTTGACTCTTGTTATGACCACTACTAAAAGTAATTATATGCGACTCCCTCTTCCTAAAACTAGTATTTGCTAAGACAAGATCGTATGCTGAAGCAAATTCTAAGATTGATTCTCCTTCTTCATTTCTATTACCGTAACCAAAACCTCCATGAATTCTCTCAAACCCATCGTTACTTACCCCGACATGCCCATTTAAATCTCCTCCAATAAAAACCTTTTCATCTAATGGTATACTTTGCATAAATCCATCCATATCGTCCCAAAACTTGCGTTTGATGCTCTCATTTAATCCTACTTGTGGTGCATAGGCCCTAAGTATGTTAATTTTTTCGTTTCCAATAATTAATTTAACTTGAATCAATCTATCCCCCATTCTTTTAATCTCTACGACCTTATCCTTATAATCATTATCCACCACAATTCCTACTCCATTGCATTTTCTATCTATACCAGTGTACCACAATTTAAACCCTGTGCTTCCTATTTCTCTACTTTTTTCTCCTACCCATTTTGTCTCTTGGAGGCAAGCAATATTGACTCTCTTTTTAATCATGGTATCTACTAGTTCTATTGACTTCCTCGTAAGTGTTCCTATGTTCCATGTTCCTAAACGAATTTTCTCCCCTTTGTATTTGTTTTCCTTTTCTATTTCTATTTTGTCTAAAAGATCTAGTATCCGTATCTATGATTTTGTTTTTGTTTTCGTGTTTGTTTTGAACTAGCATCTTTACCCACACCCGTCCTTTGTGTGGGAACCCTTGCTCATTTTTCTTCACATCCGGGCGACGATGTGAAGGGACTAGCTTCTTTACCCACACACGTCCTATGTGTGGGAACCCTTGCTCATTTTCTTCACACCCAGGCGGCGATGTGAAACACACCCTTGCTCATTTCTCACTACACCCGGGCTCCGATGCAGCGCGTCGCTAGGTGGGAACGCCCCAACATTTATATATGTTTGATCAATTTCATGAAAAGTGACAAAAGTTTTACGCTGGCTGTCAACCTATCGCAACCCTCCATTTTCCAAGAATGAAAAATGAGCTTGGGGGCCGCTCTCCCCCACTTTTCGGGTATGAAAAGTGAGTTTGGGATCTCCCTTACCCATTTTTCGGTATGAAAAAATGGGCGTCAGAGTTCTCCTTTATCCGGACTTGGGACCGGCTATGTAGCGCACATAGTGTACAACATATGTGGAGTTACCATTGCACCACCAAAATGCTCCAAAAACCCATAAATCGAATGCAAAAGAGAGGAGAACCCACTTATTGAGTGAATGGATGTTTTGATGATTTTGTTGGAGTTTGGCCAAAATGGGTGGGGTCGGTGGCGCGGAAGAGACGAGAATGAGAAAGCGTAATTGGGGTCGATTGAGAAATGAAGTTTTATATAGGATGGCAATTCGGTCATTTTGCACGGGTTAAATTGGAAGGTGTGAAAAATGTGTAAATAGCATAGAATGAGAAATAAGTGGGGTCCGTTTAGACACTCCCTTTTTGCTTCATTTTTGTATTTGTAATAAAGAGTTAGAGATAAAAAAAGAAGAAAGCAAGGCCATTGTATGTTTTCATTGCAAAAAAAAGATTATTCATGTTAGTGCAATACAAACCTATGAACTTTTTATTATAATATCTTTTTTTTAAAAAGCTATAAAAAGTGAATGATTAGAGTGTACAGCTCCTCAATTTTTATTTTGCAATTGTTCTTACTATTATTGTGAAAACACTTCTTTACAGACAAGCATGGTTTCATGGTTTCCTGAATAGTGAACCTCTCCTTGGAAAACCTTTAAATATCTTAAAACTTTTGTTACCGCAACCATGTATTCTTATGTAGGTGCATGCATAAAGTGGTCGACATAGCTTACAATAATAGATATAGTGTTAAATATAGTATTTGAAAGATTAATTTGCTAACCAACCTTCTAAATATTTCTTTTGAAAATCAATTTTCTTGTTTTTATGCTGTCCAGTTTCATATTGGGATCCATACGTTTGTCTGCATATTTGCTTGTCAACATTCCAATCTCTTTTAAATTTTTAAAACGGGAGTAAAATACTATCTTTGAGGCACTAATATTACCTCTCGGCTTTGGGTGAAATGGCATATATGTCATAAACTGAGGTGCCGTTCGAGGCACTCATCTTTTATTTCAAATTCAGATGCAAGGGCTTTCGACTCGGGCAACTCCTAAATACATCTGTTATTTTGATATAATCTACATATACTATTAGGATGGTTAAAATGAACGTAGCAGAAATGAGGATGCTTAGGTGGATGTGTGGTAAAACTTGTAAAGATAGAATAAGAAATATAGAAATTCAAAGACAAGTAGGAGTAGCACCAATTGATACAAAGATTAGGGAAGGGCGGTTGCGGTGGTTTGGTCACCTGCAAAGACGGCCTACAAATGCCCCAACTAGAAAACTTGACTCAATAGAAACTGTAAAAATTCGACGAGGTAGGGGCATACCAAAGTTAACATGGGATACATTAATTAGGAGGGATTTGAATGGTTTGGAAAGCTCACCATCAATTGCACTTAATCGAGCACAATGGAAAAGTTTGATCCATGTAGCCGACCCCAGTTAATTTGGGACTGAGGCTATGTTGTTGTTTTTGTTGTATACTATTAGGATGGTTACCTTACCTCCTTTTTGTTTGAGAAATGGGCTTGTCCAAGCCTATTTTTGTTGTAGAATGAGGAACCATATAAACTTATTCTAAAGAGTCATATGTTCTTGTCCAATACTGTTCCATGCCGAGGGAGGTGAATGAGATAGAGAAATTGGATGAACCTAAAAGTAGGAATATGCAAGGCGCTTGTTGGGGAACTTTCTAATTTATGTGAAAAGTAAGTCGAAAAAGTTGTTACTTGATTCTAAATTACGCTTTTAGTGAAAACTAAACTTAAAACAGACCATGAAATATCTACTATAGTCATTATTGCCTACTCAGGTTATGTGCACCATTCATGTATCGTCCTTATTTAAAATAAACCCCAGGACTGACTCAGGATGTTGCATGTTTTTTCAAAATGCTCATTTCCCACGTGCACTCCTCTAAATCGAACATGTTCTTCTTTCTTTTCAGTAGCTGCTGATCTATGCTACTTTGCTCAATCATCTTAGTTTAATCTCCCTTTCAACATTTAATTTCCTTTCCACTTTGATATTAGTTTCTTTAAACACTGAATTATCCTAGATTATTGTTACAAAACTTACAAAAGTTTAGATCTCCTATGATGTGAGCTAGGATAAAGTTGGGGCTGTTGGTTTCCTAACTTTCATTGATTCCAATACATTTAGATTGCTAACTATAACATCCTTTTAAGATTTTACTAGCTTCAGGTGAAAGTCCTATTACCTTTTGCCAATTTTAACATCTCTCTTACTCCGGACTTTATTAGTTGGGAGCATATGAGGAAAAGGTTTTGGCTCTGAGTAAGGAGAGGGAAGATATTCTAAAACAACGAGATTCTGCCTTTCGTGAGGCTCAACTGTGGCGGTCTGAGCTTGCTAAAGCTAGAGAACGTGTTGTCATATTAGAAGGAGCTGTCGTTAGAGCTGAAGAGAGAGCAAGGGTTGCAGAAGCAGACTCTGAAGCGAAAGCAAAGGAGGCAGTGGAGAAAGATTTTGTTGCCACAAAAGACAGGGAAGAACTTTTAGCATATATCGCCATGCTGCAAGCGCAAGCTCAAAGGTTTTACTTCTGACACCCTTTAATTACACTTGCTTCCATTCTAAATTTCTTGCTTCACATTTGACTTGAATCATTTCATTCCTTGGGAGGCATATGGTTTCATAGCCATCAACATTGCACGTATGACCAATGAAATTTTTACTTGGAATAAGTTAATTAATAAAGTGTTGTCCTTTTAGCCAGCTCCAACTTGTTTGGAATTATGACTTTGTACTGTTGTTGGTAGTGGTTAATATAAAGCATCATATAATAAATTTGTAAATTTGAATTTCAGGAGCTTGGGTAGGTAGACTATATTTGTCTCAATGATAGAGGAAGGAGATTAATATTGCAAATTAAGATGAATGACGCAAAAGATGGGTTGAATAGGATAAGCGTTAGAATTTGGCTCAAATTCCTTAGATGTAAAATCATTATGTTAGTTTGTAAATTTATATTTAATTATAAAGTTTTAATAGGACTTGGTTGTTGATGGATAAGGATTTTGCAAAGTATTTAAGCACACACGCAAAAGAAATTAATATCATTTGTATTTGAGTAGGATAAAGATTGTGCATTTAAGTTAGATATGGACTAAGATATTGGGTCTATAACAGAAGCTCATTAGGCTAGGTATGCTTTGAGTGTACACCAGCGGTGCCTTGTGCATCATGTTAGGGTAAGGTTGAATATAGTTTGAAACGAAAGATTGATGGATTTATTCGAAGTGTGTTTCATTGTGGGTTTACGAAACTTAGCAAGTGGTATTAGAGCTTTCAAGACTTGTGGATTGAAAGAGCAGCTTTTTTTTTTTTTTTTTTTGGGATTGGCTGCAGTAGATTGAGAATTAGCAACCTGTTTATGAATGCAAATCCGCCAGAAACTTCAGACTGAAACTGAAATTTTCCGTTAGTACTTAATAAGCAATATGAGCTTGAAGTCGGTGACTGCACAAAAAGAACAAAAATCTGGAAAGCTCGCTCATTCACAAAAAGACAAGAACTTTTATTTCTTGTTTTGGGTTCTAGTTGTTAGTGGTTTTGAAACTTGAAAGTCATAGGCAGATGTTCCTTTTCGATTAAGTTATCGGGTGTTGCATCTGGTTGATTTGATGGTTGACCATAGATGGGTGATTGTTTGCACATGCTAATTGGATGAATATTCATTTGAAGTATCAAGTTTATTAGGTGATCAGATTAATTGGTTGATGTTTATGGGGGAGTAATATTGTTAAGGCCACGCGAATAGGATCTCATCACAGTGTTATCGGGAAAGTCTTATTTTTCGGGGCGGTTGTGGTATTTTTTCCCAATGAAAGAGTTCATAAGAAATATTATGTGAAAGATTGGAAGAAGAGATTGTCGGACGACAACATTTGTTCTAGGTTTGTTAAATCTTCATTTTTGCATATCATATTTGCACCTTTGTTTGTCATTGTTGAATTAAGATTAGATTGATTGAATGATATGTAAAAGATTGAATATTTGTGCTAACAAGATTGGATGAGTGGATGCTAGAAATTGGATGGCAAATTTTTATTTTTTGCATTGATTATGATTTGATAATGTAATGTCTTTGTTCTCTCAGAAAGTCTCTGTGGGCACAGACAACAACTTAGTATCTATGGGTGTTGTGGGCACAGATATAAGTTTCTGACTTTGCAAGTTGAACACAACAGCAAGTAAAAACAGTTTTGCAGTGAAGTAAATAACGCGCACAAATTGTTTACGCAGTTCGAATATCTTGTCCTACGTCTGCGGGGCCACGCCCAGGTGTAAGATCCACTAAGTAGTAAAGAATGATTACAACTTATACAACAGGACTCCTCACTTGTTTTCTCTCAAGTTGGTGATCCCTCACCAAGTCCTACTGTACTAATTACTCCCCTTATCTCTTAGCTCTTACACATGCATCTCCAAGATCCCTTTCGAGTTCGAGATGGTCCGAGATCCCCTCGCAGTGTAGGCTAAGTCCCCATAGCCGGTGTGTATGTGAATACAACTCGTGAGATGGTGCTCTTACGCTCACTTTTGCTCTTACAATGATAACACAACAAAGCAGAGTAATTAACTTAATACAATGGCTGATGAGCATAGAACAATATATAGAAGGCTTGTGGACGTTTTTGACTTCGTTCCTTCTCATTCAATGAATTGGCACCAAGGTGTTTTAGGAACTTCTTTAATTGATATCTTTGAGTTTCCTTGTTCTTAGATTTGATTGCGATACACCGGGCTGTCCTTCCTTGTTTGCAGATTCTTGCCTTCCCATAAGGATACATAGAATATCTAAAGATCTTGCACATATGATGATTGCTTATGTGGCGGCACATGTGGCAGAACTACACAAGGAACGTCTCAATTGTTTGTTAGTAGCATAGGATAATTCGATGGCCCGTGACACATGGAGTGTGACACACAATAACGATGATCAGGGACAATATATTTTCAACAATCTCCCCCTTTGTTATCTGTGTGTCACAGCTCAGCGCATGGATTAGATACGCAATCAAACAGATGTTAAGAACTAAGCATGAATAACAATATCAGACAAGGTTTAAGCAAAATAAACTGAATACCGAAGAAAAATAAACTGAGTAATGAATAGTAGCTATATCTAGCTGTATTTCCCCCTTAATTTTAGCACTCCCTATTCCTAACTCCACTGTACGTACAGACCCATTATCATTATCCATTATCTAATCCTAGTACTCCCCCTTGTGAACACAGAAGACAAAGGGTGTTATGAGCGAGTCAGAGTTGGTCGTCCTGCAGACACGAAGATGTCACGAAGCATGTCGGCTTGCTTGAGGTAGTCCAAATAAAGGTAGGAGAGCTCTGCATACTGGTCATCAGTCATGAGAAGAGGAACTGGAGACGAGGAGTCACCGTGAGGGGCATATGTGCCCACAGTTGCTGATGGACTAGTGGGAGGAGTGAGAAGGATATGGTGGGAAAATCAGTGCCTCTGCAAGGTACTCAACTGGGTCCAATAAGTCTGTGGAGATAGGCAGATCATCAAGATAAGGGGAGGAGTCTTTGAGAATGGTGGAACGAATGGTGCGGACAGGAGCCTCAACAAAGACATCAAGAGGCACAGTGAAGACGTCTTCAGCAGTGAGAAGTGCAGTAATCAGACAAGGGAAGAACAACTTCTTCTAAGATTTCTTGTTGTGGACACGAAGGCAGATAGCCCTGAACAACATGTGCCCATAGTTGACTGCTGCACCCTGACCAATGGCATAAATAAGGAGATAGTCCTCTGGAAGAACCATGGCATCATGCCGGACAAGAAAAAGCTTGTGAGTGCCATGAATGAAGAGAGTGAAGTAGAGGGCTGTGAAATCTGAGGCAGTAAGACGTGCTCCCCATTGACCTTCAGGGACTCGATTACCCATTAGAGTAGATATGACAGCATTGATGTCCAGATTGGTGCGGAACCCCGATGGATAGGAGTCGGGTGAGTCATTGTTGGTGGGAAGGCCAAGTAATTTGGTAATGGTAACAGGGGAGAATCGACATACTCGGCCACGAATGTAGACACGATAAAAATGAGGAGAAGAAGGATCAGCAACAGAGGAAGATAAGTTAGCGCATAATTCCCTAACAAGGTTTTCATTATATGTACGGGGAAAAGTAAAGAGATGCATGATTCCTCTTGCCTCCAAGAACCGATACACCTTGAAGTGCTTGTAAGTCTTCTCATCCAACCGTTGTTCAGAGTGGAATTTCACCTCGACAAGATCGTCATAGAGTGCTTCCGCATCCCTGGTGAAGAATCGGGAAGAGGAGGTAGCCGAGGGACGAATGTAGGTGGGTGGTGAGACCACAGGCTCGGACTCAGGGTGAGGCGATGGAAGATCCGTGGGTACAGTCTCAGGGTTAGAGGGAGGTTCTGCCGTGTGAACAGATGCAGGGGTAGACCTAAGACGAGGTTGAACTCGTGTTCCATCAAAGCGAACCAAATGATATCGACGGCGAAGTTGAGACGAGGTGGGAGGCCTTATGGAGACAGGTGCAGAGCCCGTGAGCACATCGTGAGGATCTCCTCCAGCAGTAGCAGGACTGAGGTCAGCATTGGACGACGAAGGAGGCGGAAGACAAAAGACAGGAGGCGGTGGTGGAGCACCTCTGAGTCGGCGAGAGTAGGTTCGAAGAGGAGGAAGAGAGGTTGGTATGCTGTCGAGAGCCCTGGAATGGCGAGTGGAGACCATTGTGCAAGCAGTGGAGAAGAAGTGAAGAGCACGAAGGAAAATGCTTGAACGACAGGAGAGGCAATGATGAGGTGATGGAGAAGATGAATAGGCTGTTTAGACAAGATAGAGCATTAAAAACACAAGCCAAGCCTAATTAACCGTTCAACTACCCACTACATACCCAATTAAGTGAGAGAGGGATTTGAAGAATCTGGGAGTTATGGAAACTTCCCTCCAAAAGCAAGGGGAAACGGTTGTTAAGGACAAAAACAGTTATGGAAACTGAATATTCTATTGACCGGCCCACCCGTTTTTTTTTTTTTTTTTTTTTTTTTTTGAAATTAAGTAAAAAGAATGCTAATTATGGAAAGACGGGGGTCAACACAGTCCTAATTCACCGCGAAAAAATTTAAATGCGATCCATCCAATGCCTTGGTAAAAATATCGGCTAATTGTTTCTCAGTGCCTAAGTGCTCAAGTATGACAACTTTTCGATCAACTAAATCACGAAGAAAATGATACCAGAGATCAATGTGCTTAGTGCGAGAGTGTTGTACCGGGTTTTTTGAGATGTCAATAGCACTCTTGTTGTCACAGAAAACATTTAGTTGTGCCCACGGAACGGCGTAATCATCAAGCATTTGGTGCATCCAAAGGAGCTGAGTGCAACATTGTCCCACAACAATGTATTCAGCCTCTGCAGGAGAGAGAGATTGAATTTTGTTTTTTGCTGTACCAACAAACAAGATTAGTGCCAACATAAAAACAACCACCCGAAGTACTTTTTCGATCATCAATATTTCCTGCCCAATCTGCATCACTAAAGCCCGCTAAGCATAAGTTAGATTCGTTAGAGTATCATAAACCATAAGTTAATGTGGATGCTACATAACGAATGATACGTTTTACCGCAATAAGATGGGATTCTCTCGGGGATGCTTGATAGTGTGCACATACATCGACACTGAAACACAGATCTGGTCGACTGGCTGTTAGGTAGAGTAAGCTACCAATCATGCTTTAGTACTGTTGCGGATCAAATGATGTGCCCACAACATCCTTAGTGAGCTTGTCGCTTGTACCCATAGGTGTGCGCACTCGTCGTGCATTATTGAGACCAAACTTCTTCACAATGGTTTCAGCATACTTACTTTGAGAGATGAAAGTTCCTTGTGGACTTTGTTGAATTTGCAGTCCAAGAAATTTTTTTAACTCACCAACCATACTCATCTCAAATTCAATCTGCATGTTTGTGATGAATTCTTGTACCAGTGAGGAGGATGTCGATCCAAATACTATGCCATCTACATAGATTTGTGCAATGAGGACAACGGAAGACTTCGTCTTAATGAACAATGTTTTGTCAATTCCTCCTCTTTGATACCCCTTATGTAATAGATAGATGGTGAGTTTCTCATACCAAGCTCGTGGAGCTTGTTTGAGTCCGTAGAGAGCCTTGTTGAGGTGATAGACATGATCGGGGTGATGAGGGTCAATGAAACCCTTTGGCTGCTCAACGTACACTTCTTCAGTGAGGATACCATTGAGGAAGGCACTTTTGACATCCATTTGTTGGATAGTGATATTCATGTTACATGTATAGGCCAAAAGAAGTCTAATAGACTCTAGACGAGCAACTGGAGCAAAGGTTTCATCAAAATCGATTCCTTCAATTTGATTATATCCTTGTGCAACAAGCCGAGCCTTGTTCCGAGTGATCACTCCATATTCATCCATTTTGTTTCTAAATACCCACTTGGTTCCAATTATGTTGACATGCAGCGGGAGTGGTACTAGTTTCCATACTTCATTTCGTTGGAACCGTAGGAGCTCTTCTTGCATGACATTTATCCAGCATTCATCCATCAAAGCCTCTTTCACATTTTTAGGTTCAAGAGATGATGCACAACATGTGTATCCGACAAGTTTCTTGTAATCTCTTTTGGGACGTCTCGTGTGATGATCCCTTGAGAGATATCTCCAATAATGGATGAGGTAGGATGGTCTTTTTGAATCCATGAATTTGCTTGAACAGAGGATGAAGGTTCTATCGTAGGTACATCCTGAAGAGATATGGATGGATCAGTAGCAAAATCAGGGCTGGAGTTACCAAGATACTCACCTGCAGCAGTTTCTGTTGGCACAACAGCTGGTGTTGTGGGTTTAGGAACATCAGTTGTGGGCACAGATGCTGTTGGTAAAGATTATTCATCGTTGTGTGACTGAGGGTGAACTGTTTCAGAGGCCTTTGCAAGACAACTTACAGTATCGTCTACTACAATGTTGATTGACTCCATGATCCGTTGTGTGCGCAGATTGTACACTCGAAAAGCTCTACTTGATGTGGAGTATCCTAGAAAGATGCCATCATCGCTCTTCTTGTCGAACTTTCCAACCTGTTCCCTGTCTCTCAAGACAAAACACTTGTTGCCAAAAATATGAAAATAACTTAAACTTGGTTTTTTACCTTTCCAAACCTCGTATGGTGTCTGTGTTGTGAGGATGAAAGTAGGTTCGGTTGATGATATAACATGTTGTGTACACAACTTCAGCCCATAGATTCTGTGCCAGTCCTTTTGAGTTTAGCATAACTCGTGCCATTTCTTGGATATGGCGATTCTTACGTTCCACAACTCCATTTTGTAAGTGCTGAATATTCATGATGAATCCCTAAACTCCTGCAAAAACCATCATAGTTAGAATTTTCAAATTCCTTACTATGATTACCGCGGATGCAGGTGATTTGAGAATTTGTTGCTCTTTTCTCATTTTGAAGCTTGATACATAGGTCTCGAAATTCTTCAAAGGCATCGGACTTTGAGCGAAGGAAAAGTACCCATGTGAAACGTGAGAAGTCGTCTACACATACAAGAATGTATCTCTTTCCTCCAAGACTAGTTGTTTGAGTAGGTCCAACTAAATCAATAGACAGGATCTCTAGTATTCTTGTAGTTGAACATCTATCTACTGATTTGTGAGCTTTTCGTCGCTGCTTTCCATATTGGCATGGACCGCATGTGATGTTGTGGACAGAGGAGATTTTAGGAAGTCCTCTAGCTGCACCTGAGTCGGACAATTTTTTGAGTTGCTGGTAGTTAACATGCCCAAGTTTTTGGTGCCAAACCTCAGTCTGATCAGGTATGCTGTGGGCACAGATGTTTTAGGCAGGATTCTTCACTGTGAATAATCGATTGCAGGAGGTAGCAGTTATCAGATGAATGCAACCCTCTCAAGATACACTGTCCTTGATGATCAAGAACCTTGCAATCTTCCTTTGTGAATTTGACTCTTAAGTTTTGATCACAAAGTTGGCTGATGCTTAGTTCTGATCACAAAGTTGGCTGATGCTTAGGAGATTGGTTTTCAAATCTTCAACATGAAGTACATCAGTTAGTGAAGGTAACCCGACAACATGCAATGTTCCTTTTCCAATTACTTTGCTACGAACTCCATCACCGAAAGTTACATGTCCTCCTGAAAAAGGTTGATAGGCAGAAAGAAAGGAGATATTACCCGTCATGTGTTTGGAGCATCCACTGTCGAAGTACTAGTCTACTGAAGATGTAGCTTTTAGGGAGACATGAGCTACATTGCACTGCGTGTTGTCTTTTGTTACCCATTTCGACGATGGAAAGCTTTCTTTGGGGAAGAGCTTCTTCTTGTGATGGACTTCTGTCTTCTAGCCAGCTCCCTGTGCATCTGAAAACATCGGGGTCGTATGTGTCCTTTCATTCCACAATAGTGACATATTGGTCTGAACCGTTGTGAGGATTTCTCTCTTCCTTTTCGGACATGACTTCTTACTTTCTGTGCTTGAGCTGATGTGGAGGTCTCGTTGGTGTAGCCGAGACCTTTATGATCTTGAGTTTTTTTTCCCATCTTTAGTATATCATCTAGTTTTTATTTAAGATGAATGACTTCTTTAGACAATGAGATGTTCTCGTTGACAACCTCTGACCACTTTTCATACATCTCCTTGTAAGCTTCCTTTAAATCTGTAAAATTAATAGAATTAGTGGAATCTAAATCAGATTCATAATCAGGGATTATTACCTCTTTAGATGGGATGTTATCAGAGTCTGTAGGCACAACTGCTGGATGAGCAGTGAAGGCAGTCCATTCAGCTGGTTGTTCTTCTGAAATACTGATGGAGGTGAATGCAACATGATTACTTTTGTTGCTTTCATCATCTGACTCGAATCACTCAAGGTTGTGCTAAGGGATTTCTTTTTCTTCTTTATGAAGTTCGGACATTCAGCTCGATAGTGTCCAAACCCGTCGCATTCTCGACACTGGACTCCCTTATTTTTCCCTTCACCAGCTTCACTTTGTTTGAAGCCACTGGGTTTACTGCCATGAATCTTTTTGAACAGTTTATTTTACTACTTTATGAGCAAGGCTAGTTCACTTTCTTCGGTTTGATCTTCTTTGGCACTGGTTTTCAAAGCAATTTCTCGATGTTTTCGACTTTGATTTAGATGCATCTCAAATGTGGTGAGGGAACCCATCAGCTCGTCAAACTGTATGTTCTTTAAACCCTTGGTTTCTTGGATTGCCGCGACTTTGACATCGAACTTGGATGGAAGAGATCTAATGACCTTCTCAACAAGCTTTCTATTCTTGTAGGTTTTGCCGAGTTGTTCAGCTTGATTCGCAATATTTTCTGCTTTGCAGTATATTCGGCAATAGTCTCATCATTGCCCATTTGCAGTGCTTCAAATTGTGAGGACATCAGCACTTTCTTAGAGTCACGCACATCATCATTTCCTTCAAATATGTTTTGAAGGATTTTCCACGCATCTCGTGCAACTTTGCATGAAGAGATAAGCTTTAGATGTTCTTGGTTCACACCACTAAATATAGCATTCAAAGCCTTGGCATTTGCAAGCAGCAACCTCTCCTCGGCCTCTGTCCAATCATCCATGTTCTTTGGTTTACCATCCTGTTCAGGGACAGAGTACCCCTTTTCGATGGCCTTCCATGCTTTCACATCAATGGATATGATGAATTCTTCCATCCGAGACTTCCAATACGTTTAATTAGTGTCAGTGAGGAGTGGTGGTTTCATTGTAGAGGCACCTTCGGGTTGATCAGATTGATGAGGATGAGACATTACTTGAAATTAGGACCTGCCTTCTTTGACATAACAAAGGAAATAGGCGTTAGGCTCTGATACCAAATGATAATGTAATGTCTCTGTTCTCACAAAAAGTCTCTGTGGGCATAGACAACAATTAGTATCTATGGGTTCTGTGGGCACAGATATAAGTTTCTGACTTTGCAAGCTGAACACAAAAGCAAGTAAAAACAGTTTTGCAGTGAAGTAAATAACGCGCACAAATTGTTTACGTAGTTCGGACCTCCCGTCCTACGTTTGCGGGGCCACGCCCAAGTGTAAGATCCACTAAGTAGTAAAGAATGATTACAACTTATACAACAAGACTCCTCAATTGTTTTCTCTCAAGTTGGTGATCCCTCACCAAGTCCTACTGTACTAATCACTCCCCCTATCTCTTAGCTCTTACACAAGCATCTCCAAGATCCCCTTGGAGTTCGAGATGGTCCGAGATCCCCTCGGAGTGTAGGCTAAGTCCCCTTAGTCGGTGTATATGTGAATACAACTCGTGAGATGGTGCTCTTATGCTCACTTTTGATCTTACAATGATAACACAGCAAAACAGAGTAATTAAATCAATACAATGGCTGATGAGTATAGAACAATATATAGAGAAGGCTTGTGGACGTTTTTGACTTCGTTCCTTCTCATTCAATGAATTGGCACCAAGGTGTTTTAGGAAACTTCTTTGATTGATATCTTTGAGTTTCTTTGTTCTTAGATTTGATTGCGATACACCGGGCTGTCCT
The DNA here is from genome assembly GCA_039657325.1 of Stephania cephalantha. Lineage (NCBI taxonomy): Eukaryota > Viridiplantae > Streptophyta > Magnoliopsida > Ranunculales > Menispermaceae > Stephania > Stephania cephalantha. The sequence continues at coordinate 11,690,446 of CM077578.1, forward strand.
TGTTTGCAGATTCTTGCCTTCTCATAAGGATACATAGAATATCTAACGATCTTGCACATATGATGTTTGCTTATGTGGCGGCACATGTGGCAGAACTATACAAGGAACGTCTCAATTGTTTGTTAGTTGCATAGGATAATTCGATGGCCCGTGACACATGGAGTGTGACACACAATAACGATGATCAGGGACAATATATTTTCAACATGATTGATTGATTGATTGATTGGTCGACTGAGTTCTTGTTGAGGTGGAGATTTGTTATGGTGGTATGGCCTAGCTTTATATTTGTAAAATTGATAAAGACAATTGGACCCCGTTTGGCATAAAATTGAAAACTATTATCAGAAGAACAATTGAAAAACAAAGCTAAGTGTTTGCTTTGGAAAAATATTATCAATTTTGGCATTCTTGTTTCTTTTACAAATTCTTGAGTTGTATGTGATTGTACTTAAGAGACTATTTTTAAATATGTGGGGAATAACTCAATGAAATTTTCGGAGAACACTACATGGGGCCTATTTTTGCCCTCCAAGTCTAAAGTTGACATAATCTTGCATATCGAAAACCTGCACAAAATCTGAACTCACAGCTTAGATTCTAGAATTCTTGTTGTAACTCGTAAAAGGACCTTGCCATAATACTCACAAACTGGAGTATAGAACCTTGTATATGATAGAACACAACCCCTTGAACTTAAGAAGCTCAAACAAACCTTGGCATGACCTCAATGGTCAACTCCTTGGAAACGAACGTTCAATAAACCTTTGGTGTAATTTCGACCTCAAGAACCCGTACAAGAATTTCACGACCAAGAGTGAGAGTGAGAGATGAAATGTAAAGAACAGTGTCAATATTATTAATTTATTATTAATGCAAAAGATGTTTCAAACAATGACAATGGGTGCCTTTTAAAAGGCTACACTGAGACTCACATTTACATGCATACATCAACAACAACATAGCCTCAATCCCCCCAAAGAAAAGATAAATACTAAATAGTAATTCCTAACTAAATTTAAACTTCTACTTTTGCTTTACTCAACCTGAAATAGTCACATAGAGCCTAGAAGACCTTAAATTCGTCCTATATCATCAAAAGCAAGTTTGGTTAAGAGAACCTATCGAAAATTAGGAAGATTTGCTTGCAACCTGTTCCATTTGCTCTGTCATCTCCATCTTGGCGTTCCAAAATGGCATCTTGTTGCGCTCATTAGTTTAGTGGCACTTTACATCTCTCCACAACAATGTCATAGCACAAAGTAACCCTACTACTCCAGTTAATGTGACGCTACTAATGGTTCCATGGTTTTGCGGAATGCTATCTTTCATATTTGACTTTCAGTCAGCTCGAATGCACCCCAACTTTGTTGTACTAGCCTACGACATTAGGTTGCCCTCCAATGATCTTGAAGTGTTGAAACACTTTATCTAGATGTATTATCCCTTCTTTCGTATAAGTTGAAACTTGAAACTTGAAATGTGAAATCATTGTCCAACATAATATGCATATAATTACCTTTTTTTTTATCACTACTCTTCCATCAGCACCGACTTCTTATACAGTAGATTTGGTGTGTTCGGAAAACTTATTACTGTCATGAAAATGATGATGTATAATGTTTCATTTTTCTTTTTTTTTATATATTTTGTTATATTATTATGTATTTTTGAATAGATGAGAATATTTTAGTCTACATTACGTGTTTTTAATATCAATATAATTATTATATCGAAAGTGAAAGAAGGCATTCAAAGAAAGAAGATATTGAAAAATTCAAGTGCTATGATTTCTTCTATCAAAGCATGTTAAAGATTCAATACCGTTAAGGTCCGTTAGTGCCATCATCTTCCCCACTTTTTTTATCGGCAATGCTTCCTTGATGCAAGAATCATGCGGGTTACCTGGAATTTTAGCATATGCAAGCAATCATGCAGCCTTTGAGTCCTATCACTTCATTTTTAATTTTTATAGTATACCCTGAACTGGTTTCTAAGATGCTTAGGATTAGGTCGATAGTGATGACACTCATAAAGATGGAATAAGAAATATGAAGGTTCAAAGAAAATTAGGAGTTGCACCAATCAATGCAAAATTAGGGAAAGGCTATTGCGGTGGTTTGGACAAATCTAAAGATGACCTTTAGCTAGAAAACTCGACACAGTAGAAATTGAAGAAAATTGGCGGTGAAGAGGTAAGATTACTTTGGATGCCTTGATTAGGAAGGATTAAAGGATTTTGAAAGCACGATATCAATGGCATTGAATCTAGCAGAGCGAAAGAGTTTCATCGATGTAGCTGACCCTAGCTAATTTGTTATTGGGGCTTACTTATTGTTGTTGTATCCTGTACTGGTTTCTTCAATAGTTGAAGTGCAGAAAAGTTTTTAACAGATAGTTTGTAGTGCTGTAATGGTTCCTTCTTTGTCTTTGCCATCATCAAATTTATCTCAATGGAAAAACTAGAAATGAGAGTGAGAAAAATGCCCGCAGAAAGATGCAATCCTTGAGGATTTTTTCTATACAAGCTCATCTTTTTTATGAGTGTGCTCAAGGAGCAAAGATATTTATTTGGTTTAAGCTTGATTTGTTATCAGTCACGTGCTACGTCCGCCATATAGTTGCACAGTTTAGTTGCATTGATATTTGTCACTCTCTTAACCATTCTTGGATGAAATTTTCTAATGCATCTTTCATGCTTGCAGACTACAGACTGACACGAAGCAAGTTTCTACTGAAAAGGCCGAGTCCTGTTCAGATGTTGGCAACAACTTTCCATTAACAAAACATGTGGATTTATCAGAAGAGAATGTGGACAAAGAATGTCTTAGTATTTCAAGATCAATCCCAGTTTCCAGAGATGGTGTCATGCCGGTGCCTGTTGATCAAGTTGACCTTCAGTCAATTGGCGATGGAGAGTGGAGTGACATTCGAGCAACAGATGCAAGGATAGCTGATGTGAGGGAAATTGCCCTTGAGAATGAAGGAAGCACAGTCGATATTTCTGTTGTAAGCCCACCAGTTGATGATCATCATGAATCTCAAGGACACTCGTACAACCAACCATAATACATTCTATAGTGATCGTTTACGCCATGGAGCCTCGGAACGTTTTTCTACGTTGCTGAATTATGTATAGCAGCACCCTGTCAGTCCTTTTTTATTCCTCCTGCCGTGGGTGAAGGTGTTGAATTAACTTATTTGTCACAATACTGTATAATTGTTTGAAGTTTTTCTTCCACCCATGTTTTCGCTTGCATGGTCCTCGTCGATCGAGCAGAATCGATAATAAAAATGAATATAGTTTTTTTCTTTCTTATATATTTGTCTTATACCAGAAATTTTTATGAGGTGATCTCTTATATTTACATTACACAATCAATTCGTTTGGAAACTTCAAATCCTGCAGGATTGGATGGTTTTATTTTTATTTTTTTTAATTGATAAAGACCCAACATGCAAATTTCATTTATCTGCGGAGATCATGAATTGCAGCATTGGAGATGGCTATAGGATTAGCGTCACTCCAATTACAATCTATATCTATTGAGATGTTTGGATCGAAATAATAGTCCCTTAACATGAATTGAGGCTTTTTTGAGTTAAAACTTCACACCTAAGAGTTGAAGGTGGTCAAATTGAGGACAATATCGGCGCTTGAGGAGATTCACGGGCTCGCGCGCGCACGCACGGCGTGGCTGGAGAATTTTACAATATCCTTGTCCATATTTTTGTTTTTATTTGTCAAATTATCCTTGTTCATAGTTGATTGAGCTAACTTATGCACAACTTTGTCAGCGTGACACGGAACTAGGTGAGAATCCATTAGATTGTGGATCTCATAAATGATATGGCTTTAGGGATATTGGATGGGTTGAATGACTCATGGCAATGGCTGAGATTTTTTTTTTTGGCTGACGCAAACAGATCCTGTTGCAGATGCAATAAGAGCCTGAGAGAATTGTTCCTCCAAAATTATTGGCAATTAATACTGCAGCAACCCTAATCAATTAGTAGATACTTCCCATATGCATTTTAATTTCACCTACGTGGAGCACTACATGCGCTATATTACCAGTCTCAAGTCCGGATAAAAGAAGATATTGATGCTCATTTTTAATACCAAAACATGGGTAAGGGAGGTCTCAAACCTATTTTTCATACCCTAAAAATGGGGAGGGATGGAAAATGGAAAGAGGGTTGCGATATGTTGAAATACAAAGCAATATCTCAGAAGCTTCGAGAATCAAGAACGCTCTGCTCATCAATTGATGATCTGAATGTCATTCCATCAGAGCTTATATACACATATGTGAGGGCTTTTCATCTTAGCCATACATGTGTTCTTTCTCTAACTAACTCACTCACACACGCGATCAGCATATGTTTACATCAAAAACCTCACTACAACACTTCACTCCCCTCAAGTGAGAGGGTAATTCAATTACACCGAGCTTAGACTTGAGAAAATCAAATCTGTGCTGTGCCAAGGGTTTGGTAAGGCAATCAACAATTTGATCAAATGTGGGAACATATCAAACCTTCAAATTATGATTGAGAACCTTGTCACGAATGAAATGTACATCAATTTCAATATACTTTGTCCTGGAATGAAAAACTGGATTAGAAGCCAATGCACCAGCTCCCATATTATCTGACCACACAATAGGAATAGAAGGATGAGAAAACTTCAACTCCTGCAGCAAGGATTGAAGCCAAGAAATCTCAGCAGCAGCTTGTGCCAATCCCCTTTATTCAGCGTCAGTAGAAGACATCACAACTACTTGCTATTTTTTAGATTGCCATGACACTAAAGAGCCACCAAAGTAAAGGTTGTATCCAGTAATGGAACGCCTGTCATCTGGGGAAGAAGCCCAATCTGCATCAGTAAAACCTGTGATGACGAGTTCTGTGGAGGCTCTTATATGAAGAGAACAGTAGGCAGTACCCTTAAGATATCTCAAAACCCTTTTGAGAACTGGCCAATGGCACATAGTAGGACATTGCTGATACTGACTTATTTTATTGACTATGTAAGCAATGTCAGTTCTTGTGTGAACTAGGAATTGTAAGCCACCTAAAATGCTCCTGTATTCAGTAACATCTGAGAATAATGGACTATCCCCTTTGTATAACTGTTTGGAAGCAACAACAGGTGTATTGGCAGGTTTAAGAGCATCAAACCCAGCCTTATGCAATAACTGATGAACATAAGACCTTTGATTGAGGTTAAATCTAGAGGAATCTCTTGACACCTCTATGTTCAATTCACCAAGATCCTTTAAAGCAAACACAATATTCAGCTTGACAATGAACTGCTAAATTAATGTGTTAGAATTGCCAGTAATTAAGATGTCATCAACATATATAAGAACATATACTAGAGACTGGCCTTGATACACAAACAATGATGTATCTGCCTTTGAATTCTGAAAATTCCACTGAATTAATATGGCCTTGAGACGATCAAACCAAGTTCTAGGAGACTGTCTCAAGCCATAAATGGCTTTGTTCAGTTTGCAAACATACGAAGCTCGATCAACATCAACAAAACCTTCAGGTTGTGGCATATAAACAGTTTCTGTGAGTTCCCCATGTAAAAAGGCATTGTTGATGTCTAATTGTCTAACCCCCCAATTAAAAGAGGCTGCAATACTGAGCACAACTCGAATGGTAGATGATTTAATAACAGGACTATAAGTAGAATAGAAATCAATTCGTGGTATTTGAGTATACCCTCTTGCTACCAGTTTAGCTTTAAATCTGTTAACTGACCCATTTGTGTTCTTCTTCACCTTAAACAACCACTTATTGCCAACCAATATATGATCAGCAGTGGGAGGAACTAAAGACCAAGTATCATTCTTTTGAAGAGCTGAAAACTCAGACTGCATAGCATGTAACCATTGAGAGTTTTTTATAGCCTCCTTAGCAGTCTTCGGTTCTGCAGTGGCATTAGTAACAATAGCTGAAAAAACTTTTTGTTTAAAAATAACATATTTGGATCTTGCGACCATTGGATGAATAGACTGAACTCCCGATGTTGATGATGATGGGATTGACGTTGATGGTACAATTGGTGAAAAAGACACAGAATGTGATTGTGAACAGACTGGCGTTGATAAAATAGAAGTGGAAGGGTGTTCACTTCGGAGAATAATATTGGAGACAGGGCTATGAATAATATCTGCTGGTGATAGTTCATTAGGGAGAACAGTATTGGAGACAGGGCTGCGAACAGTAGCTGCTGGTGATAGTTGATGAAGTACAGAAGGAACAAATGAAATGTTCACTGGTTCTTGAACAACTGAAGACTTCACAGTACTGGATGATGGAAACAACTCATGATAAGGAAATCCAAGTTCATTAAACAGTTCATTCCTGCTGATGTATACCCTGCCACTCGAACCCAAACACTTATATCCCTTATGACTGGGACTGAACCAATGAAGATACACTTACCAATGAAGATACACTTTTCTGATTTGTACTGGAACTTATGAATATTGTATGGCCTCAAGTAAGGAAAGCATATACACCCAAACACTCTTAAGAGCTCATACTTTGGAATGATTTTCCATAACATCTGATATGGTGTATTTACCAGACAACACTGGTGTAGGAAGTCGATTTATAATAAAAGCAGCTGATGTATAGACATCCCACCAGAAATTGATAGGGCGAATTAGACTGAGCTAGCAATGTAAGAATGGTTTCCACAAGATGCCTACGCTTCCTTTCTGCATGACCATTTTGCTGATGAGTGTAAGGACATGGGTGTTGAAAAGCAATTCCATGAGTGGAAAGAAAATTTTCAAAGGGTCTGTATTCATCTCCCCAATCTGATTGAACGCCTTTTATTTTTGTTGAAAATTGATTTTCAACAAGAGCTTTAAATTGAATAAAGATTGATAAAGCTTCACTTTTTGCCTTTATTGGACAAATCCAGGTAAAACGAGAGTAATCATCTAAGAAATGTATATATATATATAGCATACAAAAACATCAACTGACTTAATAGGTGCAGGGCCCCAAATATCACTTATGATACGATAGGTTGACAACCAGCGTAAAAGTTTTGTCACTCTTCATAAAATGGATCAAACACATATAAAACGTTGGGGCGTTCCCACTTAGGAATGCTCTGCATTGGAGCTCGGGTATAGTGAAACATGGGCAAGGGTGTGTTGAATGGTTTGTAAAGTTCACCATTAATTACACTAAATCGAGCACAATGAAAGAGTTTGATCCATGTAGCCGACCCAGATTAATTTGAGACTGAGGTTATGTCGTCGTCGTCATTGTTGTTGTTCCAATATGTGGGTTTTTTTGGTGTGGCCCAAACACCAATAGGTCCAGCCCATTAAGGGCTTATAATTCTAATTGGATTAGAATTGGAAACGAAATAGGAGCTGGAATTTTAGGGATTTCGGTTCTACTAGGATACCGAATTGAAAAAAAAAGAAAAGAGAAATTAGGGAGACCGAATATAGGTATTTTTAGGGAGAAATACAAGCATTGAAAAGTCAACTTCGAGAGTTCGACACTTGGTGACCGATTGGTGTGCGCACTCGAGTTGAAGTGTGCAATCTCTCTAGTTTTCTTCTATCTACATTGAAGGCATATCAAGATCTTGAATTCGAAGACCCGCGGAGAGGCTTTGGTGATTTCTTGGTGTTCAAGAAAAGAGGTGCAAGTGTTTCATACAATTGGGGTAGTTTTTCTTCGTTCTTAGTGTGATCATCTAAGTTCTTGGAAGATGTATTTTTGTATTACTCCATTGTTAGTGAATCTCAAGCGATTGAGATATCTTGTACTCTTTATTCACATAGTGGATTGTTTGGAGTTTGCCCCATGGTTTTTACCTTCGATTTGGAGGGTTTTCCACGTTACATCTTGTGTGATTTTTCGTGCATTGATTGTGGTTTGATGGGGATTTTTATTCATCTGTTTCATTGATCAAAGGGGTTGAGTAACCCAACAAGTGGTATCAGAGCGTCGTTGTTAGATCTTGACCAGTGAATAATTGTGGGAGTCGAGATGGGTGAAGAAAAATCATATATGGTCAAGTTGACTTCTTCCAATTATTCAATTTGGCAACCTACGATGGAAGATCATCTTTATTACAAAGATTTGTTTGATCTAATTGAACTTCGACAAACCAAACCGTAAGGAACATCCGATGCCGATTGGAAGAAAATGCACAAGAAAGCTGCTGGGACTATTAGAAAGGTTGACCACAATATTTATCACCACATCAGTAAAGAAGTTGATGCGAAAGAGTTGTTGAGAAAATTGCAAAGTATGTGTGAGAGAAAAGGTGCACAAAATAATATCTCAGTAATTCTAGAGCACTTGAATGATGTCAAAGACTTGATCAATCAGTTAAGTGTCATGAAGATACTGTTTGAGGATGAGTTACATCCATTATTAATTTTGAGTTCTTTGCCAGAAAGCTGGGAAACATTGGTGGTGTCTCTCAGTAATTTCGCCCCGGGTGGCGTTTTATCCTTATCCATGGTACGTGATAGTCTCTATGATGAGGAGACAAGAAGAAAGGATAAAGATATTGATACTTCACAGGCTCTTGTTACTACAAAAGAACACAGAGGCAGAAGTGTAATGACCCAAAATCGCTAATCGTGTTTAATTCCTTAAACAGGATCAACGACCCATATTGTGGGACTCACACCATGATATGTCCATTGACCGAGGCAACAGCTGAAGTATATTTTATATTTGTTGTGATGTATGCCTAGTGTATTGTATATGTGTAGACTATTAAGTCAATTTTCTACAGGCATGTAGGTATCGAGATGAGCGGGGACGTACCTCGAGTCGAGTGTCGACGTGGGACCGAGGTAGCGGCATATGGGGTAAGCTTAATTAATTTGAGTTAAATATGAATTTATAAGTGGCTTTAATGCGGTCAAATTAAATGTAACCTTTAATGTGCCTAAAGTTAGTGAAATAAAACAATGGTCACTAGATGTGCATCGAGGCACGTATTCACTAATCAAGAGGCCAAGTGAGTCAACTATTGGAGTCATTTACTCATGACATGAGGGGCAAGTGTGTCAAGGTGGTCCATGAGTTGAGCCTCGAGATACGTGTGCACACAATGATCAATGGCTATAGTCAAACCAATCTAATTAGTCAAATGAAGTATATAAGTCAAATATGGATTCTTATCTTCATCATCAAAATCGTTGCTTGGAAGGAGAGAAAGAAGAGAGGATTCTGGAGTGATTTGGAGAAGAGGAGAAGTGTGTATTCATTGAAGCTTTGGTGAAGAAGAAGGAGTTCTTCAAGCTAGGTAACTTCTCCACTTCATAAACTTTGTTGAATTCATGAATTTGATGTTGTTGTTGTTGTTTTGTGTTGGGGTGGGTGTTAAGGACCTTTTGTGGTGTGTATGAGGGTCCCTAAGGCGATAACAAAGCCTATGTATAGCAAAAACCCAGAATTCGAAGTGCAGAATTCTGGGTTCTGCTGTACATAGCGCCAGCTCGATAATCTAGCGCGCTAATGTTCAAATTAGTGCGCTAATGTCGAAAACTAGCGCGCTAATGCTATAGGTGTAAAATAGCGCGCTAATTACCCCTATTAGTACAAAAATCGGCAAATTCCAAACATGGTTTAAACACTATAAATAGGTCCAAACTCACTCTAAAACCTATCAAACAACTCCAGGGAACTAAGGGGAGATCTCGGGAGTTTGGGAACGCATTTCGGAGTGTCGAGAGATCGGATAGGCTAAGAGAATCGTTGTGAATTGTAAGTAAAGCTGTGAGAATTTTATATTTCATTTCATTCACTCTTATTATTTTATGGTCTATTTGTAGACATTGCTACTTGTAATCTCACATCATGTTGTTCTTGTGTCTATTCATGATTGAATATTGTGACATGATGCCTTGTGACATGTTTCATTGATTCCAATTCCTACTCTTGATGTCATCGTTGATAGATAATTGATGAAAAACATGTTATTGGGATAAGTTAGAATGGATTAGACTTGTATTCTATTTCCTTGAGCTTTGTAGCTTAACTAGTTTTGAAATCCTAGAGAATTGGAACTATTGCTCTTTGAAAACTATAGTAGGGATTATCTAGTGTCCATTGCACGAGAGATGCGCCGTTCACAAGGACATGAGTCTACCAAGGTTCCGGCACTCACCACTACACTTGCGCGGCACACGAGTTATGGGACTCGGGGTGGTCGACAAGAATGAGATAGATGATTTGTATGCGTAGAGCGCAGCTCCGCAATTGGTATGAAAATGGCTCAATTGCATAAGTCGTTTTCGGATAAAGCTCTCGATCGCTTGCTATCTGATGAATTGCTCTCCTTCGGCACCGTTAGAGTTTGATACTCCAAAGAGAGTGTGGTCTAGGAAAGATGTTACTTTCATTTGAAAGTGCTTGGATGCAAGACATTTATGCATGTGCCTAAGGAGCAAGAGACTAAGCTCGATGATAGGACTGTTCGTGTATCCTGTTGGGATTTGGAGATGCGAGTTTGGATATAGGTTATGGGATCCAGAAAAGAAAAAGGTAGTCAGATCCAAAAATGTGGTCTTTCATGAAAATATGACCATAATAGATTTTAAGACATCAGAGAAAATCACAGTTGATGATGATGTTGATTCTCTTCCTGGACTAGTTTCTCCTTCGATTAGTGATGCCACACATGAAGGAGATTTAGCTGAAGAACATGGGGTCGAAAATAAGCATGCACATGATGATGTTGATGATGTGCACGCGCCTACTGTTGATGATGTGCAATAATCATATGATGATTCTGAGTGGGGGGAGCAGAGTCCTCCACCTGCGGCTACAACAGAACATCCATTGAGAAGGTCGGAAAGAGGGAAAGTCCCTTCTACGAAGTACCCCAGTTCCACATATGTTATGATTACTGAAGAGGGGTAGCCGGAGAGCTTCCAAAAAGTTCAGATTCTCGCTGACAAGAATCTAGTTGATATGTTCACCAAGGTGGTTGTGACGGCCCCAATTTCCCATAAAATTGGGCCCCGCCCGGCCTAAGCCTACGTGGACCCCCGAGCCGATCTCGCAAGGTCAACGCAGCCTAGTCGGCCCTTCCAATCCATTATTACAAGTAATTTCAAAATTTTAAGTTGAGTTATTAGTATTTTTCAAAATTTAAAAATTTAGCGGAAGCAACTAATACATTAAATAACTCAACAAAAAGATCAGGGAGTTAGGCAACCTAATTGTGGAACCCAGTAAATATCATCAGATGAGAGTAAATACAAAATATACAAAAAGTCACCTAGCTATGAAGCCTTCCATCTCGCTACTGTCCGCGCTCTGCACTCAGTCAAACATAGGAATGACGAGCCCAGGTAAGTAAATCCAGTAGGACATATACACAACATTTCACAATATCCAAAGCAGTCGAATTCATGCAAATAGTACGAAAGGAATAAAGAATGCATGAATATACAAGACTGTAAACAAATCAATCGACGAGTGAGGCCAAATAACAAGGAGTCCCGACCAAAAGGTCGTTGAGTCGCGGAAAAATCCCAGTAAACTCGGGTTTAGGACGAGCCCCATGCCTCCCAGCCCTAACCCTTGCGACTATGAGATATCTACGGCCCGGATAAGTGCCCCCAACGTACACTCAATTGGGAGATATCGACGGCGTCCGGATAAGAGCTCATATCGCAGATAAATAGTAACCGTGACTCGCTTGCCATTGGACCCACTCGATCGACAACAATTTCAACGATAGCTATCATCACAAAGCAGTGAACAACAATAAAGCTATCACATAACAATAGTAACAACAACAGCCAATGGAGAGAAATGAAATACTGTATAAATCCCTAACTGGTTTACTTACCTCGAGAAATCGCGAACCTCAAAACATCTCGCTCGCGTCTCGATTTGCGCACCCGACACCCGACTCCTAAGTCCCTGGTGTCCATTTAGACATTTGAGGGCTAATTTACTTAAAATCATTCAAATCACACTAAAATTAGGTGGAATAAACCTCACCTCCATCGCGTCGTCGTGATTTCGTCGAAATCGCGCCGACACCGATCACCGCGCCACGTCGTTTGCTCGCGCTGCTTGCCCGCGGCGGCGCCGCCATTGCCGCCACCATGCCGCGTCGCCACCGCTCGTCGCGCTCGCGCGCATCGTCATTGCCGATTATCGCGCGTGCTCGCTCGCGGCGAATCGTTGCCGCGCTCGCTGCTGTCGCTGACGCTGCTGCCGGCCAACCTCGTCCTCGCCCGCCGGAGCTCCAGTGCCCACCGTCGAGCCGCTGTCCGATCGTCGTCGCGGGCTGATCCGATGCCATACGCTCGCGTCCGCGATCTCCTCTACCGCCACCACTTGCTCTCTCTCTCTCTCACCTCACGATCTCTCTCTTTTCTGATCTCTTTTTTTTCCAATCTTATCCCATCTCTTTTTTCTTTTTATATATATATATATACATTTCCTTTTTATTTTCTTTTTGATTTCAAATCAAAAGTGTCCTCGAGATTCGTGTTGGCAACTCAACAACCGAGCAGCGCGCATCTCGAGGCACTAACCCGCCTCATTTCACAAATCTCGATACTCGCGCCACTCGCATCACGAGGCGTATCCAATGTATACGATTTTAACGTGACCACATAAATCCACTATAGCCACATTAAGCCACCTGTCTCGGTCTCACGTCGGCACGCGACTCGAGGCGCGTCCATGTTCGTGTTTCGACTCCCCAAATTCTCCGCGTATACGTTTTTCACCAATTATCATCTCCACTCGAGATTCGGACATACGCATTTTCGACGAGTGGATCCCACAAACGACCCCGACCCGACACGTGGCACAAGTCAAATTTTCGTGTCGTTACGAGCCTTCCCCACGAATTAGAATTTCGTCCTCGAAATTGAAGCAAGTCTCAAAGGGCAATGGTGTTTTATGAACGAAGACCCAAGGCCATACCCGCCCAAGGCCATACTCGCTCAAGGCCATACCCCCATCTTACTCTGTAGGACCGGGCTCCCCCGCGACAAGTCGGGGTCCTCTGCGACTAGTTGGGCTCCTCCGAGACCTCCAAGCAAAGAACACACCGTCTGTCTCCTCCCATCAATATATGCCAGGGCAACATCCTCGCAACATATATTGGAATAAAAATGAATACAAATGAATACAAATGAACATTTTACTTTCATGATCCACCGTCACTAACATACGTATATCTACTGTATATCCGCGAGAATGTAAATCGCTCTCTTTGACTGTCCGCTTGTCTCTCTGATCGAGTGAGTCTCAACCCAACTCGTACCCTCTATCGTGTTACGGTGGATAGTAGTCGGACTCCGACGTGGCAATAGCATGAATATGTTTCGGCTTTTTGTGCACTGGTCGTCCATACGCCTATACATGTACGTTGAAATCCCAATCCAAATGGAACATGTCAATGTCATTGTCCCTGTGCATGACTAGATCGATGTCCCTGTCCGTGCACTCGATCGGATCTCTCGACCCGTCTCTCGGTCATTGCCTCGCCATCAACCCTCCGATGGTACTTATGCTAAGGATCCGACAAAGGTCGGCATTTCGCCGTAATGCACTAGCGTAACTCGCGCCTGGACCATCCGACATCGGCGCCATATACACCGCATACGGTGGAAACGCAATACGCCCGAGACACCGGCCGAGGATACGCGAGCACGCCGATTGATACGGCGTTGTTAGGGCTACCGAGGCGAGGCATGCTCGTGAGTTTCGGAGGCATCATCCGAAAAGTTTCACGGTGGTACGGATCGCATGAGCAAAGAAAGATTCATGACGTTTTGGCCACACCGATCATATGGGGTCGAGCATTTCATCGAACTTTCGTTGTTGGCGAGGCCTATGTCCGGTTGCGCACTACGGTATGGCGTCGATGGGGACGCTCAAGGATTGGGCCGAGTGCAAGGATGGGGAAGTACCTTCATCCTACAGTTCGTAACTTGAAGAGAACTGATTCTTAAACCATTCGATAGAGGTCCGGGGAGTCGGTTGCAGTGTATGGATCGATATATACGCGTGATGAAGTATGATGGGGTTGCGCACGACCAAGCTTACTACGTCATACACGGTTTCCTGGATTTTATTGGTTTTGTTGGGTGACGACGGCTCCGAGCACAAGACAGGAGGCTTAAGCGACTATGGCTGGCGAGAGCTTTGGGAGCATACGCACCGGAGTACCAGCCGCATTATCGGTATCGTTATAGTCAGTGCAAGGGTCTGGAGATGATCAGAGGAAAGCGAGGGTTAGACGGTCCGAAACGTCGTCGCATTTTCCATAGCCACGAATCCTCGATATCGTATATATATTACAACACAACAAATATACCATATCGGATACATTTTTACAACATGCACTACTTACACGTAAATTCCCTTTCAGTACGTTTACTAACGCATCTGAACAAATTTTAGCATGTGAGAATTTTTTTTTTTTTGAGATATACAATCTCATAGGATTTATACTTAGGTGACCCCTAACTTTTAGAACGAATTTGCAGACTCTACCTCAACTCGTAACACTTAATTCATTTACCGGTCCCCTAAAGGTGGTGGTCGACTTCACCAACCCCGAGACGATAAATGCATAGTGGTCACTAAAGTGGAGTTACTTGGGCTTCGATCCAACACTACTACTCCAAAACTTTCGTCAAAGCTAAGGAGTCCGTACGTGATGTAATCGTTAGCTCTCAAGTCATCTCAACACTCGCTCCCTGTAGTCCGCTTCTTCGTCCTTTTTCCCTTTTCTTTCTCGCCTACCAAGTCTCGAACCCGCGTAAATCTTTTTCAACTTACTCATCGTGTCTCACGTGATACACAAGAGTAAAATACGGTTATATCGTATATCTATCGATAGTTTCCCCAACTCTCCTCACGTCCCAACGAAGACTTAAGTCAGGATCATAGGGTTCTACTCTAAGTTCAACCATTCCTAACTTCCGCTGGTTTATATCTTATACTGGTTGTGGGTTAATCAAGAGCTAAATGTAAAACCTTATGCTCTGATACCAACTGTGACGTTGGTATCACATTGTCTTAATCTCAAAAACTAGGCTCGATACCAACTTCGTTGGCATCATTTTCCCTTAAGTCATATAGTTCTCTAAATTTGTCTCGATACCAATCGTGACGCCCCAATTTCCCATAAAATTGGGCCTCGCTCGCCTAAGCCTACGTGGACCCCGAGCCGCCTCGCAAGGTCAACGCAGCCTAGTCGACCTTCCAATCCATTATTACAAGTAATTTCAAAATTTTAAGTTGAGTTATTAGTATTTTTCAAAATTTAAAAATTTAGCTAAGCAACTAATACATTAAATAACTCAACAAAAAGATCAGGGAGTTAGGCAACCTAATTGTGGAACCCGGTAAATATCATCAGATGAGAGTAAATACAAAATATACAAAAAATCACCTAGCTATGAAGCCTTCCATCTGCTACTCGTCCGCGGCTCTGCACTCAGTCAAACATAGGAATGACGAGCCCATGTAAGTAAATCCAGTAGGACATATACACAACATTTCACAATATCCAAAGCAGTCGAATTCATGCAAATAGTACGAAAGGAATAAAGAATGCATGAATATACAAGACTGTAAACAAACCAATCGATGAGTGAGGCCAAATAACAAGGAGTCCCGACCAAAAGGTCGTTGAGTCGCGGAAAAATCCCAGCAGACTCGGGTTTAGGACGAGCCCCATGCCTCCCAGCCCTAACCCTTGCGACTATGAGATATCTACGGCCCGGATAAGTGCCCCCAACGTACACTCAATTGGGAGATATCGACGGCGTCCGGATAAGAGCTCATATCGCAGATAAATAGTAACCGTGACTCGCTTGCCATTGGACCCACTCGATCGACAACAATTTCAACGATAGCTATCATCACAAAGCAAATGAACAACAATAAAGCTATCACATAACAGTAACAACAACAGCCAATGGAGAGAAATGAAATATTGTATAAATCCCTAACTGGTTTACTTACCTCGAGAAATCGCGAACCTCAAAACATCTCGCTCGCGTCTCGATTTGCGCACCCGACACCCGACTCCTAAGTCCCTGGTGTCCATTTAGACATTTGAGGGCTAATTTACTTAAAATCATTCAAATCACACTAAAATTAGGTGGAATAAACCTCACCTCCATCGCGTCGTCGTGATTTCGTCGAAATCGCGCGTCCGACCAGTCGACACCGCGCCACCACGCTGTCGGCGGCGCCGCCGGCCGCTGCTCGCCGGCCGCGTCAACCACCACCCCGTCACCACGCTCGCGCGCCATCGCTGCCGATCCGACCCTTTTACCGCGCCGTCGCTGCCTCGCCGGCGCAGCTGCTTGCCGGCGTCGCTGCCGTCGCCGACCCGCCGACGCCGCTGCCGGCCAGCCCGTCGTCCTCGCCCGCCGGAGCTCCAGCCGTCCACCGTCGAGCCGCTGGTCCGATCGTCGCCTGCGGCTGATCCGCCGCTGCTCGCGTCCGCGATCTCCTCTACCGCCACCACTTGCTCTCTCTCTCTCTCTCACTCACCTCACGATCTCTCTCTTTCTGATCTCTCTTTTTTTCCAATCTTATCCCATCTCTTTTTTCTTTTTTTATATATATATATATTTATATATATATATATATATATATATATATATATATATGTATACATTTCCTTTTTATTTTCTTTTTGATTTCAAATCAAAAGTGTCCTCGAGATTCGTGTTGGCAACTCAACAACCGAATAGCGGCGCGCATCTCGAGGCACTAACCCGCCTCATTTTCACAAATCTCGATACTCGCGCCACTCGCATCACGAGGCGTATCCAATGTATACGATTTTAACGTGACCACATAAATCCACTATAGCAACATTAAGTCACCGTCTCTGCCTCACGTCCAAGCACGCGACTCGAGGCGCGTCCATGTTCGTATTTCGACTCCCCAAATTCTCCGCGTATACATTTTTCACCAATTATCATCTTCACTCGAGATTCGGACATACGCATTTTCGACGAGTGGATCTCACAAACGACCCCGACTCGACACGTGGCACAAGTCAAATTTTCGGGTCGTTATAGTGGTGACTCGCTACGGGCATTAGTCTTGCACCAATTTGGTGGGACCGAGTTGCAGTTGAGCAACAGATATATGTTAGACATCTTCCCATGGGTGGAGGGGGATTGTTGGTTTTTTGGTGTGGCCCAAACACCAATAGGTCCAGCCCATTAAGTGCTTATATGTGACGGACCCAGTTTCCCACAAACTGGGCCCCGCCCGGCCTAAGCCCACGTGGACCCCCGAGTCGGTCTCGCAAGGTCAACGCAGACCTAGTCAGCCTTCCAATCCATCATTATAAGTAAAGTCAAACTTTTAAGTTGAGTTATTAGTATTTTTCAAGTTTTACAATTTAGCGGAAGCAATTACTACATTAAATAACTCAACAATAATTTTAAAAGAGTTGGACAACCTAATTGTGGAACCCTGCATAAATATATCATCATCAGAGGAAAGTAAATACAAGATATACAAAAGATTCACCTAGCTATAGAGCCTTCCCTCATTGGATCGTGGATCTCGCACTCACCAAACACAAGAACGACGAGCCCGGGTAAGTAACGCCAATAGGGACATATATACAAAGATTTCGTAACAACTACATCATCGAATTCATGCAATTAGAAAGAAATGAACAGTAACGCATGAATATAAAAGACCGTAGACAAATCAATCGATAAGTGAGGCCGAATAGCAAAGAGTCCCGACCAAAAGGTCGCCGAGTCGCCAAAGCCCAAAGCAGACTCGGGTTCGGGATGAGACACTGCCTCCCAACCCTAACCCTTGCGACTACGAGATATCCACATACCCGGATAAGTGCCCCCAACGTACACTCAATTGGGAGATATCAACGGCGTCCAGATAAGATAAATAGTAACCATGACTCACTTACCAATAGACCACTCAACCAACAATTTCAAGGATAGCTATCAAAGCAATGAACAACAATATTCAAAAGAGTAAAATAAAATAACTGTACAATTTCCTAGCTGGTTTACTTACCTCGAGAAATCACAAATCGTCCTCAAGACGTCCCGCTCACGCCTCGATATGTGCACCCGACACCCGACTATAGCCTCATAAGTCTCATGGCCTTCAATGGATGTCTCCAATCCAAAATCCATTTGAATCATCGCGTCGTTGAGCTTCGTCGAAGTCACGACGCCTTGTCCACCGTTGTTGTTGTCGTCGGGGATCGATCGGCCAAGCAACGCGCCACCGCGCTGTTGCTCCACGGCGTCACGCGCGCCGTCGCTGTCACCGTTGCCGCGCCGCGTCGCCGCCGCTGCGCTGTCGCCGCACCGCTTCCGGGTCGCCCGCCGCTATCATTTGCATTGCTTGGTCCGCCGCCGCATTGGCCGATCGTCTCGCGTCGCAGCTCCCTGTGAGCCGCCGCTCTTCACGGCTTGTTGTCCACCCGATTCGTCATGCGCGCGTTCGCCGGTCGTCGTCCGCACCAGCCGTCGTCTCTTCTTCGTCGCACCGCCAATCTCATTCTCTCTCTCTCTCTCTGTTGTTTCGCCATCTCTCTCTCTCTTTTCTTTTGTCTATCTCTCTCTCTTCGTTTCTTCTTGAGGAAGAAAACAAATGTGTCCTCGAGGCACATCAAAAACATATAGCTTCCTAAGTCCTATGACCTTCAATGAAGGTCTCCAATCCAAAATCCATTTGAATACATCGCGTCGTCGAGCTTCGTCGAAGTCACGATGCCTTGTCCATCGTTGTTGTCTCGTCGGGATCGATCGCCCGACAACGCGCCACCGCGCCGTTGCTCCACGACGTTCACGCGTCGTTGTTCGTCACCCTGTCGCCACGCCGTCACTGCTGCCGCTTGCGCGCCATTACGGCTGGCTGCGCGTCGCCGCTATCATCGTGCTGCTGGTCCGCCGCACTTCGATCGTCGCATCGCAGCTCCCACAGCCGCCGCTCTTCGCGGCATTGCCCACCCGCGCGCTCTTGCTGTCCACCATTGCCCACCCACTCCCGTGGCGGCCCCAAATCCCGAGGTCGCCACGTGGGGCTGGCGTTGTCCGCACCGGTCCCGTCCGATTTAAACCCGCGGGTCCCACGCGCCACTAACGCCGCTTTTACATCATTTCTACTCATTATGCGTGTTAAACTCATTCCGTTGATCAATTTAGTTAGACAGCTTCGATCATTTTTATAGTATTAAAAACAACAATGGGAAGTCTTAATTTAAAGCAAGTAAAACATTAAATTTATCATCGTAAAAACATTATTTATAAGAGCAACTCCTATTGTGGAAAACGGAAAGTACTCGTATATAGGCGACAATACTAAGCGATAGAATATATACAAGTACAAAGGTCTAGCAAGTCTCCCAATACCCAAAAGTAAAGCAAAATATCAAAATCGCACGTACTAGTAGGTCATCGACCATGGCAATCAGATAAAGTCGCCCAAAATCCCCATGCCCTTACTAGCACTAGGATCTGCACTCGACCATCACAAAAAGCAAGATGGAGAGTATAGTTAGTAAGATTTCAACGAAGTACACCGATCATTTATAAGAAAGTAAACAGATACCAATAAACATGTCAATTAATCATGCGGAAACTAAATGATAACTGTGCTAAGATCATCACATGAATAAATAACACGAGAGAAACAAAGTGTGTACTCGTCCTATTCAGACTAAATCAGTTTCTGGACCCTCAGATCCTTTCAGCTGGTGCCCCCACTTCCTTTCACCCTGTTCCTCATGGGCTTGCTTCGACACGTGCACCCTTACATCGGGTTGCAATTCACCGAATGCTCGATCACACGTGCTACAAAGATAGTGTGCCATAAGTACACAACGAACGAAAGTGGGAGTAACTCGACCACCAACCCAAACGTATCACGGAATAGAGTACAATAACAAGGAATATGAATCAACGATGAAAAAGTAAACCTCAAATGACTTTCGAGATGAAATCTTACGTATTCTCAAAACGCACTCCAAGTCTCACTCACGTCTCGAGAAACGCGCCCGACTCCCGATTGTGGTCTCTTAAGTTCCTGGTGTCCCATTAAATCATTTTAACTAGTTTAGAGTCAAATTAAGTGAATTTATAATGTGTGGCCAAATTATGAAAATTTTTCATTTCAAAAGTTTTGGTTTGACACCCTTTTTGAGTTATATCGGGGTGTCAACGCCCGAAAAATTCTCGAATATCATTTTTCTATCTTTTTCTCATTTTTCATATTTTTCCTGATTTTTCTAGATTTTTCCCATAATTTTCCACATATTTTTCTTATTTTTCTGTAATTTATTTAATTTAAAACTATTTTAAATTATATTTTAATATATATTATTTTAATGGATGGGTGGGTCCCTGGATCGGGTTTGACCCGGTCCACCGGGTCTGTCTGACCCGGTCCACCGGGTCTGTCTGACCCGGTCCACCGGGTCGGCCTGACCCGGTTCGGGCCCACCCGGGTCGGGTCGGTTCCGGTTGGGCCCGGACCGGCCCAACCGGTCCAGGGGCTGCACGCACGCACAGCGTGCGTGCACCCCTCCCCCACCCCATCTTCTTCCCAGAGACAACGTCTCTGGTTCTTTTTTTTTTTCTGGTTTGGGTTGGGATTGCTATCCACCCCAACCCCGGTGGACTCGATGGCAGGGGGGACACCCCTGCCATCTCCACCCCGACCTCGGTTCGGCCTCCATGGCCGAACTCCCTTCTCGGCCACCACGGTCGACGCACCAACAACAACAAAAATAACGACTCACCTCGACCGTTGACGTCTCCACCTCCTCTTCCCCTTCGGTCACTACTCACTCAATATATATATTGTATGCTACCGCGAGCCGCCGTGTTAATTTCCCTCGATCTAATATTCATGTGGCTGGAGCTCCGCATATCGCATCTCGCTCGATTCAATGATATAAATACACCATGCGATGCTAACTTAATATACAAGATCTGCAAACAATCCACAAAATCCTATTTCTGCCTTCTTCGTATCCACGCATTTGTCCGTCCGAAAATAATCCATAATCTCTCTTTCTCTCTCTCTCTCTCCCTCTCTCCGTCGTCTTCTTCTCTTCTCTCTTTCTCTTTTCTCTCTCTCTGTGTGTGGTTCCGCCATCTCTCTCTCTCTCTCTCTCTCTCTTCGTTTCTTCTCGAGGAAGAAAACAAATGTGTCCTCGAGGCACATCAAAAACATATTTATTCAAATGTTTTCCTTAAAAATTGGGTTGTGCGCATCTCGAGGCACCATAAAATATTCACACCACTACCACCTCATTTCACAATCTCGACACTCGCGTCACACGCATCACGAGGCACATCTAATGTATATTTTTATAATGTGACCACATTAAAACCACTATAGCCACTATAGCCACATTAAGCCGCTACCTCGGTCCCACGTCGGCACACAACTCGAGGCGCGTCTCCGTTCGTTTTTCGGCTCACCAAATTCCTCGCGTATACCAACTCGTAAAACAGCTCAACAATTAGCATTATAATCTTAAATTGGATATTACTAAATAATACACACATCACAGAAAAAATCATACCTCGGTGTCTCAACTCGAGATTCGGACATACGTATTCTGACGAGTGGATCCCACATACGACCCTGACCTGGCACGTGGCACAAGTCAAATTTTCGGGCCGTTACAGTCTTCCCAACGAATTAGAATTTCGTCCTCGAAATTGACGCAATTCTTAAAGGAAGATAGTGTGTTTCACACATCACAGAAAAATATCATACCTCGGTGTCTCCACCCGAGATTCGGACATACGTATTCCGACGAGTGGATCTCACATACGACCCTGACCTGGCACGTGGCACAAGTCAAATTTTCGGGCCGTTACGTTATAATTCTAATTGGATTAGAATTGGAAACGAAATTGGAGTTGGAATTTTAGGGATTTCGATTCTACTAGGATACCGAATTGGAAAAAAAAAAGAGAAATTGGGGAGGCCGAATATAGGTATTTTTAAGGAGAAAAATACAAGCATTGAAAAGTCGACTTCGAGAGTTCGACTTGGTGACCGATTGGTGTGCGCACTCGAGTTAAAGTGTGCAATCTCTCTAGTTTTCTTCTCTCTACATTGGAGGCATATCAAGATCTTGAATCCGAAGACCTGCGGAAAGGCTTTAGTGATTTCTTGGTGTTCAAGAAAAGAGGTGCAAGAATTTGATACAATTGGGGTATTTTTTCTCGTTCATAGTGTGACCATCTAAGTTCTTGGAAGATGTGTTTTTGTATTACTCCATTGTTAGTGAATCTCAAGTGATTGAGATATCTTGTACTCTTTATTCACATAGTGGATTGTTCGGAGTTTGGCCCGTGGTTTTTACCTCTGATTTGGAAGGTTTTCTATGTTAAATTTTACGTGTTTTGTGGTGTGTTTATTTTTTGTGCATTGATCGTGGTTTGGTGGGAATTTTTATTCATCCGTTTAATTGATCAAAGGGGTTGAGTAACCCCAACACAATATGTCTTTTAAGCTGTGATAATCAAAGTTTTGTTGACAAACTTCAGGGATTGGTTCCTCGGAGTCGACTATAATTATATGGAAAATGATTGGTCGACATACTTTTGACACCTGCATTTGACACCTAGTCGTTGAAGTCTTTTGAAGTCATTTGAAATTTGGGTTTAGATGTGTGGATACTTGTGTCAAAGTGTACCCAAATGACCATAATGACTTGGTGTCAAATGTAGTTGCCAAAAGTGAGTTTTGGTGTAATAAACCAATGTCCCTAAAAGTTGGTGAAAGTGTTTTAAGTAAAAGTCGATACAAATCGCCAAAGTATCTCTGGTGAGATGGATATGCATCTCTACCAAAAGGCAAAGGTTTGGAGAAGTCGCGGGTTCAACTCCCTTCGAAGTCAAAAACAAAGAAAAAGTATGCACAAGTCTACGGGAAAGTTTGTAAATTTCATTAAAGTCAATCATTACAAAAGTCCTTTCAAATCTATGGAATCTCCAATTTGAATACAAACCCCTTCAAATATATATATATATAAGTCGGAGGAGAGAGAAAGTTTCAAATGCTCTGTCCTTCCAACATTTCGTTTTTAAGATTTTCTCTATTTTTTATTTTAAAATATTTATTTGTTTGTGTTATTTAATGTTTTAAGATATATTCATCCCCCAAATTCTATTTTAAAATATTTATCTATTTGCGTTATTTAATGTTTTAAGATATATTCATCTCCCATGTTTTTGAACAACGAAAAATCTAACCTTGAACAATCAAACAACGGTATAATAATTAATGAAGGGTTTCTTCAATGCATTAAGTCTTCATTTCAAATCTTGCATATCCCTTTCGTTACCACAACATTATTTATACTACTTAGGGCATTGAAATCACAATTAAGTTTATTTGAATTATTTTCTTAATTAATGAAGAGTTGTTTCAATGTAAATTAATTTATTAACTTTCTCTTAAAGTTTCGATAATTTCTGTGTAGAGAGAAGAAAATTGACTGGTTAAAATATTAAAGGAGGAGGTACAAAAGTTTCACACAAGGCAAGAGGTTTGTAAACTAATATTCTTTGATTTGTTTTAAATAAATAAAATAATAATAGAACAAAAATAGTTAAATTAGTTTTCTTTGTTTTGAAAAGGTTGTTAGCACATCAATCGATGTGCATCTAAAGGTCATCAACAAGTGAGGGTCAAAAAGTGCGTGTTAAAATTGGTCATCCTAAGCATCTTCCGTTTAGTTCAAGTCGGTTTTTGTTCGTTTCTTATTGCAAGTCGGTTTCGTAGTTGATGCGAGATAAATAGCTTTCTTGAGAAACAAGTTCCACCATGAATAGTCTTCTTATAAATTATTTGGTTGTCTATCGTTCCTAAAAATCCTTTACGAATAATAATCCGTAAGTGTTATTTCAATTCTTTCGTAGAGTTTAGGGCTTAAGATATCTTTATTTCTTAGAATTGATGGCAATGTTTCAATTGTGAAGATTCGATGTTTCTGTCTTTCAAATTATTTTTAAACAGAGTTGGCTTGAGTGGTTTCGCTCTCGGGTTTTTTAAAGTTGTGACTCGAGTTCGAGTCCTACCAATGGAGAAGCTAGTTAGTGGGAGCTTTTTACCCTAGTTGTGGCCGACCTGGAGCGAGCCCAGAGTAGTCAGTTAGTATTGGGTGGTCTTGACCCAAAAAAAAAAAATTCATATGAATTTGATGATAGGGATTTTTTTTTTTTTTTTTTTTTTTGTGTTTTTGAATTTTGTGATTATTTGGGTTACTTAGGAGATCGTTTCATCTGATTTGCAGGTTCAGATTGGTTGTGGTGCAAGTCATAGAGAAATGGGCGTGGTACGTCTTCAATTCTCTTCAAATAAACATTCATCTTTGATTCTTGAATTTGGGTTTCTGTTTGCTTTGTCTATTTTGGGTGGAGTATTTGGTAATGATAATAATTATGATAAACTAATATATTATATATAACACTAACACGAAAAAACTATTTTATTCATTGGATCTAAATCCAACGATCAAAAATAAAAATCACTATAGCAGAATCACCCAACCTCAATAGTGATTTTATTACGATTTCAAATATTATGGAGGGAATAACCAATCTCAATTGAAGAAAGGCGTTTATCCGAACTCTATAAGGTAGGTTGTAGGCCTTGAGATGTTGCTTTGTATGTGTTGATGATAATTATGATATGTCTGGTTTTATTGAGTAGACTTACCATTGATACAATATGAACAAGATGATCCGTAAATCTTTTAGTTTTTTGCTTACATGTTATTTTTAGTCTTCTTGTATCAAACTTATGTCTATATATTTGTGTTTTCTTAGTTTATTGCGATTTCAAATATAAGGTAGGTCGTAGTAGGCTTTGAGAAGTTGCATTCTACGTCGTACTCTGAACTAGGTCAGCTTTGTAATCACATTCTTAACACGCATCATTTTGCTTTGAAGTATATACGTGTTCAAACCAACCTCATCTCAAGAAAGCCATTTGGGGGCTGTTGCTGCCTCTTTTTTCTTATTTGTTTGTTAGTTATGAAATAAAATAATGAACTATTGTTCTTTTTCGCAAGCTTGCTTATGTGAGGCAACACTAGTCTCTCTAAGTATTCGGCAATATGATATGTGGGCTATATATAAATAGGATGGTGTCTACCGGTCTAGGTGACGCGTGTCTGATTCTTAGGTTGAGATCTTTCTTATTTTTTATAATCAAATTATTGGACAAATGACTCTCTTTTGAAAGTTTAAACTATCAATGTTTGTTCTTATATTGGACAATGTTGATAATATAGTAGAATTGGTTTGGAGCATAAAGCTTCTTGATGACTCTTATATTGTATGCACTCCCTTCTATTTTAATTTAATCTAATTTGACAAAGTTTAGTACTTCCTTTACTATATTTTAAAATTTAAAATATAGGCTTTAAACTTAGAATGTATGATGGTTGTTGGGTGTTTCTATAGTTGAAAAAATTATTAGTTTGGATCATCCTTAGTTGCGCATATTGGCTAAACAATTATTATAACCTATTGGATTATGCATGGAGCTGCATCTGCGAGTAGCCATTATGGGTGCCAAGTGCCAAGTTATCTTCTCCAATCAATTTTCTTGTTAACTATTTAGTATTTCCAGCTTTACAAATTCGATCGCCTTGAACTTAGTTGTTTGTTATGGATTGGGTTGCATTGAGATTTTTTTAAACTTTATGCTTTTGGATTGGACGGTTGGACTTGTATTGGTTGAAAAAACCGATACAATACATCAACACTTAAAAGTGTTGACAAACCTTTTCAGGTAGAACTAGATTACCCATGGAGCTATGTTATTTTTTTTATCTGTTTGTATTATATTGCTTCAACGTGCTTTAAACATCGCAAGGTTGTGTATATATATGCGATCTGTTTAGGTCAGTCGTTAGATACAACTTCTTCAGCTATAATAGTTCATCGATTGGAAAGCTTAATAACACCATTCATTTTTCTCGTTGTATAATCCAGGAGGCTCCTCTATTAGCAGGTGTTTCAGTGGCAGCGGCTGCTCTGGGAAGCAGATACTTATTACAAGCATGGCAAGCATTTAAGGCTCGGCCTCACATTCGCAGGTTTTATTATGGTGGGTTTGAGCCGGTCATGACAAGAAGAGAAGCTGCATTAATTCTTGGGGTCAGGTATATATAGTAAAGTCCTAAATATTTATACCATTTTTATCTTGAGTGGTCTTGATCATCTTTTTGATATCATATTGCACTTCTTTGACTGATACAAGTTGGTGCTTTATTTCAGAGAGCGCGCAGCAATGGAAAAAATCAAGGAGGCGCACAGGAGAGTGATGATTGCCAATCACCCTGACCGTGGAGGTAACAATTATCTTGCTATTAAAATTAATGAAGCGAAGGATATCTTGATGGGAAGAACAAAGGGAAGTGGTTCTGTGTTTTAGACAAAAAATTTTGGTACATCAGAAAAGTCACATCTTATGATTTTGATAGTGAAGTCTCGCTGTATCGGTTTCTTGATGTATTTTCCATTTGGTAATGTGTTTCGCCGTCTCCCTGTATGATTTGGAACATGAACAGGAACTATATATACCATTCAATTCATTTTCTAGTGAATTCAATAGCATTAATAAATGAAACTCTCTGGAAAGATTGTTGTCTGTTTGAAACCATATTTTAGATTTTGTAAAGGTACATTGCGCACATCCAAGGAAAATAAACTCATCTAACATCATCCATGAGAATTGGGAGTAACCTTGGGCAGGCTGGTCTAGAATATGCAAACCTAGTGCAGAAGAGCTTGCCTCGCTGTGTTGGCCATTCAGTTTGTTGCTCGATTTCCTTCCCAGTGAATGTGTTGAACACAGTTCTGCCATATTTTGTGTCTAGTAGTTGAGAGATTAATAACGAAGAAGTCCGAAACCCCTAGCTAAGATTATATAGTAGCTATTGGATATTCAGGAATTTACTAGCTCTTCAAAATATATTTTTGCAGAACAATCAAAAACTATAACTAAAATTTATAAAATGTGCCTACCAAAAAATAAAATAAAATTACGAAATGTTCCCACAGTAAGGGAGGTCATTACAACTACATAATAAAAAATGTAACCACAACCATTTCAACAAAGCCAAGAGAATAATGTAAGCAAGCCAAGGTACATGAATACATGGCCTATAATTTAAGGAAAAATACTAGCTAGGATGAGACGTTTTAGGACACCGGGAATGGACACCCGGTTGTTGATGTCCATTCATTTCCACATCGATGTTTGTGCATACACGAATAGATGTGTATTGAATGGATACTAACAACCAGGTGTCCCAAAAAGGTCACCCTAGCATTAATTTCAATCTTTTTTTTTCGGTGAATGCATTAATTTCAATCTCTCTAGACCAGATCATATAAATAAATCCTTCTAAATTATACTCTATTATGAACTCCATATCAATCCTGACTAGATGCCTTCAACATAGAACTAAAATGAACCCTATAGAATTGATGCCATCATTCTTAATCATATCATACAGCCATACTAATTAATTTGAAGTGGGTGCAGTGAGGCCAGGGATTGAAGGAATTGAGTTTGGGAATGTAGTTGGAATAGTCGGCATTGGAATTGAAGACGGGGGAGGCAAAGTGAATTGTGAGACTGGAGAAAGTAGGTAGTGAAGGCACTTGGGGGGAGCTTGGCAACGTCGGAAATGCAGGCAATGTTGGCTTTGGCATGGAAGGGAGAGTCGGCAGAGGTGGTGCTTGGGTTGCAGGCAGCAGCGGCGATGTTGGCAGCGTCGGGTTTGGCGTGGTAGGTATAGTCGGCAGAGCTGGTACTACTTGAGGTTTAGGCAATAGTGGCAATGATTGTAGTGAAGGCACAGAAGGTAAACTCGGATTAGGGAATGCAGGGATGTCCAAGAGATGGCGAGCTGCGCCGCCTTTCTCGATGCTTGAGAACAACAAAGCAGTAACGAATGGAACCATTGCGAAGCTGTTTTCAAAGGCCATGTCTGTGCTTTGAATTACTATGAAGAATTGTGATAGAAGAATTACTTGTGTAAGTGCAAGATGATGAACCAGTGATCCTGCTTAATTGGACTATTTATAGTTGTCTAATAGATGGGTCTTATTCGTTGATGACCATCCCATATCGATGCTTGCTCAAAAATGTCAAATATTGGTCCAACTGCTGTTGTTGATAGTTGGTTTACTTGGTTAATTATTTCAACTAAGCATCACTTACGCAAAATCAACCAAGTGGGCCGCTCAATGGTTTAGTATGTGGTATTGTTGCAAGAGGATGGGAGTTCGAGTCTCCTAGGGCGAAGAAAAGTTGATTTCTTCTTTATAAAAAAAGCATCAAAGATAATAATTATTAAACAAATAATAGTATTTTTTATTTTTGTAATCAATAACCATTGCATGATAATGGGAATTTAGTATATGTTGGTTCCAATTGTATAATTATCACCGCACCCTTGATTTTGGATGTATTTTTTTTTTTAGATTGATTTTGTTAATATTTTAGTGGTTTAATATTGGCTATCAAGATTCAAGTTCATTCCAAACTCTATTTGAAAAATTGAAGAATAGAAGGGTAACAAAGCATCTAAATTTAAGGGCGAGCTTGGGCACCCTACCATATACGGAAGGCACCCACATTTTATGATTTTTTTCTTCTCCAAATTGGACCTTGATGTAAATGACACAATTAACCCTTCATATAAACAACCCACACTACCAAAAGCCACATTTGAAATGATTTTGGGGCATCCCACCACCGTCCTCTCTCATTTCCAACCGAAACCCACGTGATCTGTCGGCGGACGTGTATCAATTCTTTCGCTTTCACATCATACGGTGACGAGGTAACAATCGATTCCAACCATATTAAAGTTCGAAAAAGATGTTTTGGTGTGGCAAATAGTGACATTGATGATTTGGGTTTTAGTTGTAGAGTTTGGTAGATCCGACCATTCCGCAAGTTGTTTTCAGCATGAAATGGATGAAGATAACACAATGGTGCAGGAGGAGGTACAATAAGAGGTATTTGTTGATGCTTATTGTGTTTTTTTTTTCATTTTTTTTTCAGTTTTGTACACGGACACGATTGTGTCGGCCAAGCAAGACCAAGACTTATCAATAAGTCTCGGTATATGGTGGTCGAAACTAATACACATGTCTGAGTCATAGGGTACCGAGACTATTCAAGCAGTGTCAGTTGTGTTGTATCGACACTGCTTCTTAAGTCTCGGACATGTGCTACCGAGACTGTGTTTTTGTGCTTTTTGGCGAATGTGCAGTGTCTTGGTGATGAGTCCTTATGGTTCAATGTTTTTATTGAAAGTAATGTCGGTTTCCACGTTATTTCCAAACTACAAGGATTCTTTAACTCCTTGTAGGCCATTCCCATCTAGAGAAGCGGCTATTTCATGGCTTCGAATGATCGGTTGTGCAAACGAGTTTGTGTTAGATGCTAGAGGGGTTAAGCGTAGGGGAAAGGTCAAACTTACATGTGAGATGTCTGGTATATTTAGGGGAATGTCACAAAGACTAGGGAAAGCCAAAGCCGCAAAACTTGCTTTGAAATCAAGAACTGAAGAGGAGGAGGAAAATAGAAGGACTCAAACTGGTTCCAAGAAATGTAGGTGCCCCTTCCTTATTAACATCAAGGAAAATTCGAATTTTTTGTCGTACATCATTGTGGTATGTGGGAGACATAATCACGAGCCCGCCAACAACTTGGACGACCACTTATTTACCGAAATATTGGATTCAGGTGAGCAAGTGGTTGTGGTGCAGATGACTAAGGGGAATGTGAAGCCACGAGATATCCTCAACACGTTGAAGCAAATTAAGGGATGTAAATAATGTTTCGACTATGCGGACAATATACAATGCATGAGAAAAAATCGAATTGATGATGCGGGTGGGAGGACATAAATGCAACAACTATTGAACATATTGGATAAGAATAAGTAGGCGTCGTGGCATAGGAAGCATTCCGAGTCAAATGTCGTGGATCGACTTATTTTGGGCACATTCTCGATTCAATCAAGTTGTTACGATGTTCCCCATGATTCTTCTAATAGATTGCACATACAAAACTAATAGGTGTCGGATGCCGTTGTTGGAGATAGTTGGGATCACTTCGACGCATTTGACGTTCTCAGTTAGGTTTGCTTTCATATCATCACAGACTAACGCCAATGTTTGGGCACTTGAGAACTTGAGGTTTATATTAGACGAGTGGTTTAAACCTGACGTGATTGTTACAGATCGAGAGTTAGGCATGATTAGTGCAATCGAATAAGTATTTCCAACATCGTCTCACCTTCTTTGCTCGTGACACATCAACTAAAAAACGTTGACCAAGACTAAAAAGATGTTTGGGGATAACGAAGGCTTTGCACGTTTCACGGATATGTGGAAGGGTATGTTGTATGCTAAGTCAGAGACATCATTTGAACTTAGGATGAATGACCTACGATCTGAGTTCAAAAATATGAAGGGTCTTATTGATTACTTGGATAATACATGGGTGAAGTTCTACAAGAAGAAATTTGTATCGGTATGGACAGATCGAATTATGCACTTTGGGGAAACCACGATGTAGAATCTGTGCATTCCATTTTGAAGCTACATTTTCGCAACAGTCAGAAAGATTTTGAAACTTTGTGGGGTGTGGTAGATGGCCTTCTCAAGATCCAACATAACAACATCAAGGAATCATTTGAGGTCACTTGAATGTGGTGCAATATGAATATGTTGATGGTTTGTATCGTCGGTTGCGTAGATACGTCTCTCAAAGGGTGCTTAAGTTGATTAGAGATGAAATGAAACGTGGAGAGAGTGTTGGACATGACTCTACTCTTTGTGGTTGTGACATACGTACCACGCATGGTTTTCCTTGTGCATACGGGATAAACTTCCATAATATGGTCGGTTCACCCATCATACTCGAGGATATTCATGTATACTGGCGAAAGTTGAGTATGGTACCAAAGAATGTTGTGTGGATCAAAGCGGATACGATCTCAACGATGAGATTTAAAGAGTGTTGGAAAATTTTCATGCTTGCACGAACGAGGATGATCACATCGGGATCATTCAAAAGCTAGAGAGATTAGTCGCCTTCATCGACATCGAAGGTTATCCCACCTATAAAAATAAAGACAAAGGGAATGCCACCAGGTTCTACAAGTTGGTAGTTTGATGAATAAAGGAAATAAAAAATCGAAGAGGAAACTCGACGAAGATGATACTTCGACGACGAGAAATCTAAGCGGGTTTGAGTATGCACTAATGAAAGAAGATACATCTAGTTCGAGGAAGAAGTGAAATACAATGGAGCTTAAAATACGTCTGGACACGTCGGGTGACCCAAGGTGTATCTAAGGTTGGTTATGTACATTGCATACAATAGATTGGTTGTCATACGTTGAGAACACTATTGATCTGCGAACGATGGTAATTGTAGATATCGTTGCGTTGCCTTCGGGCTCGGACTTCTTGATGTAGATGGTTGAAGGTTAGTATGTAGAAGAATGTTTGATGAGATCACGGGTATGAAACTCTTTAGCAGAAGTGCTTGGAAGGTTACGAGAAGGTAAAGACTCGTTATGCATTGTCCGGATGATCGAGTTGAGGCTTCTTTTGACGAATGGTTGACACTTTCGGACATGATGCTCTTAATAGCAACGATCTTTAATGTCATTCTAGTCAACCTCTCACAAGATAGTTGCTTGACATTATTTCCTCTACGTAATGTCCCACCACCATCTTTTGATAGTCGGCTTAATATTGGCGTGATAAATTATATGAACATCCATTGGGTTAAGGTAAGTTTCTACTTTATATTTGAAATGTGTTTTATCAATTTTTAAGTACATGATAATGACTTGTTATTTTACTTTTTATTTGACAGGTGAAGCTAAAAGTGAATGCACCGCTTCCATTAATATATCCATTGTGGGACATGTATGTTAAGGTGTGCCCCAAAGGTTGGGGTAAAGGTTTTATAATCCGAGAACTCATGCCAGTTCTAACTTCTCAACAAGGCACGCCTTCCGTAGTAGACTTAGCTTTGCTATAGCTAAGAAGATGTAAAAACAATGTTTTGGGTTACTTTCTATTATTGATGTATGTACTTCATTAAAACATTGCAACACTATTGTTGTTTATACATGTTTTATTTGTTGATCATTTAGTGCAAATGGACCTATGATTGCTTCCAATAGGCGGTACAGAGGGTCATGTATAGATTGCACGTAGCCAAGTCGTCTCAAGATCCTCTCCGATGGTAAGGCTCCACCATGTCCATGTACTTCAAAGTGCCATTATAGAACACCATCGGGTGCACAACTCCATTGGGCCTGACATCAATGTAAGTGTCCCAAGTGACCTAATCAAACATAAACAAACGCAATTAGTAAACATAAGCTAACTTGATGATTTACCAATATGATAAATCAGTATTTATAGGTATTTAATAGTTTATTTAATATATTTAAATAAAGAAAGTCTCTAAAATATATATTTAATATATTTATTGGTCGTTTTCAGGTGAAACGGAGTGAGCGGTTGAATTCGTGGCGAAAAAATACTCAAAATGGAGTCTTTACATGCATTGATCGGACGCCGGACTATTTGCGTCGAGTTACATGCTACGCGGTGGGTAGAATAGGAGACAACTGACACGTGGAAGCTTCCCATTGGTCAATTCTTCAATAGCACGTCATTCACAACCTGTCCTCCAACCAAAGCGTGACATGTGGCGGACCTCAACGCAAAACACAACCGGTCTTCACTAATCAGGAGTCGCCACATCAGCGAACGCAGGAAAACGGACCAATCAGACGCAGCCACGTGGCGTCTCACCATCACCACAACATCACAAACCATTTCTCCTCGTTCAGCAACTCTTCCATTTCCTCGGGATGTGCGTCAGCATCATCTCCCAAATTTTCGCTGAGTCGGGCGAGCCTTCTTCACCGCCTCTTTCTGCCACGTGTCGAGCCCTCATGCACACACAGCGTCATCAGCATTTCTCTCAACCAATACGAACACGCCACATGGCGTGCAGCAGAGAAAATGCACCAATCGCGTTGTGACACATGGACAAACATGATTTCAAGCCCAAAAAAGCCATACGATGCTCCTCGACGCACGTGTCACATCCCCAACACCCAAAATTAGTTTCTCTCACCTCCCGGGACCAATTTTTAGTAGTTTAATAAATTAGGAACTTAGGTTTTATTATTGGAACACCGACTATTATATTTTTAGCGTCGACTTCTCTCGACGATTACCTAGGTTGGCGGGGAAACAAGTCGAGATTATGGATTCATGACATATTATGTGAGATCTTTTATTTTATTATTTAATTTAGTTTAAATTCTCTTATTTCATTGTTGTTACTTTTAAGGAATATGGTTTAGATCTAGGCTGTATAAGTGGCCAGTGCATGCTTTTAGGGGGGACAACCTATAGTTATTTGGACCATTAGTATCCGTGTAATTGTGCTTTTGGACCAATAAAGTGACTAACACTCACCCGTTTGCCGTAAAACCCTTTCTGCTCTCGAGTGTGCAATAATTGAATCTAGCTTAAATTGGAAGTTGATGCGATCCAGGAAGCGGATGCGATCCAGGAAGCGGATGCGATCGGTTATTTAGGATTAGTGTCCCCACATATCCATATTATCGCTGTTAGTGTGTTAAACCCGATTGGCGGATGTCTTGGGTTATACATTAATTAGGGAAGTAGTTAGTGGCGGACGTCCAGGCTATCAAGATTAGGGGAATGAGAAATTTATGGCGGATGTCGATTTTCTATAGATAATCTAGGAGAATTTAAATTAATAACTTTTTGGGAAAGATTGAAGACCATGATTGCCATTGAATCTTGATCCTGATTTGTGGAACTGTAGACCTTGGTGTTACTTAGGTACCTATTAATTGTTTTGAAAGTAATTTTAGTTATTTTATTTATTTAGTTTAGTTAGATTAGTTAGTTAAATTATTTATTTTAAAACCCCCGATTTTTCCTTTTCGTTGTTTTTAACTTTAGAAAGACTATCAATCTATGTGGGATCGACCATTTGCCACTATTCTACAAAATAGTTGGTTTAAGAACTTTATTTTATTGACGCGTTCGGAGTGCGTCACAATACGATTGAGTAACTAACTTACCTCGCTTGGTCGCAACTCGTCCAACGTCCTCTTGATAAACCTAACTTGTCAACGCTTATAATTGTCTAGTATTTTTGAATCCATCTAGAGACACGATGTTGCAAGTGGTCCATGTACTTTGCATTAGATGTGGCGAGCCCGAGTTTGAAGTGCTCGTACACCCATCCTTGGCAATACATATAAGGTTATGTCAAATCCCAAATTTTTTAAATTGAAAATTACGGCTAATACGTGATTAATGAATCCTAATTGTTGTTTAAGCTGCGAGTCGGGAGCTAAGGACCGGTGAATTGAGATTTACGGGTAATTTTATTATAGTGTGATGTATGCCTAGTGTTGTGTACTATATATTATATTTTTTTGCAAAATTCAAGTTAAATGAGTAAATTTAAATTTTTTGCGTGGTTTTATCTTGAGATATGTGTCGAAATGGGTCCCGGTAGAGTTAAAATATCAACTCGAACCTTTGTTTTGAATTTCAAGAAAAAAATAATTGTATTTAAGTTTAAAAATTTAAAAAGTGAATTTAAATAAACTTAACGAGCTGACGTGGGGATTTTGCCTCGGTTTACATGCAAGTCGGGATCAAAGGTAGTGTGAAATTGGAATAAAGTTTGTGCGAGATCACGTTTTGAGTTTTGTGTCGATTGACTGGAGGTCAAGGTTGAGATTGGGTCCAAATTAGTGCCGTTTAGTTAAGTACAACAAGAGGATTAGTCCAAAAGACTTTAGTATGTCATGGACAAAATCAAAATTTATTCGGTTTTGGTGTGACCAAAACCAAGTGTTATGGAAGTTTTATGGAATTGAACTTTTTGTTGAGAGTTTAGCTCGATTTGGTGAAAAAGGGATCGAAAATGAGCCTCGGAAGTCAAAACACGTCAAAATAGAGATTTTGGGAATTAATAAATAAAAAGAAATTAAGTTGCTAACAAGCAGCTGAGGGTTTATACATAAATAAACAAATGAAACGAAAATCAAGTTTTCATTTCAATCGTTCTCAACAGAGAACGTTTCTTCTTGAAACTTAAACCCTCTTCGTTGATTCTTTTGTTTGTAGATTTATGTACGTCCGATTTTTGCCCGATTTCTTTCTGCAACACTGTAAAGCATCATGAGATGGTCAACTTGAGCTAAGTTTACACGGTGGAAACGAGGTACTCGCCCCACAATTTGGTAAATTCTCAATGCAAGACATTTTTCCAAATTTTAATTTAAATTCTCGAGGTTTTTCGATTTCTTTCACGGGGTTTCGTTAGAAATTGGTAGGAATTGTTGTTAAATTGTATATTGAGTTGATTTGGATCAATTTGGAATAAATCCCACTGACGTGGGTTAAAGTTTTGATGAATTGAACTAATGCGATTCAGTTGATAACTGTTTTGAAGATGTTTTTATAGTTGAAATTGATTTACATTGGGTTTGTGGATGAATTGATTATTGGTTTTAATCTAATTTGACTCCATGTGTTGTGAAAATATTTTGATGTTGGTATTGAGTAGTTTCTTCGCGTTTGTTGTTGAATTTTGAGGATTTAAATGTAAAAATATTCATTTGGAGAAGTTTTTTTAGTTCAAAATAAATAAAGTTTGCCTAGTTGACAAGTCATATGGGAAAATTCATAACTTCTCCGTTATTGATCCAATTTGGGTGTTCATGGAGTCTATGGAAAGTAGGGTATGAGTACTAAAGTTCCTTCAAGGTCATCATGACAAATATTGAGGTTTTCAAGGTTAAAAAGTTGCCACAAGTTGGCTAGTTGAAAGCTAGTTGAAACAGTTATATAAATTAATATTTTTGGAAACTGTTCTCTAGCGTACTTTGACCGCAATTTTCATTGGGTTTTGTGATATAGTTTCACTTGAAGCTTGACTTGTACTATAATTGGGTATGCAGGGAAGCTGTTGGAAGCATTTTTAAGGTGATCTGACGCTCAAAGAACCCCAAAAATTAAGCTCGAAGTTGCCTGTTTGTAAGGTTAAGTAAATCCGATAGTAACATTTATATTTTATGAGTATAATTTCGTATAAATTGCATTGATCCTTGATATTGCATTTTTATTGTACATGCATACACGGGTAGGGAGGATAAGAGTGATTCGAGTCTCCTTATAATATATACTACACCGCTGTTATAGAACACTCGAGTCATCGATAATTTGCATCACGTGGTTATCATGAGATCATATGAACAGATCGACTCCCGTAGTCAGAGGAACGAGACTCGTTTGGTTATTCTCTTTAGGCACGAGTCTTTATTATTATTTACATACTAGTTTCGGAGAACGTTATCTGATTATAGTCAGATAACAAAAATTGGATGAATTCAAGGTTGTATTTAAATTCATTGGATTATATTCTTCATTTAATCTCTTGGATTATTATGCATTTGATTATTAAGGTGTATTGGATAGTGTAGGATTTAC
Source organism: Stephania cephalantha (assembly GCA_039657325.1). Taxonomy (NCBI): domain Eukaryota; kingdom Viridiplantae; phylum Streptophyta; class Magnoliopsida; order Ranunculales; family Menispermaceae; genus Stephania; species Stephania cephalantha. The sequence goes on from CM077578.1 coordinate 11,727,096, forward strand.
TTATCTAACATTATCGAATTTTTATAATTAGGTAATGACAGGTTCTAGCGGCGACAAAGGAAAGAGAAAACTTTCCGACTGTTTGTGACTTGCTTAGTTCCTTTCTCTATCTGTATGTATTATTTTTGAATATAATGTATTGTATAAATTGGGTTCGTGTGTGATTAAGATCTTTTTAGAAATTTTTGAAATGGTTTTGGGATGGATTGGAATACTGTGGAGCTAAGGTAATGATGGTTTAAGGACTTTGAAAACATTAGATTGGTTAGAATGAATAAATAATTTTGTTAACGCAAAATATATTACGTGGTTGATTGTGAGCCCTTCGACATTTCTACCAGGTTAAGCAGGTTTTGTTGAAGATTTTTGAAGGTCGAGTATTCTGGTGTAGGCTTATAAACAAAGGAGGGTCATTTAAAAGCTTTTATGTAATCTTGAGGATTATTTAATCAATCTTACTAACTTTGAGGTTTATGATTTACTTTTAGAATCTTTTGTGGTTGATAAAGAATTATATTTTATAATTAAGAAGATAAATCTTTAACTATTTATTGATGGAGAGGTTAAGACTGCTAGATTATCAGGGGTTTAAGGTAATCTAGGCCAGTTAGATTCCCTAATTAGGTGGGGTCTGACGATGTTGGTATCAAAGCCTATGATTCTAAAAGAATCTTGTTGGCTGAGGATAAGTGAGTGATTAGTTGGGAAGTAACGTGTTGGAACGGTGTTAAAAAGTTCTAAAACCTTATGATTGTGTTATGTATGTTTTATATTATCAAGATATTGATGGATATATGTTTGTTGAACCACTTTCTTGCAGTTTTTGTTGCGAAAAATTATTAGTGGATAGCAAGAGCACTCAGAGAGATCTAGCGAGGGCAATAAGGATCCACAACATGTGGATTCAAATAGATTTTCTGAACTTTGTTAGGCAGAGATCAGAGTTGTTGAATATCTTACGAGCATAGGTGGCAACTCATGCACTTGCGGTTCGTGTTGCTTAAGAAGTTCCTACTGCTACTTTCGCCGTTTAAGAGGAGCACGCTGTTATGGCATGTGCTCTACATCAATCTACAAGCATTGTTTATCTTATAATTTTAGTTAATAAAATTGAGGTCTTATTTCATGTTTTATTATAAGTGATGCATGTTTACCTTATAGTAAGATCCATAAGTATTTATTGAAATATCATAAATGTCCCTAGTCGGTCATTATACTGGGAACTTTAATGAATTTAGACTAGTGTGAATCTTGATTGATGCTCATGTGATAATTATGCGTATAGGGATACGAATCAATATCATGAGTACTTATAAGGGAATAAGGTACTGGACCGACCCGCTATGAGAACACCACATGGATTAAGTCATAGGTGTTACTAATGATAGGTATATCATTTAGTCCTTCGACTTGAGATTACCATAGACTTCAATATTAGGAGCATGATAATTTGACACAATCAAACGTTGTCTTTAACATGACAATTATAAAGATTGTGATTGGTTACCGTGTGAATAATATGTGAAGGTGTGTAATCAAGATATAATTTGTCACTCTCGTATAGAGAGAGATATAAGTGGATCCTTCGATAAGATAGATTGATAATGGCCAAGTCCATGTGAATTGATATGATCAATGTCACTTGGATGTTTTTCAGTTTACCTAAAGATCGAGACTAGTACGATTGAACATTAAGGGTGACTTTCCATGTCTTATGTTTAATCAAATGATATCGCACGACAAAAGGATATGATATATGTTATTAATTAGGTTGTATCGATGTTGATATTCATGTTACTTGGGTAGTCATAATGCCTTGCTAGAGACCGCTTATGACTTGTGTACCAAAATGGTTTTTGGTTCACTGCCAACGTCGCATGAACCTATTGGGTCGCACATAAAGAATGGCTTTGCATAATCTCAATTGGTCCAGAGTAATGAATTTTATTTGATAAAATTCATGACATAAAAGCCCTTACGATTTGTTATATGATTACTTATTAATAGGGGCGTATGTGTAATTTGCTTAAACTGCCTAAATACAATAGTTGTATTACGAGTAGGATTTTAAGTGAGGGCTTATCTACACATATAAATAAAGGGTGAAACCCTAAACACAAAAAAGATATTTGTTTTACAATTTTTCGAGTTCTCTAGATTTAGGGAGAGAAAGAAAAATTGTTTTCTCTCTTGAGGTTAGCACTCCAAGTTGTAGTCATCGTTTGTGTGTGGATTTCTGATAGAAGACGCACACTTGAATGTCTTGGAAATCGAATAATCAGAAAAGGAAATCATGGAATAAGGTATGATTTACTTTAATAGATTTAGTTTAATGGAACTTATTTTCGATCCTGTTATGGTTTTTCAAAATTTGTTTTGAATTTCTCGCTGCATATGAACCCCAAAAACCCAACACAAGCTACTTTTATGGTTCGTCCCAGCGTTGAATCGATTGTTACAGTTCTGGTTCGAACTGACCTAATCGTGGCTAATAGAATGTTAAGGGGGGAAGGGCAGAAAGAGTTTGTCACCATTATATCGGCGACTAAGCCGAACACATTGCCAGAGATTCGAGATAGAGCTTGAGCTTGAGCTTGAGCTTATGTGACTACACAAACTTTTTACCGTGAATCACGGCGATATTAGGGTGTCGTGGAGTCAGAACAGGGCTTAGGTTTTGAGGTCAAGAAAAGATTTCCGTCCAGGTTTGACCCGAAGCTTCAGAAAAAAAAAAGTAAGAGTGGTGGATCACTGTTTACACCTACGACACCTGTCGTCCCATAATATGTACACCGTGATTTTTTTCCAAAACAGCCATTAGGCCATCGGTGTTGACATAGACAGGCTCAGAATAGACTCAATTACGGTCTTTTTAACCTTCAGGTCGGAGAGGTACATATTAATCGTAAAGGAGTAGAGGTAAAAGTCGAGGATCTCAGGGAGAGGCTACGAGTCAGAGACCAACAACTTGTTAGGAATCTTCGGTAGGAAGTAAACCTACAATTACATGTTTTGAATGTAGGAAGCATGGTCACATAAGTCGAGATTGTCCTCGAAATTCGAGTGCAATTTCGTGTTTTGGATATGGAAAGAAAAGACATTACAAGATTGCGTATTCACGACTCTTAGAAGCGTCCTTTTGTGTGTCACATCCTTAATAACATATCAAGGAACGTGTTCAAGTGGTGACTGAACGAGATTCATATGCAAATCATAATACTGTCAATGGTACAATTTTAGTTTGTGGTCATGTGGTGATTGAGTTAGGGTTACTCTGGTGCGAGTCCCTATTCATCTTGTACTCAACACAGTAACTGGGGATAGGGTGTATCCTCGCTTTATGTGTGAGAAGTGTGTTGTTGAGATCTTCGGACATGAGATGGCCATTGATTTACATGTGTTGGAGTTTTTGGAATTTGATGTGTTGTTGGGAAAGGATTGGCTAGCAGTTTATCATGCACAGTTAGATTGTTTCCATAAGACTATGTTTTTTTATATTCTTGGTTGTACAATGTTTACTTATACTGGAACATCATCTAAATTGCCTTTGACCAGAGTTAGGCTAGCCACTAGGGAATAAATGGAAACTCTTGCCGAAATTATTAGTACAAAGGTAAAACCTGAAATTCCACCACCAAAAGTGATTGATTTGGTTTTGAAAACCAAACCAGTATTTATTCCTCCTTTAGAATGGCTCCGAAATAATTGTAGGAGTTGCAGAAACAATTGGAGGAGTTGCTTGATAAAGGGTTTATTCACCAAAGAATGTCGTCGTGGTGCGCACCAGTCATTTTTGTGAAAAAGAAGGACGATAGTTTAAGGCATTGCACTGATTTTAGATAGTTAAATAAGATCGCTATTCAGAACAAATATATATTGCCTTGAATTAATGATTTGTTTGATCAACTAGACGGGGGCCAAATTCTTTTCTAAGGTTGATATTCGTTGTGGTAACAATCAGTTGAGAGTTCGAGAAGATGATGTGCAGAAGACTGCATTCAGTACCAGATATTGGTCCTTTTAAGTTTGTTGCTATGTCGTTTGGGTTGACAAATGCTCTTATGATGTTTATGGATTTGATGCAGACACTGTTGAGGCCATATCTGGATCACTTTTTGATAGTCTTCATTGATGATATATTGATATACTCTAAGACTCGCAAGGATCATAAACATAATCTCAGAGTTACTTTCCAAACTTTTAGAAATTATAGGTTGTATGTCAAATTTAGCAAATGGGAGTTTTGGTTGTTTGAGGTGAAGTGTTGGGTCCTACGGTTCATACGAAAGAAATTTTAGTGGATCCAGCTAAGATTAAAGCTATCATTGTTGGCTAGAACCTATCACAGTGACAGAGATACAGAGTTTTCTTGATTTTGTTGACTATTATTGTAGATTTGTGAAAGATCTTTTTAAGATAGTTGCGCGAATTACTAAATTAACTCAAAAAAAATTGTTTGTCAAACGAATGCGATGATGTATTTTGGTAATTGAAGAAGCATTTGACTTTAGGCCAGTTCTTGTATTGCCTAAACTAGGGAAAAGGCTTACAATTTATACCGATGTATTGAAAGTGGGTTAGGGTTATGTGTTAATGCAAAATGATAGGGTAATTGCTTATGTTTCTCAAAAATAAAGATTCAGAAGAAGAATTATAATGTTCATGATTTGGAATTAGCAGCGATTGTGTTTGTTTTGAAGCTATGAAGACATTATATATATGAGGAAAACTTCACACTATTTTTAGTTCATAAAAATTTGAAGTATTTGTTTTCTTAGAAAGAGTTGAATATGAGGCAAAGACGATTATTTCTACACTTAAAAGATTTACATTTTAGTCTTGAATACCATTCGAGTAAAGCAAATGTCGTTGCTGATACACTGAGCAGGAGGAGTGCTGAAACATTACGTACAACCAGACGATTGACTTATGAGTATGACTTACTCGAAAATGCAATAACACCATGAATTAAAACTTAATTAGGAATATTTATACTAAATATACGACTAAACTAACCCTATATATACGTATAAATAATCACTTATTAATATACACTATTTGAGTTACTTTGTTGTATATGAATAGGGTTAGGAGGTTTTATAATCGAGTCTTGGGTTTTGATAAACTCTGTATTTATGTATATTGTTTTATTTATCGAAAAAGTCTCAATTTTTCGCTGCGTATATTTTAAATTCTTTATTCGATATCTGTATACTGGCTGAGTTTATCAAGTACAAAAGGAGAGGCTGTTGGCTCTAGTTATGTCTGACTGGGTTATTGATGCTTAATTAGGGTTTCAGGCTGACTATCGCCCTAATCGGGATAGGGGATGCTACGACTTTGTATCATAGCCTAAGTTTTATCACTTTTGAATCAAGTGGTAACTCTAATAAAGTTTCGTATCAGAGCCTAAGTTTAAGGGCTTTGTTACATTTAATAACTCTGATATAGTTTGGTATCAAAGACTGGTCGAAGCCTCATTTTCACTTTCGAATTGTTTTCGAAATAAGTGATAGCTTTAATACAGTTGGTATTAGAGCTTTGTTAAGAGGATAACCTTATAACTTAGATACAATTTGGTATCAAAGTTTAGGGGTATTAACTCTGATATACCTTAGTACCAGAACCTAAGTTTACTAACTTTGAGAGTTGTCTCGAGTTATGAATAAGCTTAGGGTATGAGAAACAATTTTCATCGAGGTTTTGGAGGGAAACATGAAGAATGAAAACATTATTATACTTTATTTTATGCACTTATTATTATATATTATATATATATGATTTCCTTGTCTTTCCTGAATATTACCCTAATGGTCTTATCTCTCTTTTGATTTCAGACATAGAGGCCTGAACCTCACGGTAACCAGGAAACTGAGGATCAATGAAAACTTAAATTGGAGCAGTAAATGAGAGAGCTTATGAAGTCTCAGACGAAGCTTATGTCAATGTTGATGGCTCATATGGGACCACTAGTACAACAACATGAGGCACGGCCTGCAACTAGTCCTGGGGTTAGTAGAGCTGAGGGAGGAATTGAGATAGTAGTAGCTTCTACTCAACCAGTTCTAGCACATGTTCAAGTGCTGAAAATAGCTGTCGCGGTGCCAATTGATTCTTAAAAGGTTGCATTTCTTAGAACCCGCAAGAAATTTATGAAATATGACATTATGAGGTTCAACGACACTATGGATGAAGAGGTAGTTGAGACTTGGATATTGGAGATGGAGCAACAATTTGTTGCTATGGGTGTTGAAGAAGATTTAAGGTTAAACTGGTCACTTTCTTATTGATTGAATCTGATCGGAAGTGGTGGAATTCCCTAAAGAGAGAGGAAGACTATCGCCACTTGGCCACATTTTAGGACAATATCTTACAGGCAATACCTCCTGAAATCAGTTAGGAACATGAAGAAGACGGAGTTTGTATAGTTGAAATAGGGAACCATGTCTGTACGGGAATATGAGCGAAAGTTTACTGAGTTAAGCGAGTTCACTAATTGAGATGGTGGAGTTAGAGGAGCATAAAATAAATATGTTTCTTGGTGGGCTGAATTATGAGATTCGTGTTGTGGTTTCCTCTTATCCTCACACTAGATATGTATTTATATGTAAGAGTGCGATGGAAGAGGAAGCAACTATATTAGCAAAACCCTCCTGAGCAATATCTATGTCACCACCAAGCACCATAGTTCCCTAGAGTTAAAGAACCCATGATTTTGTTTATTTTTGTCCATCGAAGAGACAAATGAGTGCAACTAGAGTAGTTACACATACGGGGTTTGCGGGGAAGACATTTGTTAGTGCCTTCGGTTCCACTTATTTCTTAGGCTTTAGTTGTCAAACCACCTTTGCCACCACCCGAGTCCGGAGGTAAAGGTAAGAGTATGGCATGGTCATCACAAAAATCGAGTGGATCTGGGCAAGTTCCACATGCCCGGTGGATTTTCTCGAGAGGGCTTCTATGATATGTTATCGGTGTAGTGAGCATGACATATTTAAATAGAGTGTTCTATACCACTGTTCACATTGGTAGGTACTACAACACAGCTAGCACGAGGATATACTCATATAGTGGCTGAGTCAGATCCAGAGGCTAATAGGAGGCTTGTGGAATGTATTTTAAATATTTGTAGTCGAGATATGCATGCATTAATTGATCTTGGTTCTATAGTTTCCTTTATTGCTTGTGCAATGGTTGATTAGTCAAAATTGAAACTTGTTAGAGCCAGTACGTTGTTGATTTTGAGCACAACAGTGAGTGATAAGGTTTATATTAACCTGATATGCGAGGGATGTGTAGTCAGATGTAGGGGGAATGAACACCCAATTGAACTGAGAGTAATGGAATTTCTGGAGTATGCTGCACTACTAGGGATGGATTGGTTATCAACATACTATGTTAGTATTGACTGTTTTCATAAGAGGGTAATCTTTTAGATCCCTAACCTTTCTGCAATAATAGTCTATAAAGGCTATAATCCTTGACGACTTGCAACTAGTGGAAGGGAAGCTACTCATCGAGATTTATAGGATGTGGAAGGGGCTGATACATTTGGAGAGCCCGGTCAGGAACATAAGGTTAGTGAGATACTCATGGTTTATGAATTTTGGAAGTCTTTCCATCCGACTTGCCTGGATTTCCACCACCACCACGTGTTATTGATTTTATTATTGATATTATTTATGACACCAAACCTATATATATTCCTACGTACTATATAACACCGAATGAATTATGTGAGTTGCAGTCTCAGCTTGAAAAATTATTACATAAAAGATTTATCTATCCTAGTATGTCACCTGAGGGAGCACTGGTTCATTTTGTGAAGAAGAATGACGGAACCCTACGTATGTGCATTGTTTATAGACAAGCTTAATCAGGTGACTATCATGAACAAATACCCATTACCCAGGATTGATGACATGTTTGATCAATCGAAGGGTGCCAGATATTTCTTGAAGATTAATTTGAGGTCTGGTTATTATCAACTAAGGATCAGGGATGAGGATATCTCGAAGACGACTTTTAGTACTCGTTATGGGCACTTCGAGTTTACAGTGATGTCGTTTGGGCTCACTAATGGTCCTACTATTTTATGGACTTGATGCATATGGTGTTCAAACCCTATCTTGACCAGTTCATCATCATGTTTATTGATGATATTTTGATCTATACGAAGACTCAGGAAGAACATTCGTACCACCTCAGAGTTACATTGTAGACTTTGAAGGATAATCGGCTGTATGCCAAGTTTAGTAAGCACAGATTCTAGTGTTATGAGGTCAAATTTATAGGACATGTGGTTAATGATGAGGGCGTATCTGTTGATCTTGTGAAGGTTGAGGCAATCCAGGATTGGCCTACTTTTACCACAAAGTTAGAGGTTCAAAGTTTTCTTGGGTTAGCGGGTTATTATAGATGATCCATTGATGGTTTCTCTTGTATTACTCTGTTAATGACTCAACTAACACATAAATATGTTGATTTTATTTGGTCTGATGAGTGCAAGGCTGCCTTCAAAGATTTGAAGAGTAGTTTGACTACGACGCCTGTTCTTACATTACCTGAATCAGGGAAAGAGTTAGTGATTTATACCGATGCGTCTCATTGATGCTTTGGCTGTACGCTGATGCAAGAAGGCAAGGTTGTATTTATGCTTCAAGGCAACTCAGGATTCATAAAAGAAATTATCTAGTTCATGATCTTGAACTCGCAGTAGTTGTATTTGTCTTGAAGATCTAGAGGCACTACTTGTATGGTGGGAAATTTATAATTTTTTTTAGATTATAAGAGTCTAAAATACTTGTTTACTCATAGTGAATTGAATATGAGGCAAGTGTAGATGGCTTAAGTTCCTCAAGTGGTTATTATTTCACTCGGTGTATCACTCAAACAAGGCAAATGTAGTTGTTGATGCTTTGAGTAGTAGAAGAACATGCAGAGAGAATGTAGCTATCGCCATAGCTTCTCGGATTTAGACTTATTGAGGAAGCATCTATGATGATGATTCGTGAAAGTCCAACTTACATTATCAACTAAGTGAGCTAGTCCCAAAGCTACTAATCTATTCTTTTGTGCTCATATTCGGGTTGAGCTAAAGATGATTCAACGGGTGATTGATTGTCAGAAAGTTGATCATGATTATATAGCGTGTTAGAGGTTAACGGCTAGTGTGGATTATCCTGATTGGTCAATTTATGATGATGGTGTGTTACGGTTCAGGGATAGATTGTGGATTCCATCTTAGGATCAATTGAGGCGGGGAGTTGCTACGGGAATTTCATAGATCTCCTTACTTTATTCTTCCAAATAACACTAAAATGTATTGCGACATGAGGCGTATTTATTGGTGGCCTGAGATGAAGATAAATATTGTTGAGTTCGTAAAGAGATGTGAGATATGTCAGCAAGTTAAGGCTGAGCATAGAAAACTAGTAAGGTTATTGAATTCAGTGACAGTTCCTGAGTGGAAATGGGAACCTATATCGATGGATTTTGTTTTCGGTCTACCTCTGAGTCAGTGTAAGCACGATGCAGTGTGGCTTGTAGTTGACGAGTTGACAAAGTCTGTGCATTTCTTGCCAATTCCCATGTGAGATCCTCTTAACCAATTATGTGAGGTGTAAGTACGTGAGGTGTTAAGATTTCATGGTGTTCTAGTGTCGATTACTTCGGATAAAGATCTGAGATTCATGTCAAGACTGTGGAATGAATTGCAAAGATAGCTGGGAACTATTTTTAATCTTAGTACGACATACCATCCGGAGACTAACAGACAGACTAAGCGGTTGATTTTGGTGTTAGAGGATATGCTTCGAGATTGTTTCTTAGATTTTGATGGTAACTAGGAGAAATACATTCTTTTACGGGAGTTCTCTTGTAATAGCTGGCAGGCTAGCATTGGAATGGCTCCTTTTGAAGCTCTATATGATCAGCCTTGAAGTTCACCTGCGTGTTAGACAAATGTTGGAGATACAGTTTTGTTGGGGCCAGAGTTGATTTAAGACTACATAGATAGAATTCAGCATATTTTCTAGCATTTGCGTAGTGACCCATTACCTTAACCTGGTGATTAGTGCTAATCCAAATCCTAATTAACCGGAGTTAGGCTTGTGGTTAAGTCCGGTGTACCTTCATTAGTGTGTGTAGGTTTATGTGATGGTTTGTGTTTGTTTGGAATGTTTAATGAATTTTATAAATTGTAGTATAAGAGAGAATTTTTTATGCAAGCCTATAATCGGAAAATAAGTAATTAAACAATACATAGCCGACACATTAAGTGCGACAGGGGTTGTGAAATAAATGTGCACACCCGAGACTACTCGTAGGCATGTTCGGTGAATTTATTGGCAAGAAAATATACGAGGTATATATATTTTATATGATGTATATATTGAAGTTATAAGTTTGGTTTGAATTATATGGATCGTCGGATCACCTCGAGATGAGTGTGAGTATTGATGGTGTCAACATGTGGGTTACTTTAAGGGTGTCATGTTAGCACATAAATCATGTGATCAGCCTCGAGATAGTGCGATGTGTATCTCGAGAAAAATCTATATATTTAAGCTAAATATTTCAAACTTATCTTCACAAATTGATCGAGAGAAAATGAGAAAGTGCAGCTGAGGGTTTAGTGTTTTGATCTTGAGGAATTTATTCAAAGGAGTGGATTCAGTGTGAATTGTAGTGTTTGATCACTGGAAATGGGTTGTTACCTCACTAAAGGTCGTCCTTGATGTATTTTGTTGAGTGTTGAATGTTGTTAAGATGATTTATGGATGGAATAGTGGTTGTTGCCCTATTTGTCGTCGAGACGATCTGAGGGGAAACGCTCCACCTAGCAGAGGAGCGCACTCCCTTAATCAATTGGGATGTACCTAGTTGGTGGTGCGCGCCCCACCACTTGAGGGCGCGCACTCCCACCTCAGAAAACAACAATTCTGCTATAATTTGGTTAGAATTTTTTATGTCTTATGGACTGATTTATGGGTGTTCAACATAAGGTATTAGACCTATATTAATCACAAATGGTTTGTGATAGGTGTTGGATCATCGAGAAAGCGTGAGTGACCCGAAAAGTTAGGGAATAACGGAAACTTAAACCGAAGTAAGTATGGATTCGCTTATTCATTAATGTTGCCTGGCTATTTTATTGTATGTAGTTCATGTAGTTTATGGTTTGAATGGGGGGACTATGTACGCTGTGATGTTTTTAATAAATGAGAAAATGTTGTTTAATGTGATTCACGAGAGGAACTGCCTGGAACTGAGATTAGGTTATATCGGATGTGGGTTACCTTATTAACCTATATGTAACATCCTACTCAGTTAGATAGATTGCGTGGATTACATACTCATTAGAGGGTTTTGGATATAACTATTGGACATTAATAAATTGACTAGGCAGCACATCAGCCAATGTGTTGGTCTAGCAATAGCATTAATGTTGTCAGTGGGTAATCGAACCTAGTTTTACAAATATAATGGGAGTCACAGTGTAATAGTCATTGACAGTCAAACTTGCATCCATTATTTATTGAATTATATGGTTTTTATAATCATATTAGTTAACATTGGTGCATATTGTTATTGCATAATGTTCTTGATTATTATATGGAATGTTGATGGCTTTGTGAATCCTTACTTACTAAGTAAGTTGGAGCGCTCGCCCCAAATTTAATATTTCAGGTTTGCAACCTAGTGCTTCAGCGAAGGGAAAAAAGAAGATTTAGGAGTCTTATTATCTTCTCTATGATGTAATGAGCCTTCTTGTATATATACATTGTTTGAGTTATTTTGTTGTATATAAATTGGGTTGGGAGGTTTATAAATGAGGTTTTGGGTTTTGATGAACTCAGTATTTACGTATATCATTTAATTATCAAAAAAGTTTTAATCTTTCGTTGCGTATATTTTAAATTGTTTATTTGTTATCGATATGTACGTTGAGTTTATCGGGTACAAACAGAAAGGTCGTTGGCTCTAGTTAAGTCTCGCTGGGTTACCAAAGCTTAATTAGGGTTTTAAGCCGAGTATCGCCCTAAGGAATTCATCTAATTCATGTTAATATGACTAGTAATTCAATTGAAATGGGTAATATAACCATAAGCTAATTAAATTTAAATTTAAATAATAGACTATGGCGCACCTCGAAATGCGTGTCGAAACGCGGGGCACTAGATATCGAGTAGCCAAAGATTGGTGGGATCATGAGTTGGTTAATTTTGATAAATAAACACTAACCATTTGGTTTAATAAGGCTTAATGTAAGGTACATAAATCAAATAAATGATAAGCCTAAGGTTTGAATTAAATAATGTGGACCATTGATGGACATCTAGATGATTTCAAGTGAGCAGTTCTAGGAGATGAGTTTGTTAGTGGAGTTATCAAGTGGTGTGGGACAGCATGAAATGTGACCACACGATAATCCTCGAGATACATACGCACACTTGATCAAGACCAAAACTATATATAACAGGTGAGTGAAATTTTCATCTCCACTAACTCCAAACTCATGCAAATTTAGTGAGAAAACCAGAGAATGAAAAGAAATTCCAGATGAAAGTGAGTACTTGGAGATCAATTCAAGTGATCTAACCTAGGTAATCATCTTCTTCATCTTTTATACTCTTCAATGAACCCATTTTTGGTATAATTTAGTGAAATTCGAGTTTGATGATTAAACCTCTGATTTTTTATGAAAACTTGATGAATTACATGTTATTCGCCATTTTCATAAAGAATTTACAACTGGTTTAACTAGAATTGAAATTCTTGATGAAATTGGAAAGTTTGGTGAATGCATGAAAGTTAGAGAATTTTGGTTAATTTGATGTTCTGGAGTGTTCTAGTTGATGTTTTGGAGTTAATAATGTATGGGAGGGTATAAATTAGGTTTGAGTAGCTAATTGAGAGATGAATGACATAATTATCGACTTGAGAATTCTATCACATGGGGCATTTAACACACTAACTAGGTTGGTTAGCGCGTTAATCGTTCTGAGTTCCCAACTGTTTTTCAAAATGAAGAACAGTAGTGTGCTAGACAGATCCCCTAATGCGCTAACTTCACTTAGCATGCTAGGTAGATCCATTAGCACCCTAACTCCACTTAGCGCACTAGGTAAACCTATTAGCGCGCTAATGATAGATAAAATATGAATTTAAGGGTTGTTTTGGTGATTTTCAATTTTATAGATATCTAAACACTTATAAACAACCTAAACTTATAAAATTGGACTTCAGGGACTTAGTGGACCATAGCTCGATGTCGCAGAGTTGATGGGTCAGATACGGGAGTCTGGGAGTTCAGAGAGTGGTTTGAGGTTTGTAAAACCTAACTGAAAAACTCTGAGTATTTGATTCTGTTTTAAATTCATTCTTATTATTTCCTTGTTGTTTTATTATTTCATTTTGTTACTTGGACGTGGGTTGAGGTTACTCCCCCAAATTTTATGGTTGTGTGTTCATGATGCACTGGGCTATAGCACGTGTGACCCGACCCTAAGTGAACGTTAACCTGAGCTTGCCCTTGGTATACGTGTCGGTGACTCAACGGATTTGGCCAGCAATGCGATGGACCAAGTGCCGGGCCAGTTGGACGCGACCACTGGTGGGAACTTGGTGACCCGAAGTACAATTTAGCCCATCTGGAGTGAACACACACATTTGTTAGCTTAGTTGTTATCTATTCATGCGATGAGCCATTTATAGTTGTATGTCTTTACATTCTGCATGTTTATTTGACAATACTTCTTGCATTTCCTTACTTTATTTATGCAAATGCTCAGATGGGGGTTGATGCGAAGCATGATTTTGAGCGTGTTAAATAAGATTTAGTTAATTATTTAATAAAGTAATTGATGATTTGAGGCTTATGTAGTGTATTAGGTTCTAAGGACAACGAGACTAGACGACAAACTGGTAACGTGAAGAAATGAAGAAGAAAAGTAAAGCTGCTGGACTTGGCGCTGCATGGGCGCCACAGCGCCACCACACCGCCAAGTCCAGGAGCATATAACATCTTGGCACTGCATGGGCGCCAGGGGTTCCTTGGGATTTTACTTACTATACTTGTCATTTTGTCTTTTTGTGATGATTGAGTGCAGATCCCAGTACTAGTAAGGGCAAGGGGATCCTAGGCGACTACATCTGATTGCCCACCGTCGAGGACCTACTAGTACGTGCTTATTTTGATATTTTGCATTATTTTGGGTATTGGGGGACTTATGATGACACGATACATGTATATATACCTTGATTTTGGTACTGTCACTTATATACAGAGTAATCTTTCAGATTTTCTACATTAGGATTTGCTCTTATGAATAATATCATGCTAGTTACTTATTCTAATTGTATCAAGTAAGGTTTCCGCTGATATATGTTAACTTGTAAGATACAACCAACTAGTATGATTAATCATTAGAATAAACTTTTAAATACTTAAAGATAATAACTTAAGAAAATACTGATAATCTACTAACTAATTTGATAAAACACATGTCGACACGATTTCTGATACAAGAGGTGGACGGGCAAGTGCACGACACGTGTAGTTAGGCCCCACCTGTGCAAGGAGTACACGGAGACACGTCATCCCAGGCGACAAGGCCGCCATGCAGCAGAGCAGAATCGACAATGAGCGACCAAAAGGAAAGTCAAGGTAGTCGGCCAAAGAGAGTAAAAACAAAAGCCTAACCATAACCTAGCTCTAATACCATGTTAATTTCTGAAAGAGATGATCTTTATTGTGTATCTTTCTTGAGTACAAACCATTTATTTATATAGGTAACAATTACAACCACAATATTTTTTTGTTACAACCGAATGATCTCAAATCTTAACATATCTTAACATCAATTATTCTTCCGGAAGAGTGTTACCGGAAGGGGGCAGCCCACATCACAATGCAATCATGTTGTTCATAAACCAAACTAGGGATGTAAACAAGGCGGAGATGGGGATGAGCGGTTGCAAGGGGGGTGAGAATTCTCGTTTCTCGCAAGGCCTCGCCGTACTTGTCCAACTGCAGTGTTGGGTGTGATTGAAAAAAAAAAAAAATGCAGTGTAGAGTGTAGACCCATATCTAGTTCGCCTCTCTATCTGCCAGAACTTTCTTCCCCCACGAATCGCTCAAAATTGAATGATGGGGAGAAAGAGAGTGTTGGTGGTTGGAGGAACTGGTTACTTAGGCCAACATCTCTTGCAAGGCCTCGAAAAATTGCAAACCAAGCCCTACGATCTGGCTTTCACCCACCACTCCAACAACCCTCCACAACCACTGACCGATGCGATCTCTCCCTCGCTCGCGTTTCGCATCGATCTCGAGACCGGTCATGGCCTCTCCGCCATCTCAGAAGCGTTTGGCCAGGTGAAATTAACACAGTTTCTGAGTTTCTTCTAGGTTAGTTCGACCTAATTGGGGGAAATTTGTTGAGTTCATCAAGTGCTTGGTTTTGAATTTGATGATTTGATCATTTTTGGGTATTATTAGAAGTGCTGAGTTTTGGGAATTGACAGCCTCATGTGATCGTCAACTGCGCTGCGCTTTCTGTTCCTCGAGCTTGCGAAATGAACCCATCGGCTGCAATGGCTGTTAATGTACCACATTCTCTTGTGAAATGGTTGTCGAGCTTCACTGAAACGCCTCTTCTAATACATTTATCGACTGATCAAGGTATACATATTTCTGTCGACACGCTGAGACCGAATACATGTAAAGATTTCGTAGCATTTGATTCGTCGTAATTTTAGAGGCATGTAGTGCCACCGAGATCAATTATTGCCTGTTTTGAGCAGTATACCTTATTATTGGTCTAAACGATTCAATATTATTATCTATGCCGAGAAGCAGAAAAGTGTTTATGTTCCGTGTTTGATAATATTTCTTATGACAATAACTTATAAAGTTTACATTGGCATTTGATTTTTTTTAAGTGTACAAGCACATCTATTGCCAGTGAGATCAATTATCGACCATTTTGCTCAACATATTTTATCATTCATCTCAGCAATTTGATTTTGTTAATGCTGGCAAGTGCAAAACCTCTTTGTGGCATATGTGATAATTTTAATAACAAAATATATGAGAATTAATCAATCGTAATCTTGTGATGTGTGGGTGTAAATGGCATTTAGTCGTGGGTTGTGAAAAAACTTTGTTGGTCCAGCTTATGATGATTTAGACATGAGTCTTGCTAATTTGACCCACTTTTGGCACGCCATTTTGGTACGCACACATTGGGAGTCCTTGCCAGGGCATGTTTCAATAAGCCCTGACTTAACCTAATTATCCTAATTAGGCTCCTAATTTGTTTAATCATTTCCAACCTCGAGATACATAATAGATCCTCAACAAGACTCATTTCATAATTCTTTTAAGTGGAGCAAATTGAGAAATCATATGGTTTGATTTCCAGAATTTTATAAAGTTTCTGGTCGAGTCTCCCTAAAAGTGGGTTGCCGGCACCGAAATCCTGATAAAAAGTAGCTTGGGTGAATGCTTAGAAAGACTCACATCTCCCCAACATTTCATAATATATCATCTAAATAAATTTTAAATACTAGACTCAAGTCATTCTCACAAGTTTTAAAGTCTAAAACCTATTACAATCCGAACTGCTCCATAAAACCTATTACATCAAAACAACGTCATAAATTGTCTTAGCACACTTCAGACTAACCAACCATGACATAAGGGAGTCTATATATACAAGTATTAAGGAATTAATAAATCAAGCAATATTAGTGAAAAGGAACCAAAGGAGGAATTGAAGTAAGAAAATCAATAATCGAGGTAGTTTCCCACAAAAATCCTCAAGTAATTGAAGTGGTAGTTGGTAATACGGTCATCAACAAGTCTTCCATGAAGGATTTTTCCAACTATCAGAACTTTGGTGTTAGCTTTTTATGATGAGGTCAAGCCTATTTTTGAAGATAAAATGGTTCCAAATCAAAAGTCTCGTGAGAAAACGTAAATTTGAGGTTGAACTTTTTCAAACTGGGGGAAAATAATGAAGATGGAAAGGATCAAGGTCTTGTGGTGGAGTTCATGTATCGCAAGATGTGAAGAGTTTAATTTCTTATTAAATTTAATTACTATATTTAGTAGTATTCTGTATATTAGGTCTATTAGTTAAGTTAAATAATAGAAGTTTAATTTAATTAGGAAACTTAGATAAATTGGAAGTTTTGTTACCATTTATAAGCGTTAGCTATATGTGTTAAATTATTAGTCAACTTAGGAGTCTAGTAAAGTTGTTGTTTAAGAATTGATCTTTTACAACACTTCTTTTATTATTTTTGGTTTTATTTATTTATATTAATTAAAAGCCTATATATATATATATATATAAAGGCTATGTAATAGTTTTGAGATTGATTTATTTTGATGATTAATAAAGAATATTGTTTCTTTTTAGAGAATTCGGGTTTTTAATTCTCAATGCCCTGAATTAATTTTTCGTGGATTTCGATTAATCGATTTGGAAGACTTCCGTTGCATCATATATACTTCTATTTTAGCTTTCACAGCTAGGAAACTTGATCTAATATGTTAAGTTGTCATTGCATTGCCCATATTCTTCTTTAGTCCATGATGGGCATGCTTCTTTCACAAAGAATTGACATAGCATGGCTTATTTTGGTTTGGAAGAAATAGTCTGTGCTTGAGAGCTGATTGTTTGGCACTGAAGTTGTGACACTGAATTTTCTTTGTTTCTTGATGAAGTAATTGTCTAAATCGAAGGAGAATTTTATTTTGATATAAAAGCTTGAATCATAATGTACTTTGGTTGAAATGTACTTCATTATCTTGGAAAATGGTTGCCAATCTTTAGTGAAGAGCCACTTCGAGTTCTTGTACATTTTTAATGTCGTCCGATCATGGTAAACATAAATCTTTTGATGCGAATACCAATAAATTTTAAAGACTCGTGCATTAGGTTTGTTTGATTCTGTAGGCACATGCACTGCTGTCAGGATTGTGATTGTCTGTTTTTGTGCAAAACATCTTATTATTCATCTAAATTATTTGATATTATTTATACTTACAAGGGAAAATGTTTTTCTGTTGTATATTATAATATTCTGATGAATTTGTTTTACAATAATTAATCAATCTGAGAGCTTATGATGGTATGGGCGTCAAAGGCATTTGGTCATGCGTGTACTGAAAATGTCCATTGGCCATAACAAGCATATGGACTTCTAGGTTCCAAAATCCAATTCTTCCATTGGCCAGATTAGTCATGATGTCAGGTCTTGCAAGTGTATGATATACTTATATTTCTTATCTATTTTTTTGTTCAACTTATACATATGTTTTTCCACTGCAAGGAAACCCGATCTAATTTGTTAAGTTGTCATTACATCAATCAGATTCTGCTTTCATCCACGATGATATGCTTCTTTCACGTTGAATTGGCATAGCATGGGTGGTTCAAGCTTGGAGGAAGTAGTCGAGCTTGAAAGAGCTGAGTGCTATGTGCTTAAGTTTGTAGGCTAAGCTTTCTTGTTTCAAAATGAACTAATTGTTGGTTTCTCAACAAAGATTTCAGTTATATTGCTTAAAGAAATTAATACCCTTTGATGCAAATTGTTGGGCGGTAAAGCAAAAACAATTACATAAAATGAACATAGCAGAAATGAAGAAGATTATGTGGATGTGTGGTAAAACTGGTCAAGATAGAATAAGAAATATAAAAATTCAAAGACAAGTAGGTGTAGTACCAATTGATACAAAGATTGAGGAAGGGCGGTTGCAGTGGTTTGGTCACCTGCAAAGACGGCCTACAAATTCCCCTACTAGAACACTTGACTCAATAGAAATTGGAGAAACTCGACGAGGTAGGGGTAGACCAAAGTTTACATGGGACACATTAATTAGGAGGGATTTGTATGGTTTGGAAAGCTCAACATCAATTGCACTTAATCGAGCACAATGGAAGAGTTTGATCCATGCAGCCGACCCGAATTAATTTGGGACTAAGGCTATGTTATTGTTGTTGTCGATGCAAATTTTTTTAGGCTCCAGTTGTCCTATGTAAATCCAATTCTTTCAACTTCCAAGTTAATTAGTAACTGTGTTTTTTTATTTTATTGTTGGAATTTTTGATTTAGTTCGCCTTCTACAGTCTACGAAGGAGTGAAGTCCTTCTACAAGGAAGAGGATGAGACAGTTCCTGTAAATGTGTACGGGAAATCTAAAGTAGAAGCAGAGCAGTATATCTCGATAAACTGCTTGAATTATGCCATTTTAAGAAGCAGTATCATCTACGGGCCACATACAATTTCACCAGTCCCCAAGTCTCTTCCCATTCAGGTAGCACGTGGAAAGACATATTTTCTACTTTTACTTTTTTTTTTGTAAACAAAAATGGCAGCTTCACTTGTGCATGCACTTGTCAAGTCTTAAAACAAGGCTCTTTGAAATTCGAAGTCCAGCTATTAGTTCATATAAAGAAGGTTGCAACTTCCGCAATTCAATTTCTTGCACTGCTTAGGGATTTGATTTAGGAACTCCCCCTTGTTCTATGTCAATATATGATAGCAAGTTATTTCTAAGGCTTTATTTTTTAGATTTTACCCTCATTGAATATTTGTTAAATTCCTCTGGGGTCACTTTTGCTTCGTTACATTTCTTTCTCCATATTATATCTTAAATTTAGTACCTTTTAGCTTTTATCTAAGGACCACTATCTAAAATAAGTTGAAGAATGCTTTGGAATTTATTCTTGTTGTGTTATCTTAAATCAAATGAATATCCACTTTACTTTAGTAGTTTCTAAATACTTCTGAAATTTTATTTATGGTAAAGGATTATAATTTCAGAGATCTGTAATTCCTAAACCTACAAAAATTCCAACATGGATCAGGGAATTCGACCAAGAAAAACAATTATGTTGTTCCCCACTTCCTATAAAATTCTTCTAACTATTCCATTCCCTTCTGCATCCTTAAAATTTTATAGATAAGTGCTTTAAGATTGTTTTAAGGATCAGTTTGGGGACCGATTGAATAGAAAAAAAGGAGGAAGGTAAAAATTATATGGAATTTTGTGGTGCTGAGAGTAGAATGGAGGTGTTCAAATACGGAGATTACTAAGTTCAAGACATTATTGTATAAAAATTGATAAAATCTTCTTTCATTGGTTCTCTGGCAGTTATATTTGCATTGAGCTGTCAATGGTTCCTGATCATCTGGTTTGGAAAAAGTTGCTGTGTTTTCTATCCTTTCAACTTTTATTTTTTTATTTTTTATTTTTGGCAGTTAGTGTGCTCTTATTTGTTTTTTGATGCATAAGTAGATAAGGTTCAGTGTTGAACCAAGTCTAGGATTGAGTTATGTTGATTGAGAAAGCAAAACAATTTTAACTTCTTCCGAATCCAAAAGACGCAAAGTGTGTAGAAAAGCAGGTACATGTGCGGCTGCAAGAGATGTAAAAAGAAATGAATGAACATGGCATGGTAGCGGAGAAAATGGTTCTGCTTAATCTCAAAGTACGGAAAAATGAAAAAGCAAAAATCTGATGAAGTAAAATCTGATGTTAAAGTGTCGTTAGAGATAATGCAAAGTCTGGTAGGCTTCAATTGCAGCAATTAATCATGAATTAGAGGAACTCCATAATTGTCAATATGTCATACAAGGTCTAACCACTCTACCTTAAGAGTTAAGATAGGAGATTGTAGCGAAGAATGGTTAGCTGGATATGGACTAGTTGATGGAGCGTTTGTCGCCTACTTGCTGAAAGCACAAATGGAATGGCTGATCATAGTGTAGTCATCAGACCGTAGTGCGCTTAGCTAGCCTGGTTGTTATCAGAGGTATATTTGGAAATTCAAGAAACATGCTGGAATCCTGCATAGATGGCACGCAAGGAGAAGAGATCAAACTTGATGAAGAATACGACCGTGAGTAGCTAATAGGTAAACGCGTCAATGAGGTGGTCCCAGAGTATGTTCGAGAGACAGTTTAAATAAAGAATTGATGTGAAAGTGGAGTTGGTTGACTGGTAGGTTTGGGGTTTCGGTTGGTTGACTGTTTGTGTTGATCGATTTTCAAGACGTTCACACGAGCACTCTCTACCAGAAATCCACCCACGAATGGTGGTCACGAGTTCGAGTGCTAGCTTCGGGAGATCTTGAAAACGTTTTTCTCCTCTCCCCAAAGTCTAGATAACTCATAGAAAGCCAAAACGAAATTCAAGTTTGTTTTAGGGTTTCAACCTCTTTTATACATATATAATGCTCACACTTAAACACCTATTTATACAACCATTATATTTAGGGTTTCAAGTGAATGACATATATGCCCCTACTTACATAAGTAATAATATAGCAAAGCGTAAGGTTTTTTTTTCGACATGAATTTTATTTCATAAAATTCATTAATTTAGACCATTTGAAATCATGCGTAGTCGTTCTTTGTGTGCGACCCAATAGGTTTATACAACGTTGGCAGTGAACCAAAACCTATTTTGGTACACAAGTCATAAGTGGTCTATAGCAAGGCATTATGACTACTCAAGTTGCACGAAGATCAAAATCGATTACAACATAATTAATAGTCCATATCGAAATATTGTAAGTGACACATTCAAATCTTTGTCCCAATCATACAAGAGATATCCTTTGATTAAAATTAAGGTGTGGAAAAGTCACGTTTTTTTAATGTTCAATCATACTAAATAATATAACCGAATGCAAATTTAATTTTATTGCCTTCATGATCTTGATTCCTATTACACATATGATTACACAATTGTATCATTATAGTTATAATGCTAGGGACATTTAGGAATTAGGATATTTAGGTAAACATCCATAGACATAATGTAAACATGCAAACCAATTATAATAAGCGTAATCAAAATAGTAATAGAAACAATGTAGATTGCTAGGGCACATGCTCCAACAACTTTGCACAAGAATGGATTGACAATTCGTCCTTAATTTCTAAGAAAGATAAGGTTGACTTCTTTCACGATGAGTTCAGTTCTGATTACACAATTGTATCTTTATTTTGAAGGATGTTGTTTCAACGTCATACTAACTTTGATTACAAAGTGGTTACAAAGTGGTATGATTGTTGTATTTTGACATTAACTCAATTTACATTTCTTATTTTCATTATTGCTTTACAAAGACGGCCTACAAATGCCCCAACTAGAAAACTTGACTTAATAGAAAGCGTAAAAATTCGACGAGGTAGGGGCGGACCAAAGTTAACATGAGATGCATTAATTTGGAGGGATTTGAATGGTTTGCAAAGCTCACCATCAATTGCACTTAATCGAGCACAATGGAAAAGTTTGATCCATGTAGCCGACCCTGGTTATTTTGGGACCGAGGCTATGTTGTTGTTGTTGTATTTTCATTATTGCTTTAGTCATTTTTATTTGTCTGTTTATGTTGCTTTTGAAACCAATGAAAGATAGGAAGAAAGATCAACAAGCTTTTGACAAAGAGAGAATCAACATAGAGTCCCAAAAATCTTTGTTTTGGGCTCTTAAAAATTCAGTCACACAAAAATAGTAGAAAAGAAACTGAATTCGATTCTCTTAATTACTTAAAACTGATGTACATATTATACAAGAATTTAAAACTGAACAGGAAGACTCTTCTAATTTAATTTAAACACCAAGAACTGGAAACTTCCTAAAAGATAGGTCTAAACAATTTCCTTCGAACACAAAACAATTCTTAAATTATAGGACAGTGCGCAAGTAGGACTGAACTTCCTATTTCTTCCTTTAGAACACCATTTATGAAAGCTGATTTGACATCTAACTGGAACACTTTCCAACCTTTTTGGACTGCAATTGCTAGTAATAGTCTTATAGTGTCTAATCTAGCAACCAGAGCAAAAGTTTCAGAATAATCAACTCCAAGAATTTGTGCATACCCTTAATCAACAAACCTAGCTTTGTACTTGTTGATAGAGCTATCCGCATTCAACTTTGTTCTGAACACCATTTCACTCCAATAACTTTTCTACCTTCAGGCCTATCAACCAACTCCCAAGTTTTATATTTTTGAATCATTGACATCTCCTCCTCCATTGCTTTCTTCCATTTTGCATCTTTAAGTGCTTCTTTAGGATCATCAGGTTTGCAAATTGCTACATTACATCTTTGATAGATATCTGAAAGTAGCTTGTACCTCTGACTGGAGGATCATCTACTGAATCATTCAACCATTCACTTGTAGCTTGTTCTTCAGAAACTGTCTTTCAAGTCTTGAGAGAGTTCACTAGTTTCTTGTAGATTTTTCCAATCCCATTGCTCATCCTCATTGAATCGTATATCTCTGGTGATAGTCATTTTTCCTGTTTGAGGATGATACACTTTGTAGGCTTTTGAGATTGAACTATAATCCACAAAGATGCCATGAATTGCTTTCTTATCAAGCTTGTCATGCTTGACTTGTGGAACATGAACAAAACATATGCACCCAAAAATTTCGAGGAAGCCAAGTGAAGGTTTATACCCAAACCAAGCCTCAAAAGGTGTTCTATCTTCTTAAGCTTTTGTAGGAAGTCTATTTTAAAGAAAAATTGTCGTATTAGCCGCCTCTGCCCAAAATTGTTTTGGCAACTCCTTCTCATGCAACATCTATGTTACCTAGACTTGGGTACGAGTATCGGATGCGAGTACATATCTAGGGGTCGGACTTGCAATTCTTTGATTTTAAGGATGCGGGGACTCGACCCTCCTCTATCACCTATTAGTCCGTCGTAAAGTAAGTGTCCAAATATTTGGACCCGCGGGGGTAGTTGGACAAGGCATATATATACACATATATATTAATAAATTTATGATTTTATTGATACTAGGTAAATTAAACTATAACCATATACATCCTTTTTTAATATGAACCGTGTGTAAATTGTTTATGGGGGGTATGTGGGCCATGTGTGCTTTATGTGTTGTTACAAAAAGTTAGTAAAGAAAAACGTTGTATGCTCATTTGTGTTTTTTTTTTTTTTCCAAAGCCCATTTGTGTTTTATTTTGTCAAGAAAGTACGGGGCCCATTTGACAAAAAAGTACATGGGCTCGTTATATTCACTCGATGGATAGGGTTAGGGTTTATATTTTCTCATGGCTTTAAGACCGCATCTCGCCGGCGGCGGTGGCTCAAGTTCTTCAATCCCGCCGCAACTCAAGTTCTTCAATTCTCGTGCATCTTCTCTCTCATTCTCACTTGCCGCAACCGCGCGGAGTTCGAACTCAAACCTCCAAAGGTCGACACGTATTTCGTGTCCGGATCGTGTCGACACGGTACTCTAGCACAAAGTATCGAGTCCGGTATCGCAAATTGCAACATGCACTTAGCCATCTCCATCTCCACCACCTATCTATTTCTTCTTTCGCTAACTCCATTTTGTTGAGGAGAATAAGGAGCTATGAGCTGATGTTCGATGCCAGATTCTTCACAAAATAAATTAAATTTTGCTTGAGTATACTCCTTACCATTGTCAGCCATCAAACATTGAATCTTGCAGCCACTTTGATTTTCCACCGTTTTCTTGAACCTCCAGAATGCTTCAGCCACCACTTTTGATTTGAGTTTCAAAAAAAATAAAATCCAGCACATTCTTGTATGATCATCAATGAATAGAATGTAGTAGAGGCTAATAATGGCGTTCTTTGAGGCCCCGCCACATCTATATGGATTAATCGTAGCTTTTGGGCGGCTTTTTAAGTTGATTTTGGAAATGGAATCCTATTTTGTTTACCAAATTGACAAGCACCGCAATTTAATAAATGATCGTCAAGCATAGGTAATCCCGTGATCATGGCTTTCTTCTTCATATTCAATATTCTTTGAATGTGACAACGACCAAGTCTCTTGTGCCAAACTTTTGTTGTACCCACTTCATTGTTGTAAGCTGTATGCACCTCCTCCGTTGGATCAAATGAAAAGCTCTTACCTCTCATTTTAATCCTCAAAACCTCATGACAAGTAGCATAAAAAATAACTCAATTATTGTCTTCAAATGATACTTTATAGCCTTTTTTCTATCAATTGACCAACACTCAGCAAGTTTTGATCGATATCGGGAACATAAAGAACATCTGAAATCAATTTTGTACCTAAACTTGTTGCGATTGCTAAGGTACCTTTTCCTTTAGGTAGAATGTAACCACCATTTACAATCGTGACTTTCTTGATTTCAGCGAGCTTCAAGTCCTTGAATAAATTCTTGTCATAGGACATGTGGTTTGTGCAACCACTATCAATCAACCAACATTCGATGAAGTTTTGGTTGAATAGCAAGTTGCTACAAAAAATCTGATCTTCATCATCTTGCTCAACAACTTGGGCCTTTGTTTCATTCTTTTGAGATTTGCTTTTGCAAATCACAGCTTCATGTCCAAGCTTATTGTTTTTGCTACATTTTGCATCCAGGTCTCTTCCAACTTTTATATGGTGGATGGCCTTTTCTCATTGAGTTTCTTCCCATGCTTTGGACTTGATTGCTTGTAATGTTTTCACCACTTTTTGTTGGATCCTTTTTGTAAAACTTCTCGTCTTCTTGATGCATGGCTTGTAGAGCATCTTCAACAATACATTCTTCCCTCGTAAGCCTTCGTTTGTTTTGTGCTTGCATGAAATTTAACAACTCCGCCAACGTGACCTTGGAAAGTTCTTTCGTGTTCTCCAAAGTGGTGATAGATGCTTCATATCTTTCTGGCACAGTGACAAGAATCTTTTCTACAATTCTCGAATCGAGAAATTTTGTGCCAAGTAACCGCACCTTGTTGACAACAACTAGTAATCTATCGAAGTACACTCTTTAACAATCTCAGATTCTCTCATCTTTTTTAGTTGTAATTTTCTAATTAAATTGAGAATTTGCATGTCTCGAATCCTTTTGTCTCCTTCATACTGAATAGGGTTGTTGAGACGGCAACAAACAAATAAGCCTTTGCCTTTCACTTCTTGGTTTTTCTTTCTTTATGGCTTTTGATTTGAGTCATTGTAGGATTGTTGGGCAGCGGAGGAATTTCATAATCCTCTTTTACCGCTTCCCACGTATCCAAGGCATCCAAGTAAGCCTCCATCTTCACCGCCCAAAGTTGGTAGTTTTCTCCATCAAAGATTGGAGGAGCAATCTTGTCAAACTCTTTTCAGAATCCATTCCACAGATCCCTTAAGAGGTATGCTCCGATACCAATTGTTGGTTTTGAAACCAATGAAAGATAACAAGAAAGATCGACAAGTTTTTTCACAAGGAGAGAATCAACAATGGAGTCCCAAAAATCTTTGTTTTGGGCTCTCAAAAACTCAGTTACACAAAAACAGTAGAAAAGAAACTGAATTCGATTCTCTTAATTTCTTAAAACTGACGGTTATATTATATAAGAAATTAAAAACTGAACCCTAAGACCCTTCTAATTTATCTAAACACCAAGAATTATAAACTTTCTAAAAGATAGGACTTTTTCCTGCGCCCATAACAAAACAATTCCTAAAAAATAGGACAGTGCGCAAGTAAGACTGAACTTCCTAAAAATTAGTTTGGTAGTTCGAAAACAAATTTTAACAGTTTACTTTTTCATAACTACATTGAATTATCAGTCAGTAGTCCTTTGGTCTTGAGGGATGATGGCCACTGTTAAATGCAGGGAAAGCAGGCTGTGGTTATTGCAAATTAAGGACAACATGTTGATGGAAACTAACCCAGTTGACCCAAATGAACCTCATTTCGACCTTATATTGCAATTGTTGATTTATGTAACAAGATGATACCAATGCTGCTTGCTTTTAGGATATCATAAGCCATTTTCTTGGCTTTATCGTGATACTGATACTAGTCAAGAAAGTAATGTGTTGAGTGCAATAAGCTTTACAATACCATCAGTTCAATGATTCTTTAAGAAACTGTTTTGACGTTAATTCATTGCATTTTGATGCGGTGTCTTTTCATGGGAAGACCCCAAGGAAGCCTTGCAAATGGGGATAGGACGTGAGGATGCAGAACCTTAAAATTTATCTGTTCCCTTTGTGATGAATATATGGCAACCATCTACCGAAAAAATAAATAAATAGCAGCCTGATGTGTTTTCTGCATGCGCTAATTCTTTTATAGAAAATATTGTTTTGGCTTCTGTCTTTTTGTCCTATGTTTTGATGCTTGTCCTCTCACCTCAGAGGGTAGGCACATGCAGCTTCTCCTGAATGTTGGTGGACCAGATAGGGTATCTCGTGTACAAATGGCAGAGGCAGTTGCATCGGTTAGAGGACACAACTCATCCTTCATAAAACCTGTCTCTGCATCATCGCCATCGGTATGCTTGCTTCTACTGAAATAATTATTTAATGTTATTATTCCTGTTGGTTGACATATTGTTCGATATGCTTGCTTCTATTGAAATAGTTATGAAATGTTACTGTTCTTGTTGGTTGCCAAATTATGTGAAAATTACTAATGGTTTATATTCTTAACTAGGCTAATCTAGTACTATTTTTCTGGTTTCTAACACTCTCCATGCTCTTCCCAATTTGATTTAATATTTGTTGAAGTGTGGACGGAAAGGTTTAGTCACACATCGATTAAATGAAACTTCATAATGAAATATATAAGTGATGGTCTCCACTTAACTAGTACCGATGCCTTTTGAGTTAAAATTCCACACTTAAGAGTTGAAGGTGGTTAAGTTGGGGACAGTATTGATGCTAGTGGAGATTTATGGGCTTGCAGACGCGTGTGTGGCGTGGCTGGGAGCCCATGGTTCGAATGAGACATGGGAGAAAAAACCCCTTGAATCATGATTTTCGGTCCAAGGTGGAGTGTTGAATGAAACTTCATAATGAAGTATATAAGTGATGATCTCCACTTAACTAGTACTAATGCCTTTGAGTTGCACCCCACACCTAAGTGTTGAAGGTAGTTAAGTTCGGGCCGAGGCGCGACGGGTAAATTTTACAATATTTAAAGCGGCAAGCTACCATCATCGATAAGAAATACAAAGATTTTACCTAATTCCATCCTAGACTTTTATTTTCACAAGCTAGCCATTGGAGCATGCATAATCAATGAACAGTCATATTGTTAACCTTTTGCTTTAGCAGAACTTAGTTCTTGATTAGATGCCTCATTGATTTGCTAGGCTAACAATGCTGAAAAGACTTAGGCTTGACTTCTGAGCTTGTCTTATATGGCTCGACAAGTTCCACTGTATTATATGTTGTTAAGATCATCAAGATTATTATCACCACTTGCATCAAACATTGTCTACATTTCAGGTTAATCGCGGCGTGAAATCTGTTGGGTTTTGGGGTTCATACAGCCGAAGATTACAAAACAGCTTTTGACAAAACCCCCAACATGATCCGAATCTAATTCCATTAAAAACGTTTAAACCATGAAAAACTTAATCATACCTCAATCGCAATATACCTTTCGTAAGGTTGATCGATCTCTGCTTGCGCTAACGACGAACGCCCTCTATCAAGAAGTCCACACACGAACGGCCGAGATTTGAAGTGCTAGCTTCGAGAGAATACCAAACCTTTTTGTTTCTCTCCAAAACGATCCGAGCATACCAAAAAACCCTAAGTCGTTTCTAAAACGAAAATAGTTTCGCCTTTTTTTTCTTTCGTACTTGTGTTCTAACTTAAAGCGTCTATTTATACAACCCTTGTATATAGACGGTTAAGTAAATTACACATATACCCTTACTTAAAGAAGTATAAGTGTAATACACCACAAGGACGTTTCCGTCGTGAATTTTATCATATAAAATTCATTTTTCAACCATCTTAAAATCTCGCAAAACCATTCTTAGTGTGCACCCAATATGCTCATACAACGTTAACGCAGTGTACCAAAACACATTTTGGTATATAAGTCATAAGCAGTCTCTAGCAAGACATTATGACTACCCAAGTTGTACGAATATCAAATCGATACAACTTAATCAATAGTGTATATAACATCATTTTGTCACACGATATCCTTTTGATCAAACATAAGACATGGAATTGTCATTCAACATGTTCAATCGTACTAGTCTCGATCTCTAGGTAGACTGAAAACATCCAAGTGACATTGATCAATATCAATTCACTTAGACTAGGCCTTTTAACAAGCCTAACACATCGAGGGATCCACTAGATATCTCTCTTTATATGAGAGGGATAAATTCTATCTCGATTACACAACTTCATCACATTGCTCACACAAAGAACCAATCACAACCTTTATAATCGTCCTAAGTTAAAGACAACGTTTGATTGTGTCAAATTATCGTGTTCCTAATGTTGAAGTCTCCGGCAATCTCAAGTCGAGGACCGAAAAATATACCTATCATGAGAAACAACTATGACTTAATCCATGTGATGTTCTTATAGCGTGGTCCTGATTTCTTTGTTCCCTAACAAGTACTCGTGATCTTGATTCGTATCCCTATACGTATAATCATCATATGATCATCAATCAAGACTCACACTAGTCTTAATTCATTATAGTTCCCAAGATAATGATCGATCTAGGGACATTTATGATATTTATGTAAATACCCATGGATCTTATTATAATGTAAACATGCAAATTAATTATAATAAACAGCAAATGAAATCCTCTATTTTATTAACTAAAAGTATTCATAAAGACAATTAATGGATTGACCTAGGGCACATGCCCCATCATCTCCCACTTGCACTAGGGCCAATCATACATGCATCTAATGCCTAATGATCTAACATGACCATCATGTTTTGCTTGTGGAAGAGCTTTTGTCAATGGATCCGCAACGTTGTCTTCAGTAGGTACTCTGCAAATCTTTACGTCTCCCCTCTCAATAATTTCTCTGATGAGATGAAAACGCCCGAGTATATGTTTGGATCTGTGGTGTGATCTAGGTTCCTTGGCCTGTGCTATTGCCTCGTTATTGTCACAATACAAACAAACAGGGTTAGCAATACTTGGAACCACACCTAGTTCAGAAATGAACTTTTTGATCCAAACTGCCTCCTTTGCTGCATCGGACGTTGCAATATACTCAGCTTCTGTTGTAGAATCTGCCACAGTCTCTTGCTTCGAACTTTTCCAGCCTTCATCGCACCCTCATTCAAAGTAAACACATATCCAGATCGCGATCTAAAATCATCTATATCAGTTTGAAAACTTGCATCCGTGTAACCATTTACAACTAGATCATTTTCAAAACTTCCATAGACCAAGAACACTTCCTTAGTCCTTCTTAAGTACTTAAGGATGTTCTTTATCGCTATCCAAAGGACTCTCACAAGGATCCGATCGATATCTCGCTTGTAGTGCTCAAAGCATATGATACATCGTGTCGAGTGCATAACATGACATACATGATAGATCCAATAGCCGATGCATATGGAATCTTATTCATACGGCCTCGCTCATCATTTGTCCTAGGACATTGATTCTTGCTTTGAGACTTATGCCATGAGACATTGGCAACAATCCTCTTTTAGAGTCTTGCAACCGAACCTATTCAAGACACCTTGTCTATGTAAGCACTCGACTTAGACCGATTAGCCTCTTAGATCTATCCCTATAGATCCTTATCCCTAGGATATAGGTCGCATCTCCTAAGTCTTTCATTGAGAAACACTTCCCTAACCAAGACTTGACATTCGCAATGTTGGGATGTCATTTCCAATGAGTAATATATCATCGACATACAAGCACGTAAAAACAACTACACTCCCATCGACCTTCTTGTATACACAAGGCTCATATTCGTTCTTAATGAAACCAAAATCCTTGATTGCTTCATCAAAACGAAGATTCCAACTCCGAGAAGCTTGCTTTAATCCATAAATGGATCTTTGAAGCTTGCATACCTTCCTAAAATTCTCGGGATGTACAAAACCTTCAAAGTCGTGTCATATACACGTCCTCGCGACTTTCCATTAAGAAATGCTGTTTTTACATCCATTTGCCATATTTCATAGTCATAATATGCAACAATGTCAATTAAAATTCTTATGGATTTAAGCATGGCTACTGGCGAAAAAGTTTCATCATAATCAACACCTCGAGTCTGCCTGAAACCTTTTGCTACAAGTCTTGCTTTAAAAGTATGCACATTTCCATCCATGTGAGTTTTTCTTCTTGAAAACTCATTTACATCCAATAGTCTTACCACCTTTAGGTAAATCAACCAAGTTTCAAACTTGGTTATCATACATGGATTGCATCTCTAATTCATGGCACTTAGCCATTTATCCGAGTCCGGTCCAGACATAGCCTCCCGATAAGTGGTGGGCTCATTTTGATCCATAAGCAACACATCACGACTATCGTAATGAGAAATCCGAATCTCTCGGCTCATGTCTTACCCTACCGTATTTACGTGGGCCTTGTGTCACTTGCTGAGGTTCAATCGGTTCGTAACGTTGTTGAACTTTCGTAGCGGTTTAGTGTTTATCTCGTGATTTTTGAACTTCTTCAAGATTTATTTCTCTCCCACTAGTGTCTTTGAAATAAACTGTTTTTCCATAAAGGCACCATACCGAGCAACAAACACTTTATTCTCAACGAGATTATAAAAGTAATATCATTTTGTTTCCTTAGGATACCCCACAAATAAACACTTATCGATTTTAGGTGCTAGTTTTTTCGAGACTTGTCGCTTTACGTAAGCCTCACAACCCCAAATCTTAAGAAAAGACAAACTAGGTCTCTTCCCGTACCATATCTCATATGGTGTTTTATCAACCGCTTTAGAAGTAACTCGATTTAGAGTGAAAGTCTGCATGATTTTGTAATGCATAACCCCAAAAGGATAATGGAAGATCTGCATGACTCATCATAGATCGAACCATATCTAATAAGGTTCGATTTCTCCTTTCGTAAACTCCATTCCATTGTGGAGTTGTCGGTGGAGTCAATTGGGAGACAATTCCACAATTTCTAAGATGATCATCAAATTCTTAGCTTAAATACTCACCACCTCGATCTGATCGAAGTGTTTTGATAGTTTTACCAAGTTGATTCTGCACTTCATTTTGAAACGTTCGAAACATCTCAAATGATTCACCTTTATGTTTCATAAGATATACATAACCATATCTGTTGAAATCATCAAGAACGTAATGAAGTATTGATAACCTCCTCCAGCCATTGTGTTTATAAGACCGCATACATCGCATGTATTAGACCCAATAAATCACTTGCCATTTCACCGTGTCCAAAGAAAGGGACTTTTAGTCATCTTGCCCAAGAAACAAGATACGCACGTTTCATATGTTTCTAAATCAAATGAATCTAGAAGCCCATCTTTATGGAGCTTCCTTATGCGTTTCGTCGTTTATGTGTCCGAGACGACAATGCCAAAGATAGGTTTGATTACGTAAATGACAATTTTCTTCCTTTTCTTTTGGGTGTTTTGAAAGTGAACAGTGGGGCTTAACTTGTTCCATAAGCTTTGACAGACAAAAAGAATGTGCCTTGGCAACTTAGCCTTGCCTTTGCCTTTCTTCTTCATTCCCTTTCCCTTTTTGAACCATCAACACATTACTAGAGGGTTTCTTGATATTTTGTTCAGCAGTTTTGAGCATCAAATGCAACTCTGAAATTGATTTCTCCATATTATTCATATTGTAGTTCATCACAAATTGTGAGTAACTTTCCTAATGAATTTAGGATCAAATCCGTAGCCAACTCTTGGCTTATGGGAAATCCGAGTCTATCAAGTCGGTCAACATAGCCCTTCATCTTCGTAACATGAGGACTAATCGACGCACCCTCAGTCATCTTGCAAGAATGTAGGTTCTTGACTGTCTCAAACCTTTCTTGCCTAGCTTGCTGTTGGAACATTTCCTTCACTGTTACAGCCATGTCGTAGGCTTCCATTAGTTCCATGTCCTTCGAAGTTCATGAACCATAGTTGCCAGCATAATACATGCGACATCAGTAGAATCGTTGACATGCTTATTATGCGCATCCTTCACAGCTTTCGTAGCATTGGCTGGTGGGTCCCTAGGGATTGGAGCATCCAGGACATACAACTTGCGTTCATGCTTAAGAACAATTCTCAAGTTTCTGAACCAGTCAAGAAAGTTAGTCCCAGATAGCTTATCCTTCTCAAGGATGGATCGCAGTGACTGAGGATTATTGTTACTTGAAGAGGCCATTGATCTACAATAAAGATTATGCAAAGTTTATTTTAGTATAGAGGAATAGACTCCCACTAAATTAACAACCCTCCTAAATCACAGTTTATTTAGGGGACTAAAATTCATATTTCACCTAATTCTATGACAGCTATGGCATGAAACATAGAACTAGATTATTTAGGTAGGTAACAGTTACCAATTACATCTTATGTAATTTTTAGATCATTTTATGAGATACGTAACATCTTATGTCTTAGCATGTTTTTATCTCATCATTTGCCTAAAGCTCAAAACTATTTTGATGGCTTTATTAAGTCGGACCATTTTAAACGTTAAGGTAACTCTTACCCAACTTGTCTCACCAAGATAACACAATACACCCAGCTATGGCTGAAACTATATTAGTGTGATCGAGGCCTTGCCAAGTGTTTAAAATGGATGGCACGAGACTTAAAATTTAATAGAGGGATTTTATTCAGTTTTAGTGATTTTATGTAAACAATGAAATATCATATATTTTTATTGATTTGTTCAATCACTAAACAATTTGGAAATTTTTTTTTTTTTTTTATACTTTTCACTAACAAAAGAATTTTCGTACGCTAGGATTAGTTAGACGGCGGTCCCGCTGGTCGGACAGCGGACGGGGTACAGAGGATAGCGCCCCCGTTTTTTTTTTTTTTTTTTAAGAAGACGAATCTCAATTCCGAAAATTAAAATTCGCTATAGAAAATCATAATTTTCGCTGATTTTATTATCATAAATTAACCCCTTAATTTATCCGAAATTAAGTCAATTAAAACATTTTAATTAACCCGCGCCCACATCTAACTAATCATCTTATCCTAATCCAATTAGGATTTAAGATATTTGAATCCTAGTATATCACCAATAACAAGATTTTTGATATTTATCTCCTATTCTAATTTGTTATCTATCTTTATCAAATAGAAACTTCATAACAAAATAGATATAACAAGATAAATAATTAATTTCGAAAATTAATTATTTATTTTAGATTTAAGATATTTGAATCCTAGTATATCACCAATAACAAGATTCTTGATATTTATCTCTTATTTTAATTTGTTATCTATCTTTATCAAATAGAAACTTCATAACAAAATATATATAACAAGATAAATAAATAATTTCGAAAATTAATTATTTATTTTGGATTTAAAAAATTTGAATCCTAGTATATCACCAATAACAAGATTCTTGATATTTATCTCATATTCTAATTTGTTATCTATCTTTATCAAATAGAAACTTCATAACAAAATAGATATAACAAGATAAATAAATAATTTCGAAAATTAATTAATTATAAATAAATAATTTCGAAAATTAATTATTTATAAATAAATAATTTCGAAAATTAATTATTTGCAATTTCGGTCCTCATCCAAATAATCACAAACATGTAATTGAATCATGAACTACTATCCCAATCGAACCTAATGGTGTCATGGATCATAGAACACGAAACTCAATTCATTAAAATTATTCGAATTAACCTAACATGGTTACTAGCATGTACGAAACTAATTACAATTAAATCACGAATATATGTATCATATACACAAAACATGATAATAAATCTCACATAAAACTTATGTATATCACATATACATCAACTATTAATATGCTTTCAATCATATATCATGTATATATCGTAATAAAACATGCAATGAATTTAATGGAATTGAACTCGAAGGCTCTCGATACCACCGTTGGGTTTTGGGGTTCATACGCAATGGAGATTACAAAACAAGCTTTGACAAAAACCCCAACAGATCCGAATCTAATTCCATTAAAAACGTTTAAACCATGAAAAACTTAATCATACCTCAATCGCAATATACATTTCGAGAAGGTTGATCGATCTCTAAGGCGCTCGCCAACGATTTAACGCCTCTATCGCAGTCCACACACGAACGGCGCCGAGATTTGAAGTGCTAGCTTCGAGAGAATACCAAACCTTTTTGTTTCTCTCCAAAACGATCCGAGCATACCAAAAAACCCTAAGTCGTTTCTAAAACGAAAATAGAGTTTCGGTCTTTTTTCTTTCGTACTTGTGTTCTAACTTAAAGCGTCTATTTATACAACCCTTGTATATAGACGGTTAAGTAAATTACATATATACCCTTACTTAAAGAAGTATAAGTGTAATACACCACAATGACGTTTCCGTCATGAATTTTATCATATAAAATTCATTTTTCTGAACCATCTTAAAATCTCGCAAAACCATTCTTAGTGTGCGACCCAATAGGCTCATACAACGTTGGCAATGTACCAAAACACATTTTGGCATATACAAGTCATAAGCAAGCTCTCTAGCAAGACATTATGACTACCCAAGTTGTACGAATATCAAATCGATACAACCTAATCAATAGTGTATATAACATCCTTTTGTCACACGATATCCTTTTGATCAAACATAAGGCATGAAATTGTCATCCAACATGTTCAATCGTACTAGTCTCGATCTCTAGGTAGACTGAAAACATCCAAGTGACATTGATCAATATCAATTCACTTAGACTATGCCTTTTAACAGTCTAACACATCGAGGGATCTACTAGATATCTCTCTTTATATGAGAGGGACAAATTCTATCTCGATTACACAACTTCATCACATTGCTCACACAAGAACCAATCACAACCTTTATAATCGTCCTAAGTTAAAGACAACGTTTGATTGTGTCAAATTATGTGTTCCTAATGTTGAAGTCTCTACGGCAATCTCAAGTCGAGGACCGAAAAATATACCTATCATGAGAAACAACTATGACTTAATCCATGTGATGTTCTCATAGCGGCCTGGCCCAAGACTTTGTTCCCTAACAAGTACTCGTGATCTTGATTCGTATCCCTATACGTATAATCATCATATGATCATCAATCAAGACTCACACTAGTCTTAATTCATTATAGTTCCTCGCATAATGATCGACTAGGGACATTTATGATATTTATGTAAATACAGTTAAAATCCCACACCTAAGAGTTGAAGGTGGTTAAGTTGGGGACAATATTGATGCTAGTGGAGAT
This sequence comes from Stephania cephalantha, assembly GCA_039657325.1. Taxonomy (NCBI): domain Eukaryota; kingdom Viridiplantae; phylum Streptophyta; class Magnoliopsida; order Ranunculales; family Menispermaceae; genus Stephania; species Stephania cephalantha. Next base: position 11,763,275 of record CM077578.1, read on the forward strand.
TTACGGGCTTGCAGACGCGTGTGTGGCGTGGCTGGGAGCCCATGGTTCGAATGAGACATGGGAGAAAAAACCCCTTGAATCATGATTTTCGGTCCAAGGTGGAGTGTTGAATGAAACTTCATAATGAAGTATATAAGTGATGATCTCCACTTAACTAGTACTAATGCCTTTGAGTTGCACCCCACACCTAAGTGTTGAAGGTAGTTAAGTTCGGGCTGAGGCGCGGCCTGGTAAATTTTACAATATTTAAAGCGGCAAGCTACCATCATCGATAAGAAATACAAAGATTTTACCTAATTCCATCCTAGACTTTTATTTTCACAAGCTAGCCATTGGAGCATGCATAATCAATGAACAGTCATATTGTTAACCTTTTGCTTTAGCAGAACTTAGTTCTTGATTAGATGCCGCATTGATTTGCTAGGCTAACAATGCTGAAAAGACTTAGGCTTGACTTCTGAGCTTGTCTTATATGGCTCGACAAGTTCAACTGTATTATATGTTGTTAAGATCATGAAGATTATTATCACCACTTGCATCAAACATTGTCTACATTTCAGGTTAATCGCGGCGTGAAATCCCCAGCTGATATATCGATGGATATTAGTAGGTTGATTCAAGTTCTGGATGTCACTCCTACTTCCTTCATAGATGGTGTCAGGCTTACACTTGCAAGTTCATGATATTATGAAGGAATGGTTGTGGTGCGCTGAGCATTGATTTCTAAATTGCCATCTGAAGAGTTGCATGCTCCTACATCTACAATGCATTCAGCCATGCCTCTAGTGACAAAGGGGTTTCTTTGAGTGCTCAATTTTCCTCGATTTCCTTTGGTTCTCTCTTCCGCCATGTCTGTACTTTGACCAAGCAATACCCTAAACCTTTTTTTTTCTTTTTTTGTCAAAGCATACCCTAAACCCGTTAGGAAAAAGCTCAATAAAATCTCTAATTAGTGTTTGTGCTGGTTTATGGGAATGTGATGATTGCTAATTTGGGGCCTTGTTTTTTCAGCGATTGTTATGGATCTTGGTTTGCAAATGATTCAGACATTCCATTGATCATCTTTGTTTTGATAACATTATAGACCTTTGTATAAATAAAAATCACTATCTATGGTGATTCTGTCACGGTGATCGGAGGAAATTACAATAGATGTTGATTTTTATTTTTAACCATTAAATTTAGATTCAATGTATAATGACTTTTTGGTATTGTGCGCACATTTAAGAGTCATTAATTCGATGCCGTTCAAGCAACATTAAGAGAATATAAGAAAGGAAAATGCTTGGATGACTAATATTAGACAGATAGGGATGACACCGACTCGTATTCGTGTTGTTCGATATACAAACACATGCTTCTTGAGGTGTATCGGACAAAGCGTACGTGGTTCAGTGCCATATTTTGGTCACCTTATATAGCACCATCCTATATGAATTTAAACTAAATATTGACTTTGTAAATCTTTAACTTTTTGAGGCTAATTTCCTGGGTGGGATAAGGTATGTTCATGAAATTCGCGAATCCACTTGATCCAATTTGATCTAGTCCATTTAGCTCTAATTGCTTTGTAATTTGAGTTTGTTAAATTGAATTAGATTGCAAAAGTTGCAATATGCATGGATTTCGGATTGAATTGCAGATTGCTCACTTTAATCCATGAGATCTAATCCACAATCCACCCAATTAGCTTTTATATACCTTGCATTATACATACACATATACCCTAATAATTTTGAACTAGATTTAGAAGGCGTTAGCATTCCTACGCCTCTAATTGGTCTACTATTTATTCATATACACTTGAAAATTTAAATATTCGCAACTTAAGTTAAATCTTCTTATATTCAAATACACATTTTAAGCTCTCTAGTCAAATAAATATAGATAACGTTAAAACAAATATGTTTGAATTACAATTAGTATTCAACATTTTTCTTACGAGACATTTTTTTCCCTTTAGTAGGAGTCGAAACAATGGCCTCCCTAAATTGCTTTAATTTTGACTAGTGATATTTTATCTATCTCATCGGAGATGCTTTTGGCAATCATAAATTTCTTTGAGGGCCGTTATGTGCACCCCACCAATTCATGAAGGCACCCTGTTGTTGAGGGCACAAAGTCATTTACCAAGGGCACCAAAAATTTAGGCCCGAAATCCCCAAAATACCCCTCATTCAAAACAGAGGCACCCCACCACCCCACCACCGTCCTCTTCAACGAGCAAGCACTACTTCTCGTCAACGAACCAGCTAGCAATCCCGAAACCCATTGTCTTCGTTCCTCTCCGTCTCTCTCTTTTGTTGTAGGCGGAATATCGAGTTTGAAGGCTTTCGATTTTGTTCCATTTCGTCTCCACATTAGGGCTCGGTTCTAGTTTTTCGTTCACACACTCAAGTCGAGAAATCGATCGTTTGAAGGTACGTTGATAGTCTAATTAAGTTGCATTTGGTAGAGTAGTTGTTATGTTTGTGTGGCGGTGCATTCAATGGTTCATTTATTGGAAAGTCGTGGTTCTCACCACACAAAGCCGAGATTTTGTTTACAGTCTCGCCAAGCATGGCCGAGATCGAGGGAGATTTTTGGGAACTCGTGGTTCTCGGCCGACAGCGAATAGTTTACACAGTCTCGGCAACACATGGCCGAGAGTAATTGCTTTATCTCGGTCACCACTTCACGAGAGTAACCATTAGTGTATAGTTTATGTCATGTCGGTGATGTACAACCGAGAATGTAGAATAGCTCTCGATTGTCCATAACCGAGACTTTTATTGTCGTCTCGGTTACCACTTCACGAGAGTAAGTCGAAGTGTATTGTTTATGTCATGTCGGTGATGTACAACCGAGAACGTAGCATTTCTCTCGGTTGTCCATTACCGAGACTTTTATTTCTTTCTCGGTAATGCATCACCGAAAATTTAAGGTTTTTCTCTAACCTGCTTGACCGAGACTATAGAAAATGTAGATTTTGTTCATTTTTTTTGAATTGTACTTTTGTTTCTGCTCCAGGCACTTACATGTTGTAGTGTTTTCAGGTATGGCTTGTTCGAAAACCCCGGTGACTAGGGGGAGGTTGGTGTTGAGGTGTCGAGGGGTAACCGTGGGCGAGGCGGCCGGAGACCCCCGACTGCATCTTATTGGAAAGAGAAAGAGATGGAGAATGCAGATGTTAAGGGAAAGGCTAAGATTGATGGAAATCGTGCAAGGAATTTACAATTGCACGATGAGGGTTCCAACATCGACGCGCGGCGACGAAAAATATCTTGTTGTTGCCGAGGCCAAGAGGAGGCTCATGCATCGGAGTCTAGTAGTAGTGACTCGATCACGGCGGCGAACACCACGGAAACTGATCGTAATGTGGGTGGGAGTACTAGTGGTGGAGGTGGACATAATGAAGGAGAGTCAGAAGGGGGTGTTGAAATGCGTGCTCCTTTCCCTGGTGGTCCTTTAGACGGTGCTTTGTTGAAGAGATTTAAGGATCATGTCGCATTAGCGATTTGGAGCAATGAGGTATATAAAGTTTCATTGAATGGAGTACTTAAAAACTTAGGGTTTTCACTTAGCTGATGAGATGTGTTTGTTGTTGCAGGAGCATCCGGTACTCAAGTGTATCAATCACGGAGCTCAGATCCAAGAATGAGATTTACAGTCGTGCCACCCTGATACCGAGGGCCTTCAGAGGATTATTCAGCGTTCTGGGTTGAATACGCTGATAGACTGTTCATACCGCAAGGCTAACAAGGAGGTTATCTCTGCATTTGTGAGAGCATGGCAAAGGAGACGAACACATTTCACTTACCATTTGGTGAAATGTCGATCTCCTGGAGGATGTGAGCATCCTCCCGAAGATTCCTGCGACGGGCAAAGTGGTGGCAGTTGAGAACTTCGCGAGGTACACGGAGGAATCTCGCTCGGATGCTATTAAGCTGGTCTCGAAACTATTTGGGGTTAGCATTGAAGAGGCAGATGAGGAAGTGAATATCAGCAAGGGGCTCACAGTGCGAAAATGTTGGTTGAAGAGTCGATGGTGCCCCAAAGCTGGTTCGAGGAACACAACTTATCCTCCTGTGGAATGCACAGCGCGAGCGTACTTGTTGTATCTACTTTCTTGCACCATGTTTGCGGATAAGAGTGGATCTCGGGTATCTATCGCGTTGTTGAAGCTTCTAGAAGATTTGGACGACGTGGGAAAATACGCATGTGGTGCAGCTGCATTGGCGTACTTGTACCGACACTTGGGGTCTGCCACCAGATTACAAGTTTCTCAGATTGACGGCTACCTCACATTACTTATGGTTTATTATAAAATTGACTTACATTGTTTAGGGTATAATTATTATTAATTTGTGCATTTGCGGACTAACTAACGTTGTATGTATTTGCAGGGATGGGTGTACGACCATTTCAAACTTGGGCTCGCCACACCCAATGCGAAATACATGGACTACGTGCAACCTCGTGTTTGCAGATGGATTCAAAAGCACTAGACCGTGATGAATGTTGACAAGGTCGGGTCCATTAGGAGAACGTTGGATAGGTTGCGACCTAGTGAGGTGAGATATTTAGCCAAATCCGGATCTTAATGTTGCATCTAGTGTATGGTTACTAATAATGGTTGTCTATGTTTGATTAGGTCACTTGGGACCCATATGTTAATTACAGGGGTAATGGAGTTGTGCACGCGATGGCTTTCTACAGTGGGACACTGAAGTACATGGATGTAGTGGAGCCCTACCATCCGGAGAGGATTCTGAGACAGTTTGGCCACGTGCAATCTATACCAGATCCTCCGTACCGCCCATTAGACGCACATCGAGGCCCATATGCGAACAAATACTCGGTCAAGTATGGGTTCCAACAAGACAATTGGGAGCGTTGGCGGAACCATTTGTTGGCTCCCGAAGTTCGTGGTGACGAGGCAGAGTTCGAGTTTTTGGTTACACCAGACTACCTACCTTGGTTCCTCAAAGTGTCTCACCCAGTGATCACCAACCCGCGCTATGAGGACGACGACATGGTCGCCACAACCATCGCCGACAATGAGCACCGGAGGTATTGATGTGTTATACGGATTATCTAGAAGTACGTGCAATTTCTTGAAATCCCGATATGTTATACATTAACACTAACCCTTTTTATTTTCATCAGCGTAATAGGCGTGCGTTGGACGCGGCATTAAGATGGATGGACCTCCCACCAGAGTTGTGTACGCTAGAGTCTGCGAGGAAAATGACGAGTGACATCGTCAATTTCCTTTTGGGGAGGAGTATCGGTCCCACCACCACCACTACTACCACTCCGACCAGCGCAACCGGCACAACCGACACATCCGCCCCTACCGAAGCAGGCCCTAGGCAGTCCCAGCACGATATCACTTCTACACACTCCACCCCGGCTAATCCTCCGCTCGCATCGGTTGATGCTCGCCCCCCGAAGAGAATGCATGGCAATGAATACCAAAGGAAAAATTTGAAGAAGCCAAAGCAATGACTGTTTGAGGAAACTTGTAATTTTTCTGGTTTGAGGAACTAGGCCCACAATGAGTGTTTGAGGAAAAATTTGATGAATGTTGGATAATACGTGGGATAATTTGATGAATGTTGCATGAAACTTGTTATTTTTCTTAGTTTGAGGAACTAGGCCAACTTGTGGAATGTTGGATAATATGTTGGATGATGAAACATGATGTTTTTCGGTGTACAATTAGATCCTTTCTGAAGTGTTGGTGCTATTGTCGTTGTCGCGTCATTTTTTTCTTAATTCTGGTTTAGATTACATAGCAATTTTTGGAACAGGTAGTGTCTCGGTCATTCAGAGCCGACAACTTATGGAACTTCTCGGAATCAAACAATCGAAACATTCCAAGCACTCTCGGAAATGTCTCGCCGAGAACGTCCAATGACCCGATATTATGTAATGTGTCGGTTAGTAACAACTTATGGAAAGGCTTTGCCGCGTTTAGTTTCAGTATCGAGGTACCGATAATCCGCGTTTAGTCTCGGTGTCGCGTAACCGAGAATTGTCTCGTCGGGTCGGGTACGAGTCAACGAGATGTTGCTGGAAATTGACAAATTACATAGACAACCATCACTATCGGTAATGTCGTGCCGAGAAATTACGTTAGGTTTCGATAGCTAAATGCCGAGACTATTTAGTGGGTGATGGACGGGCTATGCCGAGAGGATAATTTTGCACAATGAAAAACCATAACATATCAATATAACTACTATACAATGTTTACAGTTAACAAAATGTACAACGCACTCGTACTTAGATACATGTTATATACTACGGTGTACCTAAATCTACCACGGAAAGCGTGTCTTCTTCATTAGTTACAAGGGCACGATATCTCGAATTACTTAATCCATCTCGCCAACCTTTTGAGGGCTCATCAACATACCGGTCCCACGATGGATATAAGGATGGCAACGGTGCATTCACAATCAACTTAACCTGTCAAAGTCAAAAGTAGAACAAAGAAGCTATTACCATATAAACGATTATACATGAAACAAAACAATTCACAAAAATCTAAGAACTTACCATAACCCAATGGATATTCATTTCATTAATTATGACAATGATAAGTCTGCTATGTAACGACAACGGTGGAGCACTACGTAGAGGTAAAAATGTCGAGGCACTACCATGCGAGAGGTTTACTAGAATGACATTAAACGTCGTTGATATTAACAATCCCATGTCTGGAAGTGTCAACCATTCATTGAAAGATGCACCAACATGATTATCTGGACAATGCACAGCAGTCTTGACATTCTCGTAACTCGTTCCAAGCACTTCCCGCCAAAGGTTTTCATACCCGATTATCTCATCAAACATCCTTCTACGTACTATCCTCCAACCGTATACATCAGCAAGTCTTAGCCCGGAGGCAACACACCGATATCCACAATTTCCATCGCCTAGCACATCGATAGTGCTCTCAACATATGACAACCAATCCGGTTCTATGCAATGAGCATAAGCCATGTTAGATGCACTTTGGGTGCGTCGACTTGTACGACGCATTTTAGGCCCCACTTTACTTTTCTTTTTCCTCGAACTAGAAGCCTCTTCTGTTGATAGTACGTACTCAAATCCGCTCAGCAATCTTGTCGTCGAAGAATCGTCTTTATCGTGTTTTCTCTTTGATCCTGTCTTACTTCCTCTTTTCAACATACTTCCGATTGAAGACCCCGATGTCTTTCCCTTTGTCTTTATTTTCGTAGGTGGCACAAATCCCGGTGTAGACGAAGGTCGACTAATCTCCCTGAGCTGCTGAATAATCCTGATACGATCGTCCTCATCAGTGCAAGCATGAAACTTTTGCAACACCCTTTCAATCTCATCGTGCACATTGTACCCAGACCGATCCACATGATTCTCAGGTATCATACTCAACTTTCGCCAAGACACATGAATGTCCTCGAGAGGGATGGGTGACCCAACAAATTTTATGAGGTTTAGCTCGTGTGCACAAGGAAGGCCATGTGTGGTACGTATCTCGCAACCATAACGAGTTGAGTCGTGTCCAACATCCTCTCCACGAGTCAATTCATCTCTAATTAACTTAAGCACCCGTTGAGAGACATAACCACGCAATCGGCGATATAACTCATCAATGTATTCATGTTGGACCACATTCAAACTGAGCTCAAATGATGTCTTGATGTTGTTATGTTGGATCCTAAGGATACGATCAACCACACTCTACAAAGTCTCAAAATTTGCCTGACTGTTGCCAAGATGTAGCTTCAGAGTGGAATGCGCAGACTCAACCCTCTGTGTTGTTGCTTCCCCAAAGTGCATAATTCGATTTGTCCATGCCGGTACAAATTTCTCCTTGTAGGTCATTACCCATGTGTTATCCAAGTAATCAGTAAGACCCTTGACATTCCCGAACTCACAAACGCAAGTCATTCATCCTAAGTTCGAATAAGGACTCCAACTTAGCATACATCACACTCGTCCACATATCCATGAAACGAGCGAAGCCTTCGTTATCCCCAAACATCTTCTTAGTCTTCGTCAATACTACTTTGTTGATGTGCAAGAGCAAAGAAGGTGAGACGACGATGAATAAAATACTTCTTCGATGGCACTAAAAGGCCTAACTCCCGATCCGTAACAAACACGTCAGTTTAGGCCACCCATCCAATATGGATCTCAAGTTCTCCAGTGCCCAAACATAATTTGCATGAGTCTCCGTTGATATGAAAGCAAACCCAACGGAGAACGTCAAATGCGTAGAAGTGATGCCAACAATCTCCAATAACGGCATTCGATACCTATTTGTTTTGTACGTGCAATCCATCAAAATTACCGAAGGGAAACACCTTAGCAACTTGATTGAATCAGGATGTGACCAAAATAAATCGGTGACGACATTCGTATCGGGATGCTTCCTATGCCATGACATCCACTTATTCTTCTCCAAAATGTGCAATAGTTGTTGCATTTGAGTCCTCCCACCCGCATCCTCAATTATGATTTTTTGTCGTGCATTATATATTGTCCGCATTATCGATACGTTTGTAACATCTCTTTGCTTCAACGTATTGATGATGTCTCTTGGCTTCACATTACCCTTTGTCATCTGCACCAAAACCTCCTGCTCCCCTTTATCCAATCTTCCGGCAAATGAGTGGTCGTCCAAGTTTTTCGCGGGGTCGTGATTGTGCCTCCCACATATGACAGTGACATACCACAAAGAGTCAGCATTTTCCTTGATGTTAATAAGGAAAGGGCATCCACATTTCTTTGTACCGGTTTGAGTCCTCCCCGTTTCCTCTTATTCTTCATTTCTTGGTTTCACTGCAATTATGGCCGCTTTACCCTTCCCAACTCTTTGTGACATTCCCCTATATGTACCAGACCTCTCACACGCAAGTTTCACCCTTCCCCTGCGCTTAATCCCTCCGGCATTAGAGTGCTTCATCTCTAACACAAACTTGTTCTCCCGACCTATCATTTGAAGCCATGAAATTGTCGATTCTCTATATGGGAATGACCTACAAGGTGTAAACGCATCCTTGTAGTCTGGAAATAAAGTAGAAACCGACATTACCTGCAATACAAACATTGTAACATTATGATCAACCAAAATGCACAGTAAATTCACCAAAAAACCCAAAAACCCAAGTTTTCGGTTGTACAGGTCCGCAACTATAAATACAATTTCGTTCATGTCCAACCGAGACCTACGAAATAGTCTCGGTCATTCCATACCGATACTATACCATTAGTTTCGGTCACAGCATGATCGTGACTTACGCGTAAGTCTCGGTGGATGTTGACCGAGAGGTTTCTATAAGTCTCGGTCCTGCGAGGCCGAATCAATCGCGCCCGTGAAAAATCGTCTGAAAATTTGAGAAACCGAAAATAAAACACATTAAATTTCAACAATTACCTCTTGTTCTACCTCCTCTTGCACCATTGCAGTACAATCTTTCATTTTATAGTGCAAACAAGTTCGGATTGGTCGAATTTACCAAACCCTACGTTGACAAACCAAATCATCAATTTCACAGTTTTTAATCCAAAAAATAGTTCCTTCAAAGCTTCATATGGTTGTCAAACATTGTTACCTCGCTGTCGGATGATGTCAAGACGCAAGAATCGATACACGCTCAAGCAAACACAATTGTGGCTTTAGGTTTCACTTGTGATCCAAGGTGGTGGGGTGCCCCAGAGTTTTGCTTTGAAAATGGTTTGTGTGGTTTGAGTGAGTATATATGAAGGGGCAAAATAGTCATTTACATTTTAGATGGGAAAATGTTAAAAAATATGGGTGCCTTCATGAATTAGTGGGGTGCCCATAGCGGGCCTCATTTCTTTTGTACTTATAAGGATTTGTGTAATTGTTAATTTAAAATATTAATTTTATAATTGTCAATACGCTTAACTTGATCCAATCAGATCCGCATTTAGAAAATTGGATCAAGTTGGATTAGCAAAATAAATAGATTGGACTGGATTGCGATTTCTCAATACGCAATAATTGGATCGGGTTAGAGATTGATTCTAATTGATCCATAAGAGATATAAACATCAAGTGGATTCTTGTCCCTTAACTAGTGACAGTTCGCGCGACACTGGGTGAACTCGAAGTAGTCGGATAGTTCAGATATCGAATGGTTTAGACAAAAAAAATAAAAAATAAAATATGTATATATAAACAGGAAATAAGAAGAATTAAGAATTATGTGCATGGCTACGTTTATTTAAAAGATGATGCCTGATGGAATACCAATTAATTAACACTGTCGAAAATACCAATTCTTCAATGCAACAGCCATTCATAAACATAGTCATAGTGACAGAGGTTCGACCAATAATGACATGACTCTATTCTTGGTATAGCCATCTGAATCACCGTGCCCATCTCCATATTGGTACATGCATTGAGCCATTCGAGCAAGATTCACTGCAGTTCCAATAAAAGGCTTGGAGAAAAGGGAATAATCCACTCTTTCTTTGTTCAATTTCTTCCATATTTCTCCTATCAAATGTTTGATATACTCACGAGCAACTTCCTCCGAAACCCCCGTCTCCTTCATGTAGCACTGAATTGACTTTGCAACGTCCCCCGCTCTAGCTCAGCCTGCAGTAATCAATATTAATGACCAATTAGAAAGGTCACTATTTATTTATATATTGTTGGACATGTTATCATATTAATAACGATAAGTATGGAATTATATAGTTTTGATAACTGAAAATATGGGATATCTCTAAAAATCCTATCTCTCTTGGTATCCCTATATAATCACATATTGTGATTTGATACGTAAGGTTGGGAGTAAACCTAGTTCTGTAGGTTTTATGTGAATCAATACTTTTCGGTTGTGGAAAAAGGTTTCAGCCATATATTATCGTGTTGTGCTCGTGACCACGCAGATTAGAACAAGTAAGCTTCCACAATAATCTTTACTTTTAATTGCTAGTATAATTGAAGAATATATTTATATATATATAAAAGCACCGTGGCGGTCCCCAAGTCGTCGCAAAGCCTAAGAATCATCGATGACCAGCGAATGATGTCTGGATATCTTTCTAGACACTGCAAAGCTGCAGTTGTGATCTCTTGTTTTACAAAGAAATACGAGTGAACAAGGATGACAGGAGCAGATATTGAAACCCAAGCATTTTCAAGATACTCTTCAAGTGTAGGTGTGTATTTGTTGTGAAACCACCTTGCCTCCACCAAGTATGCTTTGCATAAATCTGCCCACTAAAACAATTGAAAAGGCCCAATTTGGATTAGGTATATCAACTAGCAAGTATAATTTATCAAACATATATATCTTTGTATACATATACGATTTCCTAAAAGAAGAATCGGTGGGGATCGATGCAACATCTACAAGCTTTATAAAATACATAATAATCCTTACAGCTTTCTTTAGGTAAAGCGAAATATCCAAATCTTGTTCCTTCAATATAACATAGGCCATTTGATTAACAGTGTTGAAGAGCGCTAGGAAACACAGCTTCATATATTTAGGAAGTTGTTCCATCGCTGCAATATCCCATCTGTCGAACAAGTTATATTAATAGTGACTCAACGTACACAATTAGTAATTAATTACTGTATGTACGTATTGTATACATAGCTTAATTATAAGCATTAATACAAACCTCTGAACAGTGTCGGTAAAGAGCTCAAGTTCCTCAAGAGAACCATAGACATCATATACATCATCGATTGTTGTTATCAAAGAATTGACTTTAGTTAGCCCATCTCTGCAGTAACTGAACTGAGGATCGAAAATAACACCGATCGTCCATAGAAAGTTCTCCACCAATCTGTCTCGCGCAAAGTGCATCTCCGGGTGGGAGCATAGGCCGAGATCCCTCCACCATCTAATTAGTACACCATGCATATATAGAAATCAAATCGACATGAAAAGTATTAATATGAAATAATTAAGATTGTGCTATATACAATTAACAACACGCAAGTGTCACTTAATCCACCTAAAACAGCCAGCATGCTTTCAATTATAAGGCCTTTTCGAATAAATTAAGTAAATATTCCGAAACAAATTTGAGTTCATGCATGAATCATGCCGACACCTGGATGCTTTTCTTAGATTTTTTTGATGAACTGCTTGCACCCTATTGAAATCCAACATAGCCAACTGAATCAGATCGGGACTAATACCATCTCCTCCACCCACACCAATACTACATGCTTCAATGTACCACCTTGCTTCTAAGCGCAGCATTCTCCAATGCAAGGGAAGCTCAAGGGAGTGACTCACTCGACTCGCTAATTTTGAATTTATAACAATGTTCCCTTTGATAACTTCCTTTAAATGCTTAGTTGTGAAGTGCTTGGCCTCATCCAAGACATCCTCGCCCTCTAAAGAAAGATGAGATGCATCATACAAACTCAATATCCCTTCAACATCCTCACGCAAGCACGCCTTAAAATCGCCATTTTCATCCTTGAAAGGGTGGAAAGCATCTGTTTGATCCACAAAATCAATGACCAGATCATAACTAATTAATGTTCAAACAATTCTAAGAAATCCTGGCCTTGAAATAGATGGTTAAATATTAATTGAATTGATACACTCTAACAAAATCAATACTTTAATCTACCTTGTGCTGATATCTCATATCCATGCAGTCGAAGTAGTTTGAATCGAAGAGCTACTCCATGAAGACCTTGAGCGACACTAAGACTGGACTTTTTGTTGTCAGCAATGCTACTAAGAATTCTTTGAATCTCACTCTCAAATATATATCCAATACCCAGTCTTAACAAGTTATCAATCAGCTCAAGCTGAGCCAATTCTATCAAGTTTTTGTCATTGAGCATTTGCCTCACCCCTTTTCTAGCTTTTCCACTTGTCCATCAAATATTTCACCCTGTTGAATCATGAAAAAATGATTCTATCAAGAAAAAAGAATCATAAAAGTTACGTGACAAACATTAATTAGTATTATATAAAACATAGTTACAATCATTAAATAATTTTTCGTGTAAAACTAGCTAGATATTTCTAGTATTTTTTTTTTTTTTTTTTTAATCACCTTGTAACCAATATTCAGAGATTCTATAAAATCAAAATCCCAAATATTTGGATGGTAATTAGCTGGTCTCCTCTCAACCATGTAGCAACAACCAGGCGGAGTAGCCCTGTGAGAAATGCTTCCAGCTGATGTTGGAATTATTAGTGTTCTCGATGAATGTGTGATGAAGAAAGGGGAGATTTTGACAAAGAAAGAATACATAGCCATTTTAGAGTTAAAATTATTTTGAACCATGGATGGTATTTATAGACTTGTGAATTGTTAGTGGGGCTAATTTCTCCACGGTCACCCAACTTTACAAATTATAACATCACAAAAATTATTTTTGTAACACAAAAATTACAAACCTTTTCAAAATCTTGCAACGGTGGTCATCCAAGCTTTTTTCCAATCATTTTCTGGCAAATTTGCCAACGTGGCAATGATGTGGCGCCACGTTGGCAATTAAGAGTCAAAAATACCCCTCACTCCAAATTAGTCAACTTGTTTAATTTTATTAAAAAAATTGGAAAATCCTTAACCCAAAAAATAAATCTCGAAATTTACACCTAAAAAATCTTAAAATTTATATATTTCCAAATCTCTAGAAATTAAACCTCCTAAAAAATAATTTGATTTCTATAGTGTGAATATTTTACATTTGATGTTTTGAAATTAATTAATCATTTTGTTTAATATTTGTTTGCATTGGATTGCAATTTTTTTCTTTTTTTTCTTAAACGTTGTAGGTGATTTGTTGCTGCAAATTAATTTGTAGGATTTGTTATTCTAAATTAAAAGGGTTCATCTATATTTGAAAATTATAAATTTTCATACTCTTTTAAAAAGTTTATGTCATTGCACCAAAAAACTGTAGAGATAGACCACTTTCGTAGAAAAGATAATTAATGTTTAGAATGATGCAGAGATAGTTCAGCATCAAAGCTAAATGTCGTCTTTTTTCTTTCTTGAGTTCTTTAATTTTCTTTTGGGGTGAATAATATTTTGAGATTATGGGGATTGTGAAATAAAAAAATTAGTTGTTTGATTTAGAGTGGGATATTTTTGACCCTTAATTGCCAACGTGGCGCCACATCATTGCCACGTTGGCAATTTTGCTAGAAATGATAAAAAAAAGAAGCTTGGGTGACCGTCGTTGTAAGATTTTTAAAAGGTTTATAATTTTTGTGTTACAAAGATAACTTTTGGGATATCTCTGAAAACCCTATCTCTTGGTATCCCTATATAATCACATATTGTGATTTGATACGTTAAGGTTGGGAGTAAACCTAGTTCTGTAGGTTTTATGTGAATCAATACTTTTCGGTTGCGGTAAAAGGGTTTAGCCATATATTATTGTGTTGTGCACCACGCAGATTAGAACGAGTAAGCTTGCGCAATAATCTTTTTTTTTGAGAAATCACAATAATCTTTACTTTAGCGATTATAATTGAAGAATGAATATATATATATACTAGTTTCAAGACGTGCTACGCACGATTGAACCACTACAATTAGTAGAAAACATGAAAAACAATAAGTAGAAGGCGACTAACACTTGAAACTAATTGAACAACATGATCTTCTAAATCTTCCTTATTTTGTAAAGTGCGGAAAAAACTTGCATATGGATTTTTCGCAAGCATACTAATTAACCTTGCCAAAATTGTCTCTTTCATCCTATCAGAGCAATGCATTCAATTTTACACTTCATGATCAGTATCATAAAAGTACAGTACAGTTGCAAAAAAGAAGGATGCTCATTGTCAGGAAGTAAATTATTTATAAAATGATGAATTTGGCCATGCACTCTAAATGTATATACACCCATATTACTTTTGGCATACTCTCTCTCGCACTTTACACCAAAAGATGTAAAACCAAAATTGGATGTACATCAAAAACTCACATGTCTCTTCAGTGTTTGAAGTGAATAGGTCGAAATTTCTTCAGGGACAACATTAGAAACGATGGTTACTTGACCGTTTGAACAACAGAAACTATTAGATTCATGAAAAACCTCTTCGCACTACAATTTCGACAAGAGTTTACATATGGTAACACATCTGCTGAACTTGCAACATCTCATAGCGACATAACGTGGTTTTGCATTCCGGGGACCTATACATAAAAAAGAAATAAAGGCAACTTAATTTCTAAATTATTAATTAAAATCATTCATTTTGCTTCATAGCATTTACCCTACTCAATATTTCATAAAATATTTTGTGAAGTTTCAAATCCATACTGTGATCATTCAACTCTTTCTTTTCACTCCTTAGTTGTCTTTGGCGAGCCCGCTTCATTTCTTTTTCTTCCTCCATTGCAAATTTACGTTTCAAATTATCCACCTCCCTACGATTAGTATTTATTGCTTTTCTTACAGCGTATTCACTATTGTTGATAACTCCTAAGTTTTTAACCATGGTAACTCGCTAATGCCAGGTAAAATGGTTATACTTAATGAATTTTTAGATGATATTGTTAAACTACAATCCAATGAAACAAACATTAGAGTAGTAATTAAAAAAATAAATAATGTTAATTTAATATGCAACTAAATATAAAATTTAATATAAATAATATGTATGAGTTTGAACAAACTATGTAATATAAAATCCAAACGTACATAATTTGAATACGTAAGAAGTAAAAATGCAATTCAAGAAGCATCATTTAGCAAAGAAAAAAAATAGAAAGAAAAAAAGGATCCATAAGAACGAAATATCAAAGCAAAAGACGTGACAAAATTAACTTAACAATTGTGGACACATATACAATAAACATTGTTAAACATTACATGAAATATACTGACGACATGAACCGCTCATCTAAATACTATCTTTTTTTGAAAAAAAAGAACTATAAATCAATATTTAGCTATGAGGTTAATGACTTTTGGCTGTTAGTCATCCCTAGTCTTCCAATAGATTAGCACACAACTCGCAAATATCTTCTTTTGAAAAAAAATTAACTATACAATAGACTTTTGATCAACTCGCAAATATGTCTTGTTAATTTTTATAGTGTTTAATTATTTGTTCTAGAAAATAAAAAAGAAACAATAGCCTAAAATTTGAAAGATGACCAACTTTACAAATTGGACTTGTTTGATGAATAAAGTGGAAAGCAAGAAGGAAAGATTAGAGAGTTATGCCAAAGCATCTCTAATTAGATGAATTAATATTGAGGCAAATGTCAAAGGAAAGGTTGGGGGTTGACTCATTTTGGAGCCAAGTATGATGTATCTAATTAAGTTGGCTTCTTATCAAAACAAAATATGATGGAGTTATTATTTATGAGTTAACTCAATCTAGAAGAAACTCTTTCAATTTTCTGATGTTAAGTTATAACTACCGCCACCAAATGCAAGTAGTTTAAGCCACCCATTGGAGGATTGAACTTCTTATGTGTAACTTTACATTAATTAGACATTTAAAACTTAAATACATTAAAACTTAATTAGATCTTTAAAACTTCACCAAATGGAAGTACTTCTATATAAAGAGCAAATTACAAGTTCAAGTTCATATTACCTATTAAAAAGGATTTATCACGAGTTTTTCGAAGTCGGATTACTAAGAAGAATTGCTTACGAACACATTTTCAAAATATAAATCAGGTGGAAAGATGGATGAGAACTCTATGAATGGAAAAGCTTTAAAACTCTTGCAAATTATTGTAGTCCTACATTCCTCGAGTCCAAAATTGGTCGGGGAAAACCCCGGGATACCTCAAAAATAATCTAGAAAAAATGGAAAGAGGGATGACAACTGCCTCAATAAGGGGCTCTCTCATTATACTTCAATTGATGTTACATATTATTCTTATTTTATTATTCCTTTATTCGCTTTATTGTCAAGACCTACTTTGAGGAAATTAACTGAAACAAAAAACCACAGAAGAACGTGTCAGTCATAATTGTAAAATTAAGATGGTAGACAAGCATAATTGTAAAACTAAGATGGTCCATCATTTCATCTTAACTATGAATTAAGATGATATTTCTGCACATATGAAAATTAAATGATCGATTGAAAACTGCAATCAAATAGTGTATGCATACGAGAGTGTCGAACATACATCATAATGTTTCATAATCGAGCAAATGCAATAGGCTTTGCTCCCGATATCAAATTATAATATGATAAACCACAATTATTGAAAATATAATTTGGAGACAGTTTGTGTTTTTAGTTCAACTTCAGTTCCAAGTTATAATAGGATTAGCATGTATTGTGGTTGTGACCTCTCAAAAGAATTATGCACCATAAATTATGTATCACAAAGATTACTTCGAAGAGCTTGTTCAACAAGACATAAAAGACATAATTTAGCAGAAAAATTAAAAAATATCGACCGCAAGTTTGATATAGATAAAAAGACACAAGAATTTCATTTCTTACTTTCCATCTCCTACATGCTTTTATTGGAGGCTTTCATTTATCTAAAATGTGCACAAAAACTTTACATTCATTTGTGTAGGAATTAATGAACCAAGAGATTAGTTCGTCACCAACAACACAGCAAGTTCAACAAACAAAGATTCAAATTACTTCATGTCCTTTTTTTTTTCCAAGTATGCTAATATACAAGATGCAATTTTTTAATTCCAACTTGTAAAAAGACAGACAAATCAAACATCTATATATTTCTTATATAAAGGAATAAGATAGAGATTATTTTGGCATTTGAACAAACACCTAGTATTCAAAATCTTAAAGCCTAATTCAGTTTCGGCTTATTGTCTTCAAGAAATCGCTCACTACAAATAGTCAAACATATATGTATCCCATGAATTCTAATAACCATACAATGAAAGAGTGGTTGATCATATTAGCTTCCAATGTATTGTTCCAAAAACTATGAATCAAATTGAACCATATAGACCAGATGAAAGAGGGCTTTTTGTGTTAAATTCAACATTGAATCAAGGGTGGATTATACCTAAATTTCTTTCAAAAACCATGAATCAAATTGAACCATATAGACCATATGATTAACTCACATTTGAATCGAACCTCTCCAGAAAAAAAAATAAAAATTGGAGAAGAAAGGTGGATTAACTCACATTTGAATCGAAGAGCAAAGGAAAGCAACGAATGAGTCGATGAAAGAAAGCTGGGAATGAATAATTTGAAGAGGAAGGAAAGTCGTTGATCAGTTGAATTGTTGATCGATTTGAGGAGGTAGGAGAGTCGTTGAGTTGTTGATCGATTTGAAGAGGCAGTGTTCAAGACGTTGAAGAGGTAGCGTATATAGATAGATATATAGTTGCTTTTATATATATGATAGATATATATGGGGGAAAGAAGTAAATATGATAGATATATATGTGCAAATAAGTAAATTTCATTACCACTCAAAAATTTGTTATTCGTGCTTTTATATATATGGGTGTTTCTACAATGAATTTCAAATATATACACATGTCATGGGTACTACATATCTCACAATTGGATTACTATGAGATTTCAATCTAATGATGATTGATGTAGTGCATTTAATGCAAAACACATTAAATGCGCAATAAATGCTATATAATTGGGTTCCATTGTAGAAACACCCTAGGGATATTCTACAATCGAGCTTAAATATATACCCATATCATGGAACCCTATCAAATGTGTTGTGCATTAAATGATTTGTACATTTATGACGCCTCGATTAATGTATCGGATTATCCAATGGTTGTAAATAGAGTACCCATAACATGGGTATATTTGATTTCCATGGTAGTAGTACCTATATACATATAAGCACCATGGTGGTCCCCAAGTCATCGCAAAGCCTAAGAATCATCGATGACCAGCGAATGATGTTTGGATATCTTTCTAGACATTGCAATCTCTTGTTTTACAAAGAAATACGAGTGAACAAGGACGACAGGAGCAGATATTGAAACCCAAGCATTTTCAAGATACTCTTCAAGTGTAGGTGTGTATTTGTTGTGAAACCACCTTGCCTCCACCAAGTATGCTTTGCATAAATCTGCCCACTAAAACAATTGAAAAGGCCCAATTTGGATTAGGTATATCAACTAGCAAGTATAATTTATCAAACATATATATCTTTGTATACATATACGATTTCCTAAAAGAAGAATCGGTGGGGATCGATGCAACATCTACAAGCTTTATAAAATACATAATAATCCTTACAGCTTTCTTTAGGTAAAGCGAAATATCCAAATCTTGTTCCTTCAATATAACATAGGCCATTTGATTAACAGTGTTGAAGAGCGCTAGGAAACACAGCTTCATATATTTAGGAAGTTGTTCCAACGCTGCAATATCCCATCTGTCGAACAAGTTATATTAATAGTGACTCAACGTACACAATTAGTAATTAATTACTGTATGTACGTATTGTATGTATAGCTTAATTATAAGCATTAATACAAACCTCTCAACGGTGTCGGTAAAGAGCTCAAGTTCCTCAAGAGAACCATAGACATCATATACATCATCGATTGTTGTTATCAAAGAATTGACTTTAGTTAGCCCATCTCTGCAGTAACTGAACTGAGGATTGAAAATAACACCGATTGTCCATAGAAAGTTCTCCACCAATCTGTCTCACGCAAAGTGCATCTCCGGGTGGGAGCATAGGCCGAGATCCCTCCACCATGACGCAGCGGAGATCTTCTAAACCAGTTGAACGAATCCACGAACAACTCGATCTAGGTCAGAACTTAAGTCAAAGTTCGAAAATTCTTTTATTCCACCCAAAAACTGCGAATTACATCCAATAGGTCGCTTAAATAGCGAAACCCTAAAATTTGCCAAAAATAGTAAAAAGTCCAAAAAACCCTAAAAGCCATAAACTGGAAACTAGACGAAAAATAGAAACAAATGCCGCAAACGGCAATAAAAACGGAAATTCCTAATGAAAGTTATAAGCTAAACAAAACTTTCCTAAAATAGTAAAATTGCCGTTTCTGAGGGCGAAACGATGAAATTTCACCGAAAACGTTGTAGCCACGGCGTAGCTGTGACCCGTGATCTCCACGCCGTTTCCAATCAACCCATGCCCCCGGAACGCCGAAACTCAAACGCCTGAACTTCACCGAAAATTACCAAAATGCCATCCTATCATATCTTTCC
The DNA here is from genome assembly GCA_039657325.1 of Stephania cephalantha. Taxonomy (NCBI): domain Eukaryota; kingdom Viridiplantae; phylum Streptophyta; class Magnoliopsida; order Ranunculales; family Menispermaceae; genus Stephania; species Stephania cephalantha. Next base: position 11,783,407 of record CM077578.1, read on the forward strand.
ATCATATTTTTCCAAGAATTTGCAAGCTAATTCTTGGACTTCGTCATTCTCCCCAGGGTGGACAAAATTCGCCATCGAATTGTCATCATCAGACGTATCCCCATAATAGGGAACAAGATGCTTGACATTAAATACATCAGCCGTGCGAATGTGACTTGACAACTTCAATCTGTAAGCATTAGGATTAATTTTCTCAAGAACCTCCACATGACCAATCTTCCAAACTGACAATTTGTTGTAATCACCCACAGAGAATCGGTTTTAAGTGAGAACTGCCCACACGAAGTCACCCACTTCAAACTCCACGTGACGCTTCTTCCGATCTGCATATTGTTTGTACTTGTCAGCAGCCTTCTGCAAGTTATCTTTGACAGATTGATGAATCTCTTGCAGCCCACTAACAAAGTCTTCTGCATTGCCATGCCATCTAGTCTTACTTGGCACTGGTAATAGATCAAGAGGACCTCGAGGTAGTACTGAATACACAACCTGAAAAGGACTAAACCCAGACTTCGATTAACAAAGCATGGTTGTGTGCAAATTCGCTCGGCTCAACTTCAAGTCCCAACTCCCGACATTCTCACCCACCAAGCTCCTCAAAAGATTGCCTAACGAACGGTTGACAACTTCATCGCCCATCTATTTGCGGATGATAAGCACCGCTAAATTTCACTGCGTGTTCACCATAGCCCACAACCGCGCCAAAAATGGCTAAGGAATCGGTGTCCCGATCTTAAACAATCGAGGCAGGAAGGCCATGCAATCTATACACATCTCGAAAGAAACAGTGAGCCACCTTTACAAAGATCTCGTGGTCTTCTTGCATGGGATGAAGTGAACCATCTTGGAAAAACGGTCAACCACCACAAAAATAGAGTCATTTCCCGCCGTGTTCTAGGCAACCCCAAAGACGAAATCCATGCTAATATCAACCCAAGGTCGTTCGGAATGGGCAAAGGCATATATAGACCGACATTAGTTGCGGTACCCTTCGAAAGCTGGCAAGTCCGACCGCTGCACATATCTATCCACTTCCTTGCGAATGGTAAGCCAAAAGTAAGAGGCCTGCACCACCGCAAAGTGCGATCACGCCCAACATGTCCCTCTCCATGCAACTCTCTAATAATCCAGCAATCTCAGACTGCAATTAGAAATGCAGAGCTGGTTGCCCCGAAATAAGAAACCATAATGGAGTATGTAATCAGTACGCTCCCCACTCCACATCTTCTCCACAATAGTAGCAAAGAAAGGATCAGTAGTAAACAAATCAGAGAAGGAGGAAAACCCAGGTACCTCAATGGTCATGCGGCTCAACAAACTTTTTCGTTTGCTCAGGGCATCAGCAACTCTGTTGGTCACACCAGACTTGTGTTTCACCACAAAAGTAAAGCGCTCCAAATAGGCCACCCAGGAAGCATGTCTGGCCGAGACCTTGTTCTGCCCATGTAAGTGTCGCAATGCCTCATGGTCTGTAAACAACACGAACTCTCTCGTGGAAAAGATAATGCCGCCAATGCTTCACGGCTTGTACCACTGCATAGAACTCCACATCGTATGTGCTATACCTCGACTTCGCCCTAGACAGCTTCTCACTGAAATAGGCGACATGCCTATTATTCTAACTCAAGACAACTCCAATGCCTACCTTGGATGCATCACTATGCAACTCAAAAGGTAGTTGAAAATCTGGCAACACCAAATTGGGGGCAGTGGTTGACCGCACCTTGATCAGTTGGAATGCTTCATATGCCTCGTTGCTCCACCCAAACTTCACGCCCTTCATACAGTCTGTAATTGGGGCCATGATACTGCTGAAGTGTGGAATGAACCGCCTGTAGAAGGAAGCCAACCCATGAAAGCTGCGAACCTCCGTGACGGTGGTGGGTCTAGGCCAAGTGCGGATGACTTCTACTTTAGACTCATCAACCTGCAACCCTTCTCCAGAAATGACATAGCCTAAGAAAAGGACCTTTGGTGTCAAAAATGAGCACTTCTTCATCGCAGCATAGAACTTCTCCTTGCGCAAGATAGTCAGAACATCTCGCACGTGCTGGAGGTGTTCCTCCTCGTTAGTATTGTATATCAATATATCATCAAAATACACCACAACACACTTGCCTATCAAAGGTCTCGAGCTCTGGTTCACGACTCTCATGAAGGTGCTAGGTGCGTTTGACAGCCCAAACGGCATGACTAACCACTCATACAACCCCTCCCTGGTTTTAAAAGCAGTATTCCACTCATCCCCAACTCTAATGCGAATCTGGTGGTACCCACTCTTCAAATCCAGTTTTGTAAAATTTTTTGCTCCACTCAATTGGTCAAGTAAATCACCCAAGTGAGGGATAGGAAAACGATACCTGACAGTAATCTTGTTGATTGCTCTACTGTCCACACACATCCGCCAGGAGCCATCTTTCTTTGGTGTAAGGAGGGCTAGTACTGCACACGGACTCAGACTTTCACGGATGAATCCCTTCGCCAATAACTCTTCAACCTGTCTGCGCAACTCCTCATGCTCACTGGGACTCATTCGGTAATGTGGTCTATTAGGTAGTGACGCACCAGGTTCAAGGTCAATCTAATGCTGAATATCACGCAATGGTGGCAAGTCCTTCTGGCATCTCATCAGGGAAAACATCACAAAACTCCTTCACAATAGGAATTGCAGCTCCAGGAACATCAACATCTCTATCTACCTCCTTTCCCATCAAGATGTAAACTACCTCAGAATCATGTAATTCATCTTCAAATCTTGCAAAGACAGCAAGCTGCTAGATTCTTTTGTAGGCTTAACTTCCTCCGGATCCTTGGCGGGTACTAGCACAATCTTCACTCCCTTGAACATAAGGGTGTATTTATTGGTTCTGCTATCATGCACAACTCCCCTATCAAACTGCCAAGGACGTCCCAGTAACAAGTGGCAAACATCCATAGCCACAACATCACACCAAACTGAATCCTTGTAGTTAGCACCAATAGAAAAAGTCACCAAGGCGCGCTTCGACGCCTTCACCTCACCACCCTTCTTCAGCTGAGCTAGCTTGTAAGGCCTGGGGTGTTGTTCAATTGCAAAGCCCAACTTCTGAACCGCTTCAACTGAGACGATATTCTCGCAACTGTCTGCATCAATCATGAACCCGCACAACTTGCCTAAGATGGTACACTTGATCGAAAGATGTTATTATTCGCAGCCCAATCATCATCACCGACACTCTAGGAGTCATACAAGAACGCCTCACAACCAAGGCAAGCATCCACATCTCCAGTCACGATCTCCTCTTCTGTGTTGTCAGAAGTATCAAAGGGTGGTTCTGCAGTGATGTTGGCCTCTTCCCCTTCGTCTTCCTCTTCGTTCTCAATAAAGAGAACCTTCTTCCCTTTACATTCTGACTTCTTGTGACCAACTTCGCCACAACTGAAGCATTTAGTCCCACTAGTGCTAGGTCTGTTCGTGCGACTAGCAAGGTTAATTGCAGCGGTATTACCTCCAGTATTGGCTGTCTTAACACTAACATTACTGGAAGCATTACTCACACCCCGACGCTGTTGTTTCTCCACCAACAATGCTCGCTGGTGCGCTGCAGATAAGGAACCGGATCAAACATGTTGACGACATCTTGGATCTGCACCCTCAGTCCACCAATATACCGCGCCACTAATTGGTCGTTAGTCTCCTGCAGTTCGTTTCTAGCGACTAACTGATAAAACTCAGTAGTGTAATCATCTACTGACTTTGCCCCTTGTCTCAGATTCTGCAACCTCTGATACATAAGGCGTTGGAAGTTGTAAGGCAAGAACTCAGCCCGTAAGTACTTTTTCATCTTCTCCCACGAGGTGATCTTCGCCTTTCCATTCCTATTCCGCATCAACTTCTGCTGTTGCCACTAAGCCGTGGCCCTGTTGCAAAATCTAGTCGCAACCAGTTGCACACGCTTATCTTCGGGCACACCTTTGAATTCTAGAACTTCTTCAACTGACGCCAGCCAGTCCAAAAATTCTTCCGGTTGAAGGGTGCCATGGAATTTTGGGACCTCATCCTTCATCCTGCACTCCCACCGCCTGCGATCATCCTCAACTGCACGCGGCCTGTAACGCCTCCTCGGTGCCTCAACATACTCATTCTCCCATTCGGTAGAAGAATCTCCTACTGGTTCATCACCAACAGGTTCCCTTCCATGGTTACGGACACGATCCATATTCTGACCCAACAACTGATCGATTCTGGCAGTTAATTGTTCTACCACCGCGCCCATGCGTTGTTCAATTATTTGGCAAATTTGTCGATTCATATTGTCACGGTCATACACCTCATCGATACGCTGCTGGTTCCTCTTGGGCGGCATGATTTCTCCAATCACGCTAAAGCATGCTCTGATACCAACTGACGCAGCGGAGATCTTCTAAACCAGTTGAACGAATCCACGAACAACTCGATCTAGGTCAAAATTTAAGCCAAAGTTCGAAAATTCTTTTATTCCAGCCAAAAACTGCGAATTACATCAAATAGGTCGCTTAAATAGCGAAACCCTAAAATTTGCCAAAAATAGTAAAAAGTCCAAAAAACCCTAAAAGCCCTAAAATGGAAACTAGACGAAAAATAGAAACAAATGCCACAAACGACAATAAAAACGGAAATTCCTAATGAAAGTTATAAGCTAAACAAAACTTTCCTAAAATAGCAAAATTGCCGTTTCGGAGGGCGAAACGATGGAATTTCATTAAAAACGTTGTAGCCACGGCGTGGCTGTGACCCGTGATCTCCACGCCGTTTCCAATCAACCCATGCCCTCGTAACGCCGAAACTCAAACACCCGAACTTCACCTAAAATTACCAAAATGCCATCCTATCATATCTTTCCATCATATTTTTTCAAGAATTTGCAAGCTAATTCTTGTACTTCATCACACCATCTAATTAGTACACCATGCATATATATAAATCAAATCGACATGAAAAGTATTAATATGAAATAATTAAGATTGTGCTATATACAATTAACAACACGCAAGTGTCACTTAATCCACCTAAAACAAACAAAGATGCTTTTAATTATAAGGCCATTTCGAATAAATTAAGTAAATATTCGAAACAAATTTGAGTTCATGCATGAATCGTGCCGACACCTGGATGCTTTTCTTAGATTTTTTGATGAACTCGCTTGCACCCTATTGAAATCCAACATAGCCAACTGAATCAGATCGGGACTAATACCATCTCCTCCACCCACACCAATACTACATGCTTCAATGTACCACCTTGCTTCTAAGCGCATCATTCTCCAATGCAAGGGAAGCTCAAGGGAGTGACTCACTCGACTCACTAATTTTTAATTTATAACAATGTTCCCTTTGATAACTTCCTTTAAATGCTTAGTTGTGAAGTGCTTGGCCTCATCCAAGACATCTTCACCCTCTAAAGAAAGATGAGATGCATCATACAAACTCAATATCCCTTCAACATCCTTACGCAAGCACGCCTTAAAATCACAATTTTCATCCTTGAAGGGGTGGAAAGCATCTGATTGATCCACAAAATCAATGACCATATCATTAACTAGTTCGAAACTAATTAATATATGATATGGCTGAAGGATGCTTAGCTGTATAATGATGTGATTCCCATGTTTGGCACTTGTAGACAAATTATTCAGCCGAATAAGTAATGCTGATGTAAGCTGAATTATTGGAGGTCTCGTGAGTTGAATTATTGAGCAAAATGAATGACGTAGTATAAGAGGCAGGTTGATGAGCCTGGAGGCATATGCCTGAATATGATTTATGGCATGGACTTGAAGGCAGACTTGAGCATGGAGGCATGGGCCTGAATTATTGATTTTGGCATGAGCCTGATTCATTGATGACGGCGGGGGCCTGATGTTTTAATGTTGGCATGGGTCTGATTTATAGTTCAAAGAAATCAGGAGCTGAAGAACTGGCCCCTTCTTTAGAGTTATTTCTTGATGTTGCTGATTGAAGTTCTTCAACTCTTTTCATTCGTTCTTCTGTTTATTGAAGATCTTTGAAGGATCGTCAGAAGCGAGGTCTGGAGATAATTGGTTAGAGGAGGATGGTTGAATTGGTTTTTCAGGTGTTTCTTCCTTCTTGAGGCTGACTTCTTTATAAGTCTTAGGAGTGGATAATGGTTTGGAAACCAAATCTGCTGGTGTTATGAGAATTGGTTTATCTTGAATGGGAGTAAATGAACCTTCTTTGATAGATTCGACATCAAGTTTATCCCACCACTTAACATTGATTTCTTGTATTAAATAATGGGACGTTCTATTGTCTGTATGGGTAATCTTATAGGTATTATAGTTCCACTTGAGGATCCACAGGATGGTATATTTCTGAATAAATTGGAAAAATGGAAGTCTTTTCTTTTCATATAATGTCTTGACTTTAGATGATAAATTTTTTCGATTGGGCCAAATTTTGGCCACCATTCATGAAGGAACCAAGCTGGTAAGGTAATTCGTAATGATTTTTTAAATGTTATATATCATGAATGGCCTTCTGTGGAATCTTTGTAGAAGATGATAACTTTCCATGCTTCGATATAATCATTATAACTGACATACATAAGAGGATGAACGGTTAAAATTTTCATTGATTGATGAGTGAAAGGTGATTGCTTGATCAAACTCTGCTGAGCCCATTCTTCCATGGGAAAAACTTTTTTAATCTTCATTTTTGAATAAGCTATTTCTTCTATCCCTGATTTCTTGAAATGTTCAAAGATCACAGAATGCGTTTGAAAAAGTAAAGCTTCATAGAACTTCATCGAGACTTGAGGTCGTTTTGGAATAAAATGATAAGTATGAGGCATAAGGATTTTGACTTCATTTTTGAGGGATTATTCTATAAGATAATGTTCTAGAAGGATGACTATATGATGATTACTTCGGTGATAAATGGAGCGGTCATCAGGTTTATTGTATTGATTGAAGATAGGAGAAAATTTTTTAGAAAAAAAGATTTTTGATAGGTCATGAGGGTTTTGCCTTTATCAGCCATAATCTGTATATAATGAATTTGAGGAGTTAGCAGAAATTCTCGGGGTAAAAAATCTAGAAGGGAATTATTTTCTCCCTTAATATATTCAATATCAAAATAAAAAATACTTAAAAGAGCTTGCCATCTCGCAAATATTTTTTAGAAACTAGATTTTTTATATCTTTTAAAAGTATTCTTTTGCAGATTTGCAATCAGCCTTTATCAAAAACTTTTAATTCAAAATATCAGATGGAAACTTTTGAACACATAAAACTATAGCTAATATTTCCTTTTTGACCGTTACATAGTTTTTCTGGGTGATATTCCATAATTTTGAGGTATAACAGACTAATTGTTCATTTCCCTGAGGAAGTTTTTGTAATAATATACCACCACAACCTAAATTAGAGGCATCAATTTGACTAATTTTTGGATAAATAGGATTAGCTAGATGAAGACATATGAGTGACTTAACTTTGGACTTGATGAGTTGAATGGCTTTAGTATGATCTAAAGTCCATTGAAATTTTACATCTTTTTTGAGAATATCTTGTGACACTTTTCTATCTTAAGCTGCATCTTTATAAAAATCTGTTAAATAGTTAATGTATCCTAAAAATCATTGTAGTTGCTTTTTATCTGTAAGTTGATCTGGGAATCTTTCTGAAAAATCGATAACTCGATTTATAGGACTTATGGTTTGATTTGTAATCTTAAATCCTAAAAGTTTAATGAAGTCTGAAAAAACTTTATTTTTCTTTGAGATAATACTAAACCATCAATTATTATAATTTGTTGAAATGTATTTAGATGTTTCCAATGCTGATCCAACGATTTAGAAAAAATAAGTATATCATCAATATATACTAGAATATATTCATGATAAGGTTGAAAAACTTAATTCATCATCTTTTGAAATGCAGAAGAAGCATTTTTTTAATCCGAATGACATAACATTCCATTGATATTGTCCAAAAGGAGCATTGAATGCAGTTTTATATTTGTCTTCTTTCTTAATCTGTATTTGCCAAAAACCAGATTTATTGATCAAATTTAGAAAAAATAATTGAATTAGTTATTCGTTTTATTAAATCATTTTCATTTGGTAATGGATATCTAATTGTTTTTAATACTTTATTTAATGGCTTATAATTTATTACTAATCTAGGTGATCCGCGTTCTAATTCTGCGGCATTTTCGACATAAAAAGCTGTGCAAATGTAAGGAGATCTAGATGGAGTTATCAACTTCTTTTGCAAAAGATGTTTTATTTCTTGATCGCATAAATTTAATAGTCTTTCACTCATTTGAGACGGATTTGCTTTTGTAGGAATGTGATTTTCATGAAAATCAGCAATATAAGGTAGTGCTACTTGATGTTTTCTTCGATCCCAAAATGCGGATGGGATATCGAAAACACATTTTTCAACTAACTGTTCTTGAAAAGTATTTTTTTTAATTGAAAAGATGGGGTGTTAATTATTTGGTTTGTCTTTAGATTTTTAATTTCTGATTATAAGAATCCTATATAATTTTGTTTATATTCTATTTGGTTCATAATTTGATTTAAATATCTATTTTTGGGTGGTTAGATAAAAGGAAAGTCAATTTCTTTATTTTCTAGCAAAGTTTTTATTCCGTCTGTAGAAACAGAAAATTGTTGAATTTTTTGTAAAAATGGAGTTCCTAATAACATATCATGCTGGAGATCTTTTACAAAAATGAATGAAGTGGGTATACAAACATTATCTCTACAAATATGTGCCATATAAATTGTAAGTTCAATGATGGATTTATTTCCTTCTGCTGTAGAAATTTGACTATTAGTTTTTTCACAGTATTGTAGTGGGGTTAAACCTTCTCTAATGCAATTTAAGTCTGCTCTAGAGTCAATTAATGCATGACTTGTATATTTAAAATATTTTATTTTTAAAAGTGATTGGGGTAAACCATTATTGATGAGTATAATGTGCAAGTGCTTGTATAAACACATTATTTTTATAGACTGAGAAATTCTCGGAATTGACATTTTCTTCTTCTAATTTTGTCAATCTATCTTTAAGAGTCTTTATTTCAATTTTTAATTGATTTATTTCTTGTTGTAAAGAGTTAATAGTGGATTCTGTTGGTAAAACTCGTTTTTATTGACGGCATTTAAAACATCTTACCTAGTATGATAAATACTATGTAAATCTATTTGTTTTTGAAAATCGATTTTAGACTTTACCCCTGAGATATTGTTCCCTCATTGTTAGCTTTATTCAAAATCTTTGTATAATATTTATATTTTAAAATAGAATAAGCTATTTGTTCTCCTATTTCTAAAATCAATTCTTCATGGGCAGTTAATACATTTATTTCATTATCTGTTTCAGAGGTAGAAGTACATGTATTTTGTATATTATCTAAACATCGACAAGTTTCTGAAGAACTAGCTTCTTTTTGGATGTCATTAATTTTATTATAATTTTTTAAATGACATTTGTTTACATAATGGCTTGGCATTTCGCATTTATAACATTTATTTATTTTATTTTTATTTTCATTAGTCTTATTATATTTCTTCTTGTATTTTCGTCGTTTTTCAGTCTTATAGTAAGCGTCTTGGTCTTCATGATTAGAAAATCGGTGAAGCGTCTTTGATCATAGGTTTTTTCAAAATAAGTTCATTGCTTGATCGTTTACTTGTAGATGTTTCAGTCCTAGAATGTTTTGATAAAGTCGATAAATAAACATTAGTAAAGTTATTTTGTTTGATAATATGATTTAAATCTTTTTCGTGATATGGGTTTTTCTTCATCAAAACTTCTTTTTAATGGAACTGCTTTAATACTTTATGTTATTTTAATAGGAGCTAACGGGGATGAGTCTGAATGTATTTTTCTCCTTTAGATCCTTCCCGTATAGTGTTAATTTAATTTATTATTTTAGGACATGATTGTGCTAAATAATCAAAAAAATGAATATGTTGGGTTTTTGGGGTTCATACGCAGCTAAAAACTCAAAACAAATTTTAAGAAACCCCAACAAGATCAAAAATAAGTTCCATTAAACTAAATCTACGAAAGTAAATCATACCTTATTCCATGATTTCCTTTTGATTGTTCGATTTTCAAGACGTTCAAGTACGCGTCATCTTTCAGAAATCCACACACGAACGGTGACCAATTAAAATTGTGCAAAGTCATTCTTTGTGTGCGACCCAATAGGTTCATGCGACGTTGGCACTGAACCAAAAACCATTTTGTTACACAAGTCATTAGCGGTCTCTAGCAAGGCATTATGACTACCCAAGTAGCATGAATATCAACATCGATACAACCTAATTAATATGTATATCATATCCTTTTGTCGTGCGATATCCTTTGATTAAACATAAGACATGGAAAGTCACCCTTAATGTTCAATCGTACTAATCTCGATCTTTAGGTAAACTGAAAAACATCCAAGTGACATTGATCATATCAATTCACATGGACTTGGCCATTATCAGTCTATCTTATCGAGGGATCCACTGATATCTCTTTCTATACGAGAGTAACAAATTCTATCTTGATTACACACCTTCACATATTATTCACACGGTAACCAATCACAATCTTTATAATTGTACGGTTAAAGACAATATTTGATTGCGTCAAATTATCATGCTCATAATATTGAAGTCTATAGTAATCTCAAGTCAAATGACTAAATGATATACCTATCATGAGTAACACCTATGACTTAATCCATGTGTTGTTCTCATAGCGGGTCAGTCTAGTATCTTATTCCATAATAAGTACTCGTGATCTTGATTCGTATCCTTATACGCATGATCATCACATGACCATCAATCAAGATTCGCACTAGTCTTAATTCATTATAGTTTCAAGTATAATGACCAATTATGGACATTTAAGATATTTCAACAAATACCCAGGGATCTTACTATAAAGTAAACATGTAATCACTTATAATAAAACAACAAATAAAACCTCTATTTTATTAACTAAAATTATAAGATAAATAATGTTTGTAGATTGACCTAGGGCACATGCTCTAATAGAATATTATGTTTTATTGATTGTATATAAGCAAAGTAATTTTCTCTGATGGATGCTTATTGAGATTTAGAACATAGTTTACAAAATATTGGAGTTAAAGGGTGTTTAAGAAATTGTTCTTTTAAATATTTATATTTCAAAGGTTTCTTCTTTTTCTATTTGAACCATATTTATTCGATAATCAGTAAAATCATTTATGGTAACATTATCTTATGTAGGTGTAACTGGATAAGCCACATGAGTTGGAATCCCAGAGGTTGATGCTATTGCAGGTTGTGCTTCATATATATAATCGTTAGTTATTGTTGGTGTTGTAGAGCAAGATCTTCGAGAGGTAAAATTTATTTCTACTAACCCATCATCATGAGTTATGATAGTATATACTTGATTATTTGTATTATATGGGGGGATTTCTTCTTTATTTTTATCTTGAATTAGCCATGTTTTGGGTATATTAAGATCTTTCCAATTTAATTATTTTCTAGCAATGATTTTATTTTGTATATTTATTAAAAATAATGTAAAAGTCCCTTTTTGCAAATTAGTATATGCAACAGCGGGAATTATTGTGTGTATTAATTTATTGTAAATTCTATAAACAACATCAACATTTGAACATACCCCTTTCATTTTGAGTCCTTGAGTATAGAGGCTTAGTGCTGATGCTTCATGGGCAAATTGATCGTGGAGACTTAATGTGAAGTTGGAAAAACAACTGAAGAAAACATGATCTTCGGTCAAGCTTCCTTCAATTATTCCTAAAAGAGAATTATTGAATTCTACATGTCTTTTATCCCTTACCGATGGTAAAACTGATGTGTTAAGTCCTAATGTAATTGATGGTTTGATTGCTACTTGAATTAATCATATATGTAAATATTTATATTTTTCCTTATATAATCTAATATTCTCAAGAGAGATTAAGAGTATTTCTTGTCCTTCTTCATCTATTGATCTGGTATCTTTTTCATGTTTAACGATAAAATCTTGATTTTTTGAAAAAGAACCTTGAGTATAAATTTGTTTTGGATCGATGATAGACATATCCCAATTTTGAAGAAATTGGTCAACATCATTATAAGAAATTCCACTAATATTTCTTAAATCTAATTTTGACTGTATTTTCTCAGGCTTCATTTTATGGTCTTGTAGGGTTTCAGAAGAGGATGATGATTCAAACTTTACAGTTGGATTTTTAAATGAAAGAGCACTTTTCATTTTCTTAATTAATTCACTCATGTTTTGTTTCTAAAGTTTAAGTGGCAACTTGGTCAACAGTTTACTGCTAGACTTACTCTCATATTTCTGCTAGACTTACAACGCAACTAGGAAAATCTACACTTAATTTCCTAAGAGTGAACAAGAGATGAACTAATTTAAAAAATGAAAGAAAAATATTAAAATCAAAATCACAAACTTAAAGTCTTAATTCAAAATCCTTTTGAAATCCTTAAATATAAAATATATACTTACAATTGGGAGTGATTGAGGAACTAAGTGATTACTTGATGAGGACGGAGGAATTTTGCTTTAATACTAAATTGGTGGTGCGTGACGACGATATTGGCATGAATGTATTGAACAAGGGTTTCTATGATAAAAACTAAAAGGATCAATGGTTTCAAACGATAGAAAGACGATTTCAAGACTAGTAGTTTTAAGAGAATAACTAATTTCAAGAGAAAGGCTCGTAATGAAGAAGTATGTAGCTTAAACTCTCGAATGAGGAGTTCCACAAACGAAGCTAATATTTATAACCAAACAGATAAGAAAATTGTGGCCATTAACAAAGATGCTAAAGGAATGGCTCACAATTAAAAATACCATACATAATGTATATTCAAAAGTAAAAGACAAATGTTACACTATCGTGGAAAGATAATCCAATGCTTTAATTAAAGAAAAAGAAAGAAAAAGACGCATCATCTTGAAAAGATGATTCTAGACTGACTATTAACAAAGAGTGAAGTCCAACTAGCCCTTGGCGTGAAGGATCTTCACAAAACATGAGGCATCTACATTAATAAAGTAGATTCATGACAGACTTGTTTTACAAAAAAGAAAGAAAAGTAGACAATAAATATTTTATGTATGAATTGATGGATGAACAACTGTATATGATCTGAACTGGCAGAAGGATGCTTAGCTGTATAATGATGTGATTCCCATGGTTGGCGCTGGTAGATAAATTATTGAGCCGGATGAGTAATGCTGATGTAAGCTGAATTATTAATGGTCTTGTTAGCTGAATTATTGAGCTGAACGAATGACGTAGTCTAAGAGGCAGGCTGATGGGCTTGGAGGCATGGGCCTAAATATGATTTATGGCATGGGCCTGAATTATTGATTTTGGCATGGGTCTGATTGATTGATGACGACATAGGCCTGATGTTTTAATGTTGGCATGGGTCTGATTTATAGTTCAAAGAAATCAGTAGCTGAAGAACTAGCCCCCTTCTTCAGAGTTATTTCTTGATGTTGCTGATTGAAGTTCTTCAACTCTTTTCATTCTTTCTTCCATTCATTGAAGATGCTGAAGGATTGTTATAGCGAGGTCTGGAGATAATTGGTTAGAGGAGGATGGTTGAATTTGTTTTTTAGGTGTTTCTTCTTTCTGGAGGCTGGCTTCTTTATAAGTCTTACGAGTGGATAGGGGTTTGAAAACCAAATCTGCTGGTGTTATGGGAATTGATTTATCTTGAATGGGAGTAAATGAACCTTCTTTGATAGAGTCGACATCAAATTTATCCCACCACTTAACATGGGTTTCTTAGATTAAATAATGGGATGTTCTGATATCTATATTGGTAATCTTATATGTATTATAGTTCCACTTGAGGATCCATGGGATGGTATGTTTTTGAATGAATTGGAAGAATGAAAGTCTATTCTTTTCATATAATGTCTTGACTTTAGATGGTAGAATTTGTTCGGTTGGGCCAAATTTCGGCCAACATTCATGAAGGAACCAAGCTAATAAGATAATTTGTAATGATTTTTTGAATGTTATATACCACGAATGGCCTTCTGTGAGATCTTTGTAAAAGAGGATAACTTTTCGCGCTTCGATATAATCATTGTAACTGACATACGGATGAGGATGAGTGGTTAAAATTGTCATTGATTGATGAGTGAAAGGTGATTGCTTGATCAGACTCTACTGAGCCCATTCTTCCATGGTAAGAACTTTTTGAATCTTCATTTTTGAATAAGTTATTTCTTCTGTCACTAGTTTCTTGAAATGTTCAAAGATCACAGAATGCATTTGAAAAACTAAAGCTTCATGGAATTTCATCGAGACTTGAGGTCGTTTTGGATTAACATGATAAGTATGAGGCATAAGGATTTTGACTTGATTTTCGAGGGATTGTTCTATAAGAAAATATTCTAGAAGGATGACTATATGATGATTACTTTGGTGATAAATGGAGCAGTCATCGGGTTTATTGTATTGATTGAAGAGAGGAAAATATTTATTAGAAAAATAGGATTTTTGATAGGTCGGGAGGGTTTTTCCTTTATCAGCCATAATATGTATAGAATGAATTTGAGAACTAAGGAGAAATTCTCGTGATGAAAAATCTGGAAGAGAATTAATTTCTTCCTTAATATATTCAATATCAAAATAAAAAACACTTAAAAGAGCTTGCCATCTGGCACATATTTGTTTAGAAACTAGATTTTTTATATCTTTTAAAAATATTTCTTTTGCAGATTTGCAATCAACCCTTTTCAAAAACTTTTGATTCAAAATATCAAATTGAAACTTTTGAACACACTAAACTATATCTAATATTTCCTTTTTGACCGTTGCGTAGTTTTTCTGGGTGATATGAGGTATAACAGACTAATTGTTCATTTACCTGAGAATGTTTTTGTAATGAAATACCACCATAACTTAAATCAGAGGCATCAGCTTCAATAATTTATGGATAAACGGGATTAGCTAGATGAAGACATAAGAGTGACTTAACTTTGGACTTGATGAGTTGAATGGCTTTAGTATGATCTAAAGTCCATTGAAATTTTACATCTTTTTTAGAAGATCTTGTAACACTTTTCTATCTTTAGCTGCATCTTTATAAAAATCTGTTAAATAGTTATGGCATCCTAAAAAATTTTGTAGTTGGTTTTTATCTGTAAGTTGATCTAGGAATTTTTCTGAAAATTCAATAAATCGATTTATAGGAGTTATGGTTTGATTTGTAACCTTAAAACGTAAAAAAATTATTGAAGTCTGAAAAAGCTTTAGTTTTCTTTGATATAATACTAAACCATTAGTTATTATAATTTGTTGAAATGTATTTAGATGTTTCTAATGCTGATCCAGCAAATTAGAAAAAATAAGTATATCATCAATATATACTTGAATATATTCATGATAATTATGAAAATTTTAATTCATCATCTTTCGAAATCCAAATGGAGCATTTTTTAATCCGAATGACATAACATTCCATTAATATTGACCAAAAGGAGTATTGAATGTTGTTTCAAATCTGTCTTTTTTAATACTTTATTTAATGGCTTATAATTTATTACTAATCTAGGTGATCCGTGTTCTAATTTTGCGGCATTTTCAACTTAAAAAGTTGTACAACTCTAAGGAGATTTAGATGGAGTTATCAACTTCTTTTGCAAAAGATGTTTTATTTCTTGATCGCATAGATTTAACAGTCTTTCACTCATTTGAGACGAATTTGCTTTTGTAGGAATGTGATTTTCATGAAAATCATCAATATAAGGTAGTGCTACTTGATGTTTTCTTTGATCCCAAAATGCGAATGGGATATCGAAACAACATTTTTCAACTAACTGTTCTTGAAAAGTATTAATTTTTAATTGAAAAGATGGGGTGTTAATTATTTGGTCTGTCTTTGGATTTTTATTTTCTGATTTTAAGAATCCTATTTAATTTTGTTTATATTCTATTTGGTTTATAATTTGATTTAAATATCTATTTTTGGGTGGTTGGATGAAAGGAAAGTCAATTTCCTTATTTTCTAGCAAAGTTTTTATTAAAATCGTAGAGACAAAAAATGGTTGAGTTTTTGGTAAAAATGGAGTTCCTAATAACATATCATGTTGGAGATCTTTTACAATAATGAATGAAGTGTGTATACAAACATTATTTCTACAAATATGTGCCATAGGAATTTTAAGTTTAATGATGAGTTTATTTCCTTCTGCTGTAGAAATTCGACTATTAATTTTTTCACAGTATTGTAGTGGGATTAAACCTTCTCTAATGCAATTTAAGTCTGCTCCGGAGTCAATAAAAGCATGACCGTATATTTAAAATCTTTTATTTTTAAAGAGATTAGGGTAAACCGTTGTTTATGAGTATAATGTGTAAGTGTTTCTATAAACACGTTATTTTCATAAACTGAGAAATTCTTGGAATTGAAATTTTCTTCTTCTAATTTTGTCAATCTATCTTTAAGAGTCTTTATTTTAGTTTTTCATTGATTTATTTCTTGTTGTAAAGAGTTAATAATGGATTCTGTTGGTAAAACTCATTTTTTGTTGAGGGCATTTAAAGCAACTTGTTTAGTATGATAAGTACTATGTAAATCTATTTGTTTTTTAAGATCGATTTTAGACTTTGGCTTCTGAGATATTGTTCCCTCATTGTTAGCTTTATTCCAAATCTCTGTATAATATTTATATTTTAAATTAGGATCTGTTATTTGTTCTCCTATTTCTAAAATCAATTCTTCATGGGCAGTTAATACATTTATTTCATTATTTGTTTCAGAGGTAGAAGTACAAGTATTTTGTATATTATCCAAATATTGACAAGTTTCTAAAGAACTAGTTTCTTCTTGGATTCATAAATTTTCTTCTTATAATTTTTTACATGACATTTGCTTGCATAATGCCCTGGCTTTCCACGTTTGTAACATTTATTTATTTTATTTTTATTTTCATTGGTCTTATTATATTTTTTCTTATATTTTCGTTGTTTATTAGATTTATAGTAAGCGTCTTGGTTTTCATGATTAGAAAATCGGTGAAGTCGTCTTTGATTTCTAGAATTCCTAAAGGATGTTCTTATTTTGGCATCATGTCTAAATTGATAACAAAAATTGCCTAAATCTTTATTTTTCAATTTATTTTCTTTATTTAATTGCTTTTAAGTTTTATATCATTACAATGGTTAATCCAATCATTTGAATTGTTTGGATCAGATCTCCATAAGTGAAATTGTTATAATTTATAGTTCGCGCTACTGTTTGTCGTAATAATATTTTAACCTTTTCTGCAAACGATGGCGGTGATCCTGCTATAAATCTTTCTTTCTAGAATAATGCATCTATTATGGTTAATGTATATACTTTGGATAAGAAAGTATCCTTATACCATCGAAAATCGGTTAATGTTCTACATCTTAGACTCTATAATTGTTCTCTAGTTTTTCATCTATAGTGGATAACGTTCCTAAAAAATGCCATAATATGTTAGTAATTAGACATAAAACACCATTTGGTTGTTTTTGTCCTTGCGCATTTAAAATTGGATTGTTATTATCATCTCGTTGGACTGAATTTATAATTTCTAATCGTTGTTCGGTAGATAATGCATAATTCCACCAGTCAGGTAATCGACCAGTAAAACCAATATCTATTGCACCGGTTATATTATTTTCTGGATGATTTTGTATGTTACATACTTTAGCATAAATAAAGTATGTTGAACAACTTCGATTATTCGATATTCAGATAATCTATCTATATTCCACTCATAAACAACATTTCCTTCAAATTTAATTCGCTTGGATAAATTTTCTTCTAATAACAAATCAACTGGTGATGGTCGAGAATAATAGTACTTAGCCTTTTTAACATTATAAGTTGGATGTCGTTTATGCCAATGAATACGATGAATATCTAAATCAAATAATTGGTCGAATTCATTTACATTTGTGTCAATAGGATTTAGCTCTAAAAATCGCCTGATTGTTCAGATTGAGATTTAGAGATAGTATATTGATTTTTTAAATGAGCTATTATTGGATATTTATCTTTTTGTATGTTTTTCCGGAATCTAATTGTAATGTATGTAACTTAGATGTTATTGTTTGTATTAATTCATCGAAATATTTTTATTTTATACCATGTAGAGATCCTAATGTATCTTTGATCAAAGGTTTTCTTTCAAAATAAGCTCATTGCTTGGTTGTTTACTTGCAGATGCTTTTGTCCTAGAATGTTTTGATAAGGTCGATAGATAAACATTAGTAAAGTAATTTTGTTCGATAATATGATTTAAATCTTTTCGTGATAAAGGTTTTTCTTTATCCAAACTTCCTTTTAATGGAAGTGCTTTAATATTTTCTATTATTTTAAAAGGAGCTACCGGGGAATAAGTCTGAATATATTTTTCTCCTTTAGATCTTCCCCATATAGTGTAAATTTTATTTATTATTTTAGGACATGATTGTGATAAATAATAAAAAAATTGAATTTTTTGTTTTGTTGATTGTATATAAGCAAAGTAATTTTCTCTGATGGATGCTTGTTGAGATTTAGATTATAGTTTACAAAACATTGGAGTTAAAAGATGTTTAAGAAATTGTTCTTTTAAATATTTATAATCCATTTCAAAGGTTTCTTCTTTTCCCATTTGAATCATATTTATTCAATAATCAGTAAAATCTTTTATGGTAACATTATCTTCTATAGGTGTAACTGGATAAGTCACATGAGTTGAAATCCTAGAGGTTGATGCTCTTGCAGGTTATGTTTCATATAATCGTTAGTTATTGTTGGTGTTGTTGAGCAAGATTTTTGAGAGGTAAAATTTATTTCTACTAACCCCTCATCATGAGTTATGATGGTATGTACATGATCATTTGTATCATCTGCGGGGTTTTCATCTTTATTTTTATCTTGAATTAGCCATGTTTTGCGTATATTAATATCTTTCCAATTTAATATTTTCTTGTAATAACTTTATTTTGTATATTTGTTAAAAATAATGTAGGAGTCCCTTTTTGCAAATTAGTATATGCAACAACGGGAATTATTATGCGCATTAATTTATAGTAAATTCTATAAACAATAGTAACATTTGAACATACCCCTTTCATTTTGAATATTTGAGTATACAGACTTTGTGTTGATGCTTAATGGGCAAATTGATCATGGAGACTTAATGTGAAGTTGGGAAAACAATTGAAGAAAATTTGAGATTCGGTCAAGCTTCCTTCAATTATTCCTAAAAAAGAATCATTGAATTTTGTCTTTTATCCCTTACCGATGCTAAAACTGAGGTGTTAAATCCTAATGTAGTTAATGGTTTGATTGCTACTTGAGTTAATCCTATATGCAAATATTTATATTTTTCCTTATATAATCTAATTTTCTCAGGAGAGATTAAGAGTATTTGTTATCCTTCTTCATCTAATGATTTGGTATCTGAGCCAAATTCCTCCGTCCTCATCAAGTAATCACTTAATTCCTCAAGCACTTCCAATTGTAAGTATATATTTTATATTTAAGGATTTCAAAAGGATTTTGAATTAAGACTTTAAGTTTGTGATTTTGATTTGAAAGTTTTTCTTTCATTTTTTAAATTAGTTCATATCTTGTTCACTCTTAGGAAATTAAGTGTAGACTTTCCTAGTTACGTTGTAAGTCTAGTAGAAAGATAAAAGTAAGTTTAGCAGTAATCCGTTGACCAAGTTACCACTTAAACTCCAGGAACAAAACATGAGTGAATTGATTTAGAAAATGAAAGGTGCTATTTCATTTAAAAATCCAACTGTAAAGTTTGAATCATCATCCTCTTCTGAAACCCTACAAGACCATAAAATGAAGCCTGAGAAAATTCAGTCAAAAATATGTTTATGAAATATTAGTGAAATTCCTTATAATGATATTGAACAATCTCTTCAAAATTGCGATATGCCTATCATCGATCCAAAACAAATTTATACTCATGGTTCTTTTTCAAAAAAATCAAGATTTTATCGTTAAACTTAAGAAGATACCAAATCAATAGATGAAGAAGGACAAGAAATACTCTTAATCGCTCCTAAGAAAATTAGATTATATAAGGAAAAATATAAATATTTATATATAGGATTAATTCAAGTAGCAATTAAATTATTAACTACATTAGGACTTAACACATCAGTTTAAGCATCGGTAAGGGATAAAAGACATATAGAATTCAATAATTCTCTTTTAGGAAAAATTGAAGGAAGCTTGACCGAATGTCCAATTTTCTTCAATTGTTTCCCAACTTCACGTTAAGTCTCTACGTTCAATTTGCCCATGAAGCATTAACACTAAGTCTCTATACTCAAGGAATCAAAATGAAAGGGGTATGTTCAAATGTTGTTGTTGTTTATAGAATTTACTATAAATTAATGTACACAATAATTCTCGTTGTTGCATATACTAATTTGCAAAAAAATGACTTTTACATTATTTTTAACAAATATAAAAATAAAGTTATTACTAGAAAACAATTAAATTGGAAAGATATTAATATACCTAAAACATGGCTAATTCAAGATAAAAATAAAGAAGAAACCCCCCAGATAATACAAATGATCATGTACATACCATCATAACTCATGATGATGGGTTAGTAGAAATAAATTTTGCCTCTCGAAAATATTGCTATTTAACATCAATAATAACTAACGATTATATATATGTTGCACAACTCGCAAGAGCATCAACCTCGGGATTCCAACTCATGTGGCTTATCCAGTTACACGTACAGAAGATAATGTTACCATAAATGATTTTATTGATTATCGAATAAATATGGTTCAAATACAAAAAGAAGAAACCTTTGAAATGGATTATAAATATTTAAAAGTACAATTTCTTGAACACCCTTTAACTCCAATATTTTGTAAACTATGTTCTAAAATTCAACAAACATCCATCAGAGAAAATTACTTTGCTTATATACAATCAACAAAACAAAATATTCAATTTTTTGATTATTTAGCACAATCCTGTCCTAAAATAATAAATAAAATATATAGAACGATCTAAAGGAGAAAAATATATTCAGACTCATTCCCCGTTAGCTCCTATGAAAATAACAGAAAATATTAAAGCACTTCCATTAAAAGGAAGTTTCGATGAAGAAAAACCCTTATCACGAAATGATTAAAATTATATTATCAAACAAAATAAATTTACTAATTTTTTTCTATCGACATTATTAAAACATTCTAGGATTGAAGCATCTACAAGTAAACAACCAAACAATGAACTTATTTTGAAAAAACCTATGATTAAAGATACATTAGGATCTATACCTGGTATAAAATCAAAATATTCCGATGAATTAATACAAACAATAGCATCTAAGTTGGATACATTACAATTAGATTTTGGAAAAACAAACAAAAAGGATAAATATCCAATAATAGCTAATTTAAAAATCAATCTACTATCTCTGAATCTCAATCAGAGTAATCATGTGATTTTTTAGAGCTAAATCTTATTGAACAAACATAAATGAATTTGTCCAATTATCTGATTTAGATATTCATCGTATTGATCGGCCTAAACGACATCCAACTTATAATGTTAAAAAGGCTAAGCACTATTGTTCTCGACCATCACCAGTTGATTTGTTATTAGAAAAAAATACATCGAAGCCAATTAAATTTGAAGGAAATGTTGTTTATGAATGGAATATAGATGGATTATATGAATATCAAATAATCGAAGTTATTCAACATATGTTAGTTTATGCTAAAGTATGTAAGATACAAAATCATCTAGAAAATAATATAACCGGTGCAATAGCCATTGGTTTTACTAATCAATTACATAGCTGGTGAAATTATGCATTATTTGCTGAACAACGATTAGAAATTAT
This sequence comes from Stephania cephalantha, assembly GCA_039657325.1. Taxonomy (NCBI): domain Eukaryota; kingdom Viridiplantae; phylum Streptophyta; class Magnoliopsida; order Ranunculales; family Menispermaceae; genus Stephania; species Stephania cephalantha. Next base: position 11,805,306 of record CM077578.1, read on the forward strand.
AAATTCAGTCCAAGGAGATGATAATAACAATCCAATTTTAAATGCGCAAGGACAAGAACAACCAAATGATGTTTTATGTCTAAGTACTAACATAATATGACATTTTTTAGGAACGTTATCCACTATATATGAAAAAATTAGAGAACAATTACAGAGTCTAAGATGTAGAACATTAACCGATTTTCGATGCTATAGAGATACTTTCTTATCCAAAGTATAGTATATACATTAACCACAACAAATGCATTATTCTGGAAAGAAAGATTTATAGCAGGATTACCACCCTCGTTTGCAGAAAAGGTTAAAGTATTATTACGGCAAAGAGGTGGCAGAACTATAAATCATAACAATTTCACTTATGGAGATCTGATCCAAACAATTCAAATGACTGGATTAACCACTATAATGATATAAAACTTAAAAAGCAATTAAATAAAAAAAATAAATTGAAAAATAAAGATTTAGGCGATTTTTGTTATCAATTTAGACATGATGCCAAAATAAGAACAACTTCTAGGAATTCTAGAAATCAAAGACGACTTCACCGATTTTCAAATCATGAAAACCAAGACGCTTACTATAAGACAAATAAACGACAAAAATACAAGAAGAAATATAATAAGAACAATGAAAATAAAAATAAAATAAATAAATGTTACAAATGTGGAAAGCGAGACCATTATGCAAACAAATGTCATTTAAAAAATTATAAGAAGAAAATTAATGAAATCCAAGAAGAAACTAGTTCTTCAAAAACATGTCAATGTTTAGATAATATACAAAATACTTGTACTTCTACCTTTGAAACAGGCAATGAAATAAATGTATTAACTGTCCATCAAGAATTAATTTTAGAAATAGGAGAACAAATAGCAGACCATACTTTAAAATATAAATATTATACAGAGATTTTGAATAAAGCTAAAAATGAGTGAACAATATCTCAGGGGCCAAAGTCTAAAATCGATTTTCAAAGGCAAATAGATTTATATAGTACTTATCATACTATGCAAGATGTTTTAAATGTCGTCAACAAAAAACGAGTTTTACCAACATAATCCACTATTAACTCTTTACAATAAGAAATAAATCAATTAAAAACTGAAATAAAGACTCTTAAAGATAGATTGACAAAATTAGAAGAAAAAAATGTCGATTCCGAGAATTTCTCAGTATTTGAAAATAATGTGTTTATAGAAACACTTACACATTATACTCATCAAAGATGGTTTACTCCAATCACTTTAAAAATATACAGGTCATGCATTAATTGACTCTGGAGCAAACTTAAATTCATTAGAGAAGGTTTAATCCTACTACAATACTGTAAAAAAAACTAATAGTCGAATTTCTACAGTAGAAGGAAATAAATTCATCATTAAACTTAAAATTCCTATGTCACATATTTGTAGAAATAATGTTTGTATACCCACTCCATTCATTATTGTAAAAGATCTCCAGCATGATATGTTATTAGGAACTCCATTTTTACAAAAAAATTCAACCATTTTCTCTCTCTACAGACGGAATAAAAACTTTGCTAGAAAATATAGAAATTGACTTTCCTTTCATCTAACCACCCAAAAATAGATATTTAAATCAAATAATAAACCAAATAGAATATAAACAAAATTATATAGGATTCTAAAAATCAGAAATTAAAAATCTAAAGACATACCAAATTATTAACACCCCATCTTTTCAATTAAAAATAAATACTTTTCAAGAATAGTTAGTTAACAAATGTTGTTTTGATATCCCATCCGCATTTTTTGATCGAAGAAAACATCAAGTATCACTACTTTATATTGACGATTTTCATGAAAACCACATTCCTACAAAAGAAAATCCGTCTCAAATGAGTGAAAGACTATTAAATCTATGCGATCAAGAAATAAAAGATCATTTGGAAAAGAAGTTGATAACTCCATCTCGATCTCCTTGGATTTGTATAACTTTTTATGCCGAAAACGCCGCAGAATTAGAATGGGGATTACCTAGATTAGTAATAAATTATAAGCCATTATATGAAGTATTAAAAAACAATTAGATATCCATTACCAAATAAAAATGATTTAATAAAATGAATAACTAATTCAATTATTTTGTATAAATTTGATCTTAAATCTGGTTTTTGGTAAATACAGATTAAGAAAGAAGACAAATATAAAATTGTATTCAATACTCATTTTGGTCAATATCAATGGAATGTTATGCCATTCAGATTAAAAAATGCTCCATCTGAATTTCATAAGATGATGAATGAATTTTTCATCCTTATCATGAATATATTCTAGTATATATGTGACGTCCCCTCTCCTAATATATGGCACCGCCCGGCCTAATCCCGTAATTAAGCCCTAATCATATCCACGCAGGACTTAACTACGTATTAGTCAGCCTTTACAACCTAGATGCCTGTTTTCTCGTGTCCAGGATAAGTAATACATTAGTCCTACCCGTTTATAAAATTTAGAGTTAATTAAAACTTTTTATTAAATTAATTAATTAGCGGAAGTCTTATTGATTATGCGGAAGCAATAAGTAACTTATGCGGAAGCCATTTATAAAACCCTAAGTGTGGAAAACCAGGAAATGACATCACGTATATAATATCCTCAAAAGGTAGTGAAATAGCAAAATAGTCTAAGTCAAGTCGGGGAAACTAACGCTCAACCCAATATACAACCCCAAATAGTATCTGAAAGACGTATATAACATAAACAATCAAGACCTACAATCGATGTAGTGACGCGCCGCGGGCTCAGGGATAATCGCTGATCTTCTCCTTGCCCGGCCTGCTGGTAGACGGCTCTGCACCCACCGTCATAAAAAGGACGGTGAGTACAAGAATAAAATAGTAATCCCCGATGACAAGTTTAATTTGCATTTCCAAATATTCAAATGATATTTAAAAGCATATAAATGGGAAAACTGAAAAATAAACCATATGCAAGTAAATACCAGAGTTAAACAAGTGATACTGACACTAGGCTAAGTAGTGGTGATTTAGGTCCGTTGGCAGTGAAACGTGTCACTCTGACTCAATAATCATATAGCACGAGGGACTCTAACCCAAGTGTTACCAGGGACTCTAACCCCGGTGTTACCAGGGACTCTAACCCCGGTGTGTAGACCACCTCAGGGACTCTAACCCCGAGTGTCATACAGTGTCAAGTAACATGTGCCGACATCCCCAGGGACTCTAACCCAGTGAGTCGCGCACACCTTGATCGAGTACGAGACCTAAATGCGAAAACTACTTTTTAAATTTCAAGAAATACCAAGTATGGATTGTCAAGGCATAGGCACATCTACATACCTAAACAAATAAATAATACAAATCCTCTTAAACATTTTTAAGATATTCACTAGCCTAATATCATGCTATTTATCATTAAATTCACATTTAAAACAACAAGAATAGACATAGCATGGGATAGAATCAACGAATCAAATCAAATGAATGGATATCATGCAAACTAGACTCATCAAGTGAGCATAGACACAAAGAACACATGATATAAGAATACAAAGGCAAAATAGTCAAAAGGACTATGCAAGAACAACAATTAATAGAAATAAAATGCCAAGTAAAATTGTCATTGGGTATACTCACCACAACAAAGTAAAGTCCTAGCTTTATTGGCCTCCCGTAACTCCAAATCTTGTATTCGCTCTCCCGTACCTTTTGTCCTAGGTTCCTGAGTTTGGTGTCTCATTAGTTCAAATATAGTAGGTTTAAGCTCAATTTAAACATCACCGACATTCCCACATATTTTCTTTTCATAGAACTTTATCAATTTCTATTTATTTTATCGACATATAATTTTCCCCAATTTTTCCGAAATTTTTCCAACTTTTCTTTCATTTTTCTTCCCTTTTTTTTTTTTTTTTTCTGTTTGGTTCGATCGGGAGCAAGAACAAATTTTTTTTTCTCTTCTCCAGTGATGGGTTGGGGTGGCTCTCCACCCCAACCCCGGTGGAACCGATGGCAGGGGAGACACCCCTGCCATCTCCACCTCGGCCATGGCCGAACCCCACTCTCGGCCACCCCACCGCCAACCACGGAACCTACAACAACAACGAGGACTCACCGCGATTGTGAAGTCTCCACCTTCTCCTCTCCTTCCCGGCGCGTTCCTTCTTCTCATCCTCTTCTCATTTTCTTCTTCTTCTTCTTCTTCCTCTCTCGGCCCGATCGGTTCTATGTGTGTGCGTGCATGAGGTGTGTGTGTTGTAAGTGTAAGTAGGTGGACATACATGTGGTGTGAGTTTGGGCCAAGTGTTAATGTAGTTTTCACAATTGTGATGTTGTTAGGTGTGTTGACACCTAATAGTGACACAACGAAGACACTCGCCCGTGTGCGTTTCGACGCCCGGTTTCGCGTCCGAACTGTGATATCCGCGTACCGCCACGTCGTTAGCCACCCAATATATATTCCATATTATTTACATGACAAATTTTTATTTAATTTGTGTGTTTTTGTTTTCCCCGACCTAATATTCGGTCTCGTCAATTACCCGGTACCCGCGTCGACACGCATATCGAGGCGCGTCCCCGCTCTCGTCTCGACGCCTACAACTGTACAAACCGACTTAGTAAGTCTACACAATACATAACACTAGGCACACATCAATACAAAAATACGATATACCTCGGCCACGTGCCTCGGTCGGTGCACGTATCACAGTGGAGGTCCCACGTCAAGAGTCGGTGATCCTGATTAAGGAATTAAAACAGGGTTAGAGATTTGGGTCGTGACAAATATTCCCAACAAAATGAAAATTTCGTCCTCGAAATTAAGTTTACGTTACGGTTCTACCTGACTCAAACATGTATGAGGAATATATCTCACATGTAGTCCCCCGCTCCCAAGTGAGTTACGTGTCATCGTGGAACTGCCACTTGACAAGTACCTTCGGGGTGGACTTGCTCCTCAACTGTTGTACCTTTCGATCTAGGATCTGAAGGGGCTGTTCCTCGTAAGAGATGTCCTCGCTCAGGTCGATCTGGCTCAAGTCAACTGTCGGTCGCACGCCTGCCTTCGACTCGGCTAGTCGAAGCAACGAAATGTGGAACACTTGGACATCTGTGGAGGCAATTCAAGCTCGCATGCCACTTTCCCGACCCGTTTCTTAATCATGAAAGGCCCGATGTACCTCGGTGCAAGCTTGTCTTTCACCCCAAATCTCTGAAGACCCTTCCGAGGGGAAACCTTGAAATAGACAAAGGCTCCCTCCGAATACGCGAGATCACCACGATACTTATCTGCATATCTCTTCTGTCTCTCCTGTGCTCCTCTGAGTCACTGACGGATCAGTTTGACCTTTTCCGTGTGGTCAACAAAAATTTCAGGCCCCACTATCTCTCGGTCCTCTGGCTCAGCCCAATACGATGGCGAGCGACATGGTCTGCCATACAAAGCCTCAAATGGCGCCATCTCAATGCTAGCCTGATAACTGTTGTTATAAGTGAACTCACACAACGGTAGGTACTCCGCCCAAGATCCGCCAAACTCCAACATGCATGCCCCCAACATGTCCTCGAGGACCTGAATCAATCTCTCAGTCTGCCCGTCGGTCTGAGGGTGGAAAGTCGTACTGAACTGTAGGCGCGTACCGTACTGCTCTTGCATACTTCGCCATATCCTGGACGTATACGTAGCATCTCGATCTGACGTGATCGTTAATGGTACCCCGTCCAGCGTGATAATCTATCTCTCGAACAGTACGCTCAGCTGATCAAACGTGTAATGCGATGCCACTGACAGGAAATGAGCAGACTTCGTCAGTCTGTCAACTATAACCCAGATTGAATCATGTCTTCTCGCGGTCCTCGGCAATCCTCTGACAAAATCCATAGAGATGTCTTCCCACTTCCATCGAGGAATGGGAAGCGGCTGTAGTAATCCCCCGGGTCTGCGATGCTCGGATTTCACTTGCTGACATATACCACAATTTTTGATGAATCTAGACATGTCTGCCTTCATCCCAGGCCACCAAAAATGTCTCCTCATGTCATGGTACATCTTAATCCTACCTGGACATACGGTAAATCTGGAACGATGCGACTCCTGAAGGATCTCATCTCTCAGCTCCGGTACATCTGGTATCCACAACCTGCCCCGGTATCTCATACACTGATATGTCGTCTCTGCCCAATGTGTACACTCTACACTCTGCGCTAACTTGCTGAATCTCGAGTACAATCGGTCGGTCCTCTGACCCTTTGACACTCGCTGCGTAGACACGGTCTGTAGTCTCATCTATGCGCAAATCATCACCTGAGTATCGATAGGAATCTCTGTCTGACATGCTGTCACCGCTGCCTCGAGTAATCCATACTCATGCATCATGTGACATCTGACCATCTCAGTATCTCTACTCGCTCTCCTACTCAGCGCATCTGCGACTACGTTCACTTTTCCTGGGTGATACTCTAAGGAAAAGTCGTAGTCCTTCAAGAACTCCAACCATCTGCGCTGTCTCATGTTCAGCTCTTTCGTGTGAAGAGATATTTCAGACTCTTGTGATCAGTGAAGAGTGTGAATCTCTCTCCATACAGAAGGTGTCTCCAAGTCTTCAGAGCAAATAGAACCGCTGCCAACTCTAGATCGTGCGTGGGTTAGTTCTTCTCATGTAGCTTTAATTGTCTCGATGCGTATGCCACGACACAGCTGCCCTGCATCAACACACAACCTAGACTCGTATGAGAAGAATTTGTGTACACTAGAAATCCCTACCCCGCCTCTGGCAGTACTAACACTGGCGCGGTAGTTAATGACCTCTTCAACTGAGTAAATGCAGCCTCGCACTTCTCAGTCCACTCATAAGCAACATCCTTCTGTGTCAGCCTCGTCATCGGTGAAGCGATCTTCGAGAAATCCTTCACAAATCTACGGTAATATCCTGCTAACCCCAGAAAGCTCCTAATCTCCGGTATTGATGTCGGTGCCAGCTAATCCATGATCGTCTGAATCTTGGCCGGATCTACTGCAATCCATGCTGCTCCAACAATGTGCCCCAAGAACTTGTCCTCTGCAAGCAAGAATTCACACTTGCTGAACTTAGCAAAAAGTCGGTGTTCCTCAATGTCTGCAACGTCTCTCTGAGGTGCTGCTCGTGCTCCTCACGTGTCCTCGAGTAGATCAAGATGTCGTCGATGAAGACTATCACGAAGCGGTCGAGATATGGTCTAAGTACCCGGTGCATCAAATCCATGAATACGGCGGGGGCGTAAGTCAGCCCGAATGGCATGACTGTGAACTGGTAGTGTCCGTATCTGGTGCTGAATGATGTCTTGGACCTATCCTCATCCCTGATCCTAAGCTGATGATACCTCGATTTCAAGTCTATCTTGGAGAAAAATTGTGCTCCTCTCAACTGATCAAATAAATCGTCTATTCGCGGAAGTGGGTACTTGTTTCTGACTGTCACTTTGTTCAACTGCCTGTAGTCGATGCATAGTCTCAAACTACCATCTTTTTTCTTCACAAACAGAAAAACTACGCAAGGATTCAAAATGAAAGAGGTATGTTCAAATGTTGCTGTTTTTTATAGAATTTACTATAAATTAATGCACACAATAATTCTCGTTGTTGCATATACTAATTTGCAAAAAATGACTTTTACATTATTTTTAACAAATATACAAAATAAAGTTATTACTAGAAAACAATTAAATTGGAAAGATATTAATATACCTAAAACATGACTAATTCAAGATAAAAATAAAGAAGAAACCCCCCAGATAATACAAATGATCATGTACATACCATCATAACTCATGATGATGGGTTAGTAGAAATAAATTTTGCCTCTCGAAAATCTTGCTCTACAACATCAACAATAACTAACGATTATATATATGTTGCACAACCTGCAAGAGCATCAACCTCTGGGATTCCAACTCATGTGGCTTATCCAGTTACACGTACATAAGATAATGTTACCATAAATGATTTTATTGATTATCGAATAAATATGGTTCAAATACAAAAAGAAGAAACCTTTGAAATGGATTATAAATATTTAAAAGTACAATTTCTTAAACATCCTTTAACTCCAATATTTTGTAAACTATGTTCTAAATCTCAACAAGCATCCATCAGAGAATATTACTTTGCTTTTATACAATCAACAAAATAGAATATTTATTTTTTTATTTAGCACAATCATATCCTAAAATAATAAATAAAATTAACACTATATGAGAAGGATCTAAAAGAGAAAAATATATTCAGACTCATCCCCCGTTAGCTCCTATTAAAATAACAAAAAATATAAAAGAAGCTTCATTAAAAGGAAGTTTTGATGAAGAAAAACCCATATTACGAAAAGATTTAAATCATATAATCGAACATAATAACTTTACTAATGTTTATCTATCAACCTTGTCAAAACATTCTAGGATTGAAGCATCTACAAGTAAACAACCAAACAATGAACTTATTTTGAAAAACCTATGATCAAAGATACATTAAGATCTCTACCTGTCATAAAATCAAAATATTTCGATGAATTTAGACTTGAAATCAGTCTTTCTTTCGTTTGAAACCATTGATCCCTTTAGTTTTTATCATATAAACTTTTGTTTAATACATTCGCGCCAATATCGTCGTCGCCCACCAACAATTTCATTGATCCCTTTAGTTTTATCATAGAAACCCTTGTTCAATACATTTGCGCCAATTTCGTCCTCACCTACCACAAATTTGGTATCATAGCAAATTCCTCCGTCTTCTTCAAGTGATCACACGGTTCCTCAATCACTCCCAATTGTACGTATATATTTTATATTTAACAACTTCAAAAGGATTTTGAATTATGACTTTAAGTTTGTGATTTTGATTTGAAATTTTTCGTTTCATTTTTTAAATTAGTTCATCTCTTGTTCACTCTTAGGAAATTAAGTTTAGACTTTCCTAGTCCCGTTGTAAGTCTAGCAGAAAGATAAGAGTAAGTCTAGCAGTAAACCGTCGACCAAGTTGCCACTTAAACCCTAGGAACAAAACATAAGTGAATTAATTAAGAAAATGAAAGGTTCTCGTTTATTTAAAAATCCAACTGTAAAGTTTGAATCATAATCCTATTCTGAAACCCTACAAGACCATAAAATGAAGCCTGAGAAAACATAGTCAAAAATAGATTTAAGAAATATTAGTGAAATTTCTTATAATGATATCAAACAATCTCTTCAAAATTGGGATATGCCTATCATCGATCCAAAACAAATTTATACTCAAGGTTCTTTGTCAAAAAATCAAGTTTTTATTGTTAAACTTGAAGAAGATACCAAATCAATAGATGAAGAAGGACAAGAAATACTCTTAATCTCTCCTGAGAAAATTAGATTATATAAGGAAAAATATAAATATTTACATATAGGATTAATTCAAGTAGCAATCAAACCATTAACTACATTAGGACTTAACACATTAGTTTTAGCCTCGGTAAGGGATAAAAGACATAGAATTCAATGATTCCCTTTTAGGAATAATTGAAGGAAGCTTGACTGAAGGTCTAATTTTCTTCAATTGTTTTCCTAACATCACATTAAGTCTCCACGATCAATTTGCCCATGAAGCATCAACATTAAGTCTCTATACTCAAGGATTCAAAATGAAAGGGGTTTGTTCAAATGTTATTATTATTTATAGAATTTACTATAAATTAATGCACACAATAATTCCCGCTGTTGCATATACTAATTTGCAAAAAGGAACTTCTACATTATTTTTAAAAAATATACAAAATAAAATTATTACTAGAAAACAATTATATAGGAAAGATATTAATATACCTAAAACATGGCTAATTCAATATCAAAATAAAAAGAGTTACAAATGATCAAGTACATACCATCATAACTCATGATGATGGGTTAGTAGAAATAAATTTTGCCTCTCGAAAATCTTGCTCTACAACACCAACAATAACTAACGATTATATATATGAAGCACAACCTGTAATAGCATCAACCTCTGGGATTCAAACTCATGTGGCTTATCCAGTTACAACTAAAGAAGATAATGTTACCGTAAGTTATTTTACTGATTATCGAATAAATATGCTTCAAATAGAAAAATAATAAACCTTTTAAATGGATTATAAATATTTAGAAGAACAATTTCTAAAACATCCTTTAACTCCAATATTTTGTAAACTATGTTCTAAATCTCAACAAGCATCCATCAAAGAAAATTACATTGCTTATATACAATCAACAAAACAGAATATTCAATTTTCTGATTATTTAGCACAATCATGTCCATAAATATTAAATAAAATTAACACTATATGGGAATGATCTAAAGGGAAAAATATATTCAGACTCATCCCCCGTTAGCTCCTATTAAAATAGCAGGAAATAATAAAACAATTTCATTAAAAAGAAGTTTTGATGAAGAAAAACCCATATTACCAAAAGATTTAAATCATATTATCGAACAAAATAACTTTACTAATACTTATCTATCGACCTTATCAAAACATTCTAGGATCGAAGCACCTACAAGTAAACAACCATGCAATGAACTAAATTTTGAAAAAAACCTATGATCAAAGATACATTAGGATCTCAACTTGGTATAAAATCAAAATATTCCAATGAATTAATACAAACAATAGCATCAAAGTTAGTTACATTAAAATTTAATTTTGGAAAAACAGACAAAAAGTATAAATCTCCAATGAATCAACAAAAAATGAGTTTTACCAACATAATCCACTATTAACTCTTTACAACAAGAAATTAATCAATTAAAAACTGAAATAAAGACTCTTAAAGATAGATTGACAAAATTAGAAAAAGAAAATATCAATTCCGAGAATTTCTCAGTCTATGAAAATAATGTGTTTATAGAAACACTTACACATTATACTCATCAACGATGGTTTACCCTAATCACTTTAAAAATAAAAGAGTAAATATACAGGTCATGCATTAATTGACACTGGAGCAGACATAAATTGCATTAGAGAAGGTTAAATCCCACTACGATACTGTGAAAAAACTAATAGTCGAATTTCTACAATAGAAGGAAATAAATTCATCATTAAACTTAAAATTCCTATGGCACATATTTGTAGAAATAATGTTTCTGTACCTACTTCATTCTTGATTGTAAGAGATCTCCAACATGATATGTTATTAGAAACTCCATTTTTACAAAAAAATCAACCATTTTCTGTCTCTACAAACGGAATAAAAACTTTGCTAGAAAATAAAGAAATTGATTGTCCTTTTATACAACCACCCAAAAATAAATATTTAAATCAAATAATAAACCGAATAGAATACAAACAAAATTTTATAGGATTCTTAAAATCAGAAATTAAAAATCTAAAGACAAACCAAATAATTAACGCCCCATCTTTCCAATTAAAAATAAATACTTTTCAAGAACAATTAGTTAACAAATGTTGTTCAGATATCCCATCCGTATTTTGGGATCGAAGAAAACATCAAGTAGCACTACCTTATATTGATGATTTTTATGAAAACCACATTCCTACAAAAGCAAATCCGTCTCAAATGAGTGAAAGACTATTAAATCTATGCGATCAAAAAGTAAAAGATCTTTTGCAAAAGAAGTTGATAACTCTATCTAGATCTCTTTAGAGTTGTACAGGTTTTTTTGTCGAGAATGCCACAGAATTAGAATGTGGATCACCTAGATTAGTAATAAACTATAAGCCATTAAATAAAGTATTAAAACAATTAGATATCCATTACCAAATAAAAATGATTTAATAAAACAAATAACTAATTTTTTTTAAAAATTTGATCTTTAATCTGGTATTTGGCAAATACAGATTAAGAAAGAAGACATATATAAAACTGCATTCAATACTCCTATTGGTTAATATCAATGGAATTTTATGCCATTCGAATTAGAAAATACTCCATCTGAATTTCAAAAAATGATGAATGAAATCTTTCATCCTTATTGTGAATATATTCTAGTATATATTGATGATATACTTATTTTTTCTAAATCACTGGATCAACATTGGAAACATTTAAATACATTTCAACAAATTATAATAACTAATGGTTTATTATTATCTCAATGAAAAATAAAGCTTTTTCAAACTTCAATAAATATTTCAGGTTTTAAGATTACAGATCAAACCATAACTCCTATAAATCGAGTAATTGAATTTTCAAAAAAATCCCCAGATCAACTTACAGATAAAAAACAACTACAACGATTTTGAGGATGCCTTAACTATTTAATAAATTTTTATAAAGAATCAACTAAAGATAGAAAAGTGTTACAAGATCTTCTAAAAAAAATGTAAAATTTCAATGGACTATAGATCATACTAAAGTCATTTAACTCATCAAGTCCAAAGTTAAGTCACTCCCATGACTTCATCTAGCTAATCTTGTTTATCCAAAAATTATTCAAACTGATGCCTCTGATTTAGGTTATGGTGGTATTTTATTACAAAAACATTTTTAGGGAAATGAACAATTAGTCTGTTATACCTCAAAATTATGGAATATCACCCAGAAAAACTACTCAACAGTCAAAAAAGAAATATTAGCTATAGTTTTATGTGTTCAAAAGTTTCAATCTGATATTTTGAATCAAAAGTTTTTGAGAAGGGTTTATTGCAAATCTGCAAAAGAAATACTTTTAAGAGATAAAAAAAATATAGTTTCTAAACAAATATTTGCCTGATGACAAGCTCTTTTAAGTATTTTTGATTTTGATATTGAATATATTAAGGGAGAAATTAATTTTCTTCCATATTTTTTATCCCGAGAATTTCTCCTAACTCCTCAAATTCATTCTATACATATTATGGCTTATAAAGGCAAAACCCTCCTGACCTATCAAAAATCTTCTTTTTCTAATAAATTTTCTCCTATCTTCAATCAATACAATAAACCTGATAACCGCTCCATTTATCATCGAAGTAATAGTCATATAGTCATCCTTCTAGAACATTCTCTTATAGAACAATCCCTCAAAAATCAAGTCAAAATCCTTACGCCTCATACTTATCATTTTATTCCAAAACGACCTCAAGTCTCGATGAAGTTCTATGAATCTTTTGATGTAGATACTAGATGTTTTGAAGTTTTCAAAACCTCAGATAAAGTAGAGAGATAAAGATTAGTATAATTATTTTGTTCAATTAAATGATTAAGATCATTTTTGGAGGCATAGCCTTCATCTTCAAAATGAGTTTTGAAAGGAGAGGCTTTAATATTTCCTTTTATTTTTAAAGGTGCAAGAGGCGGGTGAGATTGCACATAACGTTCACCAGATGTGCTTTCCCAAACTGTATTAATTTGATGAGAAAGTTTTGGAAATTGTTGAATAATCCAGTCAAAAAATGGAATATTTTGTTGAATCTGTTTGACATAGTCAAAATATTTTTCACGATAAATCGCTTGATTTTTGAAAGTAATTAATTTGCAAAATATAGGTTTGAATGGATGATTTAAAAATTGGTTTTTTAATAACTCATAGTCTAAAACAAAATCAGATGATGAATCATTTATTTGTGATTCTTCTTCCAAAGAAACAACATTTATGTGATATTCAGCAAAATCATTGATAGTTACATTATCATCGTAGGGGCTGCATAAATCGGATAAGCAACGCCAGTTGCAGGAGGTGGATGCAATGGAGGTGACAGAGACTCATTGGTTAATGAAGTAGAGGATTTTCCTCGTTGAGATTTAAAGACAGTGGAAGTAGATGTTGATGTAGATGCTCTAGGAGCAAAGATAATATCAACATTACCATCATCATGAGTAATGATTTGATGAATTTCATTTGACACTTGTCGTTTTTGACATTCTTCTTTATTTGTATCCTTAATGGTCCACTGATGTGGTATTGAAATATCATTCCAATTAATTAATTGCGTACGATCAACAGTATTATTTTTAATATTGGTTAGGAAAAGGGTGGATGTTTCGGTATGCAAATTTGTATATGCAACATCAGGAACAATGGTTTGCATTAACTTATAATATATGCGATAAACAACCGCAACATTAGAAGTTATGCCTTTCATTTTAAAGCCTTGAGTATATATGCCTAATCTCTTTGCTTCATGAGGTAAGTCATCATGTAGACTTATGGTGAAATTCGGAAAGCAATTAAAATGAATAGGTCCTTCAGCAAGACTACCTTCAATCATGCCTAAGAGAGAATCATTAAATTCTTGATGGCGTTTATCTCTTACAGAGACTAACACGGATGTATTAAGACCTAAGGTGATTAAGGGTTTGATGGCGACTTGGATGAGTCCAATATGCAAATATTTATGAGTTGCTTTATATTTTTGAATTTTCTCAGGAGAGATGAGATGAATTTCTTTTCCTTCTTCATCAATGGAAATTGTATCTTCTTCTAATTTGATAATAAAATCTTGTTTTTTAGAAAAAGATCCTTGATTGTAAACTAAGGATGGTTTTATTGTAGGAAGATCCCAATTACGAAGAGATTGATCGATTTGAGAATAAGAAATCTCATGAATATTTTTAAGATCGAGTTTAGACATATGTTTAACAGGTTTAGTAGAAACAGAATTGCCAGAAGGTTCTGATGATGATCCAGGTTCAAATTGAATCGATGAAGGTTTTCGAGATAGGGTTCTTGATAAAGTTTTGATTAGGTTACTCATGGGTTTGCTATTAGGTTAACTAACACTTGGTCAACGATTTGCTGCTAGACTTACGCTCTCTTCTGCTAGACTTACGACGCGACTAGGAAAGTGTTTTGAAAACCAACTTTAAGCAAAACAACGAAAAACCTGATGAAAACTGAAGCAAGAGGTATATCAAGAAAAACTAAAGCGATAAAACAAACGAGGAAGACAATCAGAAGATTGACAAAGTAGAAATACTAAGTATATTGTGAGATAAGAGAATTTATATACAACAATGACGACGTACGACAATGGCTACGATACCAATTGTTCTCCAAATGACACTTACAAAATGATACCGATAATTCGGTTTGAGGAGATAATTGAACCGAGGTTCAACAAATAATGGCGAAGTAGAAGAAGGGGGATGATAATATGAAAAGATAGCTATTTTGATTGATAGAAAAACTTAATAGAAACTAGGTGGAAGAAAAACTTAAAACTTACAAACTTGATCATAAACTCAAACTCGATGAACAAACATCTATTTAGCACACAACCTCTATTTAAGCAACTAGACTACGTTCAAGTAGTTCAAAAACAACAAATTACAACAAGTGACCTTTCAAAAAAGTAAAGGTTAAAGTAGGAATAATATGACCTTTCACAGAAAGTATGAAAAGATTTGACCTTTTCACAAAAGTAAAAGCTATAAGATAATGCTGACTCTTTAGAAAAGTAAAAGCTAATGACTGTAGCACTTTTAAAAAGCTGCTTTATCAAAAGCTGAAAAGATGAGATAAGAATCTCATTGCAGATCATGATGGCTGGCAAATAATGCCAGGAAGCATGTGCTTGATAAGATGGATGGCTGAGCCTGATGGCTGGACAAGTCCAGGAAGCATGAGCTGGATGGATAATGATGGCAAGGGCCTGAACCTTAATTGTTAAGATAACGACAATATAACCAGGATGGGTTCCATACGGAGAATCCTCCATAGGTTAAAATGCATGTAAGTTAGATACCGATAAAAATAGGGATAATAGGTAACCACATAAATGATCGGTTTACGCAATAAATGCCATAAGGTTAAAAGCATGTTGGCATCTTCATAAGTCCAAAAGAGAGTCTTTTGCATGTGAGGATATATAATTGATATCTGGTGTCGTGATATTTTAGCAAAATCTCAACACCATTCTTGATTAATTCAAGCATGGATGATATCAATCATATGATCTCGGATTATTTGGATGATTGAGAGCACGGGCTAAAGTCCGCATTATAACTCAAATGGATCAGCAGAATAATTCGAACAACTGTCTGAATGTGTTCTGGATGATGCTGAATATTTCTCCTCAAACTGTTGAAGTCGTTTATCGATTTGTTCCTGCATGGTTAGAAAGTTTTGTTGAATGCTTTCATTTACTTGTTGTATGATGGATTTTGCCAAATCAATGGTATTGGCTGAACTTGATGCATCTTGTGGTTGAGGAAGAACTTCTTCTTTGAATGTTTTAGGTAAAGGAGGAAATTCCTCATGTTTCTCGGCCGGAGGGCTAAGATCAACCGGAAATTCAGCAGGATGTTTGGATTGATTAATAGCAGGCACCTTGGATTTGATTGAGGCAGAGGGAATTGATATGTCAACTGAATCGACATTAAATTTATCCCACCATTTGCATTGAATCTCTTGCGAGAGATAAGTCAAAGTTTGATTTTGAGCAGTGGTTATGGTATGAGTGCTATAATGCCATTTAAGAATCCATGGTATGGAATGTTTATGCAAAAACTGAAAAAGGGTTAATTTTTCAGCTGAGAATTTTTTATAAACTTCAAAGGGAAGAATTTCCAATGGAGGTCCAAACTTAGTCCACCATTCAACGATGAACCAATTTGGTACATTAGCTTTCAATGATTTTTTGAAAGTTAAATACCATGAGTGACCTGAAAAAGGATCTTTATAAAACAAAATATGATGCCAAGCATCAATGTAGTCTTTATAATTGACTTGCAAATGGGATTTGTCTTTGACAAGAGTCATCGACTGATAGATGAATGGACTCTGTTGCACAGATTGTTGCTGAACCCATTCAGTAATGGATAAAACCTTTTGAATTTTGAGCTTGGAATAAGCAATTTCATCAGAATTTTGATTTTTAAAATGCTCAATGGAGACAGAATCAGTGGAAGTCAAAAGAGTTTCATAAAACTTGATGGTGATATTGCGCCAATTGGGAATAAAATAAAGACAGGGAGGAAGGATAAAGTGAATTTTTGCTTCTAGACATTTTTCGAGAAGACTTGATTCCAGGAGGAAGACTAAATGGAGATTGCTGAATCTATATTGAGATTTGGTGGAAGGGAGATTGGCTAAAGGAGCAAATTTATTGGATTTGGAAACAAGAGTTTTGCCTTTGAAAGACATGTTGATCTGTCGAGAAGGATGAGAAGTAAGAAACTCACGCGACAAAAAGTCAGGAAGAGAGTTATTAATACCTTTAATATATTCAATATCAAAATCAAAAATACTTAATATTGCTTGCCAGCGAGCAAAAATCTGTTTGGAAACCAAATTTTTTACATATTTTAAAAGAATTTCTTTTGCTGCTTTGCAATCAACACGAATTAAGAACTTTTAATTCAAAACATCGGATTGAAATTTTTGAACACATAGAACAATTACTAAAACTTCCTTTTTGACAGTCGCATAATTGCGTTGAGTAGGATTCCATAATTTAGAAGTATAGCACACTAAATGTTATGTATGAGAAGGATCCTTTTGTAGAAGGATTCCACCAAAGCCTATATCAGAGGCATCAGTCTGAATGATTTTAGGGTAGCTAGAATTAGCTAGATGAAGACATGGCAGAGATTTTACTTTTTGTTTGATAGTTTGAATGGCAGAGGTATGGCTTGATGTCCAAATAAATTTTGCTTCTTTTTTAAGAAGATCATGCAAAGGTTTGCGATCTAATGCCGCATTTTGATAGAAATCAGATAAATAATTGAGACAACCTAAAAACCGTTGCAATTGATTTTTATCAGCAAGTTGGAAATTCATCAGCAAAATCGATTACACGATTTATTGGAGTAATGGTTTGATTTGATATTTTAAAACCTAAAAAGGTTATAGATGTTTGAAATAGATGCATTTTCTTTTGTGATAGCACAAGGCCATTTTTAAGAATAAGGGATTGAAAGGTATAGAGATGTTTCCAATGTTGATCAATTGATTTAGAGAAAACCAATATACCATCAATGTAAACAAGAATGAATTCATGATAAGGATTAAATATATCATTCGTGATTTTTTGAAATTCAAATGGAGCATTTTTTAGGCCAAAAGGCATGACATGCCATTGATATTGACCAAATGGAGTGTTAAATGCAGTTTTATAGCGATCAGCTGGATGAATCTGAATTTGCCAAAATCCAGATTTAAGATCAAATTTAGAGAATACTACGGCAGAAGTAGTAGCCTTGATAAGATCATATTTATTGGGTAATGGATAGCGAATTGTTTTGAGAACTTTATTCAATGGTTTATAATTGATGACAAGTCGAGGTGCTCCTCTTTCTAATTCAGGGGCATTTTCGACATAAAATGCAGTGCAACTCCAGGATGATTTAGAATGAGTAATTAATTTCTTGGTAAGTAAATCTTTGATTTCATTTTGACAAAGAGCTCGTAAATGAGAATTCATTTGAGAAGGATTAGCTTTTGTCGGAATATTTGATTCATGAAATTCAAGAATATATGGAAGGGTTACAATGTGCTGTTTTCTGGCCCAAAAGGCAGAAGGAATATCAGAACAACATTTTTGATGTAAAATAGATTGAAAATCATTTAATTTTTGTTGAAAATAAGGAGTTTGTAAAATTTGGTCGGTTTTGAGAAAATTGATTTCTGAACGTAAAAAGTTGATATGAGTTTGTTTATAATCGATTTGATGAAAAAGATGATTCAAAAATTTTATTTTTGGAGGTTGAAGAAATGCGAATAAAATATTTTTATTTTGAAGGGTGGTAGAAATACCTTTTGAGGAAACTGAAAATGGTTGTATATGTTGTAAAAAAGGAGTTCCTAAAAGTATATCATGTTTAAGACCTTTAACAATGATAAATGAGGTAGGAATACAAATAGATTGATGACAGATATGAGCAAGAGGGACTTTGTATGTAATATGTGATTTTTTGCCATTAGCTGTCGAGATTTCACTTGATGTATGCTCACAATATTTAAGAGGTATAAGACCTTCACGAATACAATTTAAATCAGCTCCAGAATCAATTAAAGCAGAGCATTTTGATGAAAAATCTTTGATAGAAATGGTGATTGGTGTAAACCATCTTTGATGAGTATATTGAGTTATTGTTTCAATAAAAACATTATCTTGATTTGGATCAAACTCAAGTATAGAGTATTGATTCACTATTTCAAGGGTATTTACCCTATTTGTTAAAGCAATAATTTCGGATTTTAATTGATTGATCTCTGTTTGGAGGGTTTGAGT
Source organism: Stephania cephalantha (assembly GCA_039657325.1). Taxonomy (NCBI): domain Eukaryota; kingdom Viridiplantae; phylum Streptophyta; class Magnoliopsida; order Ranunculales; family Menispermaceae; genus Stephania; species Stephania cephalantha. Next base: position 11,824,443 of record CM077578.1, read on the forward strand.
TGTTGCTTGATTGGGTTTATTATTTGGTTTGGTCTTTACAACTTTCATAAGTTCATCAAATGAATATTTATTAGGATCAACATTTAATTGTTGTTTGAATTTATGAAATTTTTTATTGTATGACTCAGGTGGAGAATCAGTGATATGAGCTTTGGAAACAAGCTCAGTAAAGTATTGATACTTTAGAGAGGGATCGGTGATTTGTTCACCAATGGCGAAGATACGTTCTTCATGTGCAGTTAATACATTTATATATGTATCAGAAGAATATGAAGTATTGAGGATATTGTTGGGACAGTGACATACATCAGAGGATGTAACAGAATCGGATTAATGAATATGCTGAATTTTTTGCTTATAATTTTTAAGATGACATTTATTAGCATAATGTCCAGGCTTTCCACAAGTATAACAAACATTTTTCTTCTTTGACGAAGATGCAGGATAAGCTTTAGAAACTTTATAGGGACGTCTATGAGGACGAGGACGAGATGAATAATATTTATTTTTTGATTTGGTAGGATAGCGTTTTTATCTTTGTTTCCTTGAATGATTTGTTAAGGGAGTGATATCCAAATCTTGACCAAAATCATAACAAAAATTGCCTAGATCTTGGCGTAATGTATTTTTTCTTTTTGCAGTTGGCGCTTAACACGCATATCATTGCAAATTGAAATACCACAAGATTGAATATATTGGAGAATATCTCCATAAGACAAAGCAGACCAGTTCATAGATCCATCATTTTGATCTTTGATATATTCTTTCACTTTGGCAGCAAAGAATGGGGTAAATCAGCAATAAATCTTTCTTTCCAGAAAGATGTATCATGTTCGGTTAATTGATAAAGCTTGGTAAAGAATGTATCTTTATACCATCGGTAATCATTTAAGGTTCTACACCTTAAGTTTTGCAATTGATCAGATAACTTCTCATCGAGAGAAGATAGATTGCCAACAAAATACCAGATAATATTGGCGAGTAAAGTGTCAACACCGCTAGGTTGTTGTTGTCCTAGTTCATTAAGAATAGGATTATCATTGGCATTTTTTTGATAGCATTAATGATGGCGTTTCGGTTAGCGGGATTAAACATGTGATACCACCAACCATACAATTGACCAGTAAAACCAGATGAAATGGCGGATGCTATTGTGGAATCAGAATGACCATGAAGAGAACATGCCTTGGCATAGATTTGTATTTGTAAAAGAACTTTCATTATTTGATATTCAGATAATCCATCTATATTCCAATCATAAATGGAATTACCATCAAATTTTTGATGATGCTTAACCTTTTCTTCAAGAATAAGGTCAGCCGGAGAAGGTCTGGAATAGAATTGTTTTTTAAGGGGATAACGATTTGAATATGATTGTTTTCGAAAATTCTTTCGAATAACTTTATTAATAGAAATAGTATCCGAATGTGAATGTGAGTCAGAAATAGACTCACGAGATGAAGATGATGAGGATTTCATATTTGATGATGCAATAGATGGTGCAGACTCAGATAATTGATCTAAGTTTGCAATAACAGGGCCTTTATCCTTTTTGGTTGATGAGTCTTTAGAGGAAGTTGAATGTTGAGATTTAGCTAATGATAAGTTAGCTAATTGAGATGTTAATTTATCGAGAAAGTCATCTGAATATTTAGGGGCAGCAAAGGATTTAGGTGGTAGATCTGATGAGGTTGATGGAAAAAAAGATTTTGTTATAATAGGAGATGCTACAAGAGAATCTTTTGATGTAGATACTAGATGTTTTGAAGTTTTCGAAACCTCAGATAAAGTAGAGAGATAAAGATTAGTATAATTATTTTGTTCAATTAAATGATTAAGATCCTTTTTGGAGGCATAGCCTTCATCTTCAAAATGAGTTTTGAAAGGAGAGGCTTTAATATTTCCTTTTATTTTTAAAGGTGCAAGAGGCGGGTGAGATTGCACATAACGTTCACCAGATGTGCTTTCCCAAACTGTATTAATTTGATGAGAAAGTTTTGGAAATTGTTGAATAATCTAGTCAAAAAATGGAATATTTTGTTGAATCTATTTGTCATAGTCAAAATATTTTTCACGATAAATCGCTTGATTTTTGAAAGTAATTAATTTGCAAAATATAGGTTTGAATGGAATGTGTATGAAACATTTGTTCGGGGTTTTTTCTCGAAAAATGTAATTTAGGCTAAATTAGCCTAAATTACTAAAATAATTTCCAAAAATTATATAAATTAGTTTTTGAGGCAAATTATTAATAAAATGCAGTAATTGGGAATTAAATAGTGGAATTAAAGTCTCGAAAAGTATTTTGAGTATTTTTATATGTTGTCGGGTTTTTTTAAAGGATTTAAACACCGATAGGATTAGAGAATTTTGAGAAATTGTTGAAAAATGGTATAATTCAATCGAGACTCATAAATTAAGGATTTTGTGATTTATTAGGATTTCGGTACAAGGGAATCCGTGGAACGGGCGAGCGAGGACTCGAATAACCAACTTACGTTGGTTTGACTGTAAGTAAACACTATTTTTCTTTTTATAGTAATATGAAATATATTTTGCACAGTAAGGGAGTGAGACTCTTGATCATGCATTCATGGAATCCGGATAGAGTTGCCCATGCTATGGGTCGTAAGGGTGTGAGGTGTGCTCCACTCTAGACTAGACGTACTGCAGGCGTCTACGGGGAGTAATGGTCGATCTTGGGGTAGCGTGCATTGACTCGTAGTACTGTTCTAGGTTCATCGTGAGAGGGCCCGCTCGTTATGAGCTTGGAACAGGAAATGGGGATTCATTTTATATATTTATTTCGGTATTTCGTTTTATCGTGCAATACTCATATTATCTCTTGTTATTATTTGTTGTACGAAGCAAGATAGATGTTTACTTATCTGACACTGTTTATTTGGTGCACACTGTATTTGGTGTTCTCGAAATGGCTTTGTCAGGTTCTGAGTCTAAGGAAGACCGAAAGAGAAAGAGAAAGCTAGAGGACTTTTGCTGAAGAGCCCTTTCCCTTGTACTTAATGTATGTTTATATTGTTTTTGTTTTGGGTTTTCAGGGTGAGCGCAAGACGCGTATCACTGAGGAAAAAGTTTTGAAAAGTTCGTAAATTCAGTAAGTTTGAATTGGGATTGAGGTTTAAACAATTCACTTTTGTATATTTAAGGCTTTGAACAGTTTCAGTTTCAGTTTGAGATTTAGTTTTGTAACTAAGGTTTACTTGTTGCATTCCAATTTATAATTTCAAATTGATATCATATTGTGAACTGCGGGGAGTTATGAGTCCTTTTAGGCCTCTCCCCATTCTGCTGTTTATTAGGTTTTGGGTGTCGGCAATCCATATTTAGATGAGGTGCTGCCAAAATTTTTATAAATATACAAAAAATATTTCGTAATATTTCCTAATTAGCTCAATTTAAATAAGTCGACAACTAAGGTTTAATAACGATTCTAATTTAGTATTTGGAGCAGTTTAAGGATTGAATTAACGGTCATTTCGAGGTTGGTAGTTAACCGTAGGATTAGGTACCTAATTAGGATAATTAGGTTAGGTCAGGGCTTAGTGAGACAGGTCTCGACAATAAATTTGATGTCAACTCTATCAAAAAAGGTTCATTTACTCCCATTCAAGATAAACCAATTCCCATAACACCAGCAGATTTGGTTTTCAAACCATTATCCACTGCTAAGACTTTTAAAGAAGCCAGCCTCCAAAAGGAAGAAACATCTGAAAAACCAATTCAACCATCCTCATCTAACCAATTATCTCAATACCTCGTTATAACAATCCTTCACCATCTTCAACAAATAGATGAACGAATGAAAAGAGTTAAAGAACTTCAATCAACAACATCAAGAAATAACTCTAAAGAATGGGTTAGTTCTTCAGCTCCTGATTTCTTTGAACTATAAATCAAGCCCATTCCAACATTAAAACATCAGGCTCATGCTGTCATCAATCAATCAGGCCCATGCCAAAATCATAATTCAGGCCCATGCCTCCAGGCTAATGTCTGCCTTCAGGCCCATGCCATAAATCATATTCAGGCCCATGCCTCCAAGCCCATCAGCCTGCCTCTTAGACTACGTCATTCATTCAGCTTAATAATTCGGCTCACAAGACCACCAATTATTCGGCTTACATCAGCATTACTCATCCAGCTCAATAATTTCTCTACAAGCGCCAAACATGGGAATCACATCATTATACGGCTAAGCATCCTTCAGCCAGTTCAGATCATACAGCTGTCCATCCATCAATTTATACATAAAGTATTTGTTGTCTATTTTTCTTTCTTTTTGTAAAGCAGTCTGTCATAAATTTACTTAATTAAAGTAGATGCGTCGTGTTTTGTGAATATCCTTCATGCCAAGGGCTACTTGGACTTCACTTTTTGTTAATAGTCAGTCTAGAATCATCTTTGCAAGATGATGCGTCTTTTTTTTCTTTCTCTTTTATTAAAGCATATAACTATCTTTCCACGATAGTGCGTCATTTGTCTTTTACTTTTGGATGTACATTATGTGTGATATCTTTAATTGTGAGTCATTCCTTTAGCATCTTTGTTAATGGCCACAATTTTCTTATCTATTTGGTTATAAATATTAGCTTCGTTTGAGGAATTCCTCATTCGAAAGTTTAAGCTTCATATTTTTCTTTCGCGAGCTTTTCCCTTGAAATCAGTCTTTCGCTTGAAACCTACTAGTCTTGAAATCAGTTTTCTTTTGTTTGAAACCATTGATCCCATTAGTTTTTATCAATATCGAGGGATCCCCTTATATCTCTCTATATACAAGAGGGACAAGTTTTATCTCGATTACACACCTTCACATATTATTCACATGGTAACCAATCACAATCTTCATAGTCGTCCGGTTAAAGACAATGTTTGATTGTATCAAATTATCATGCTCCTATTATTGTAGTATATGGTAATTTCAAATCGAATGACTAAATGATATATCTATCATGAGTAACACCTATGACTTAATCTATGTTGTGTTTTCATAGCGGGTCAATCCAGTACCTTGTTTTCTAACTAGTACTCATGATCTCGATTTGTATCCCTATATACAATCAACACATGACCATCAATCAAGATTCTCACTAGTCTTAACTCATTATAGTTTCTAGTATCATAACCGACTAGGGACATTTAGGATCTTCAACAAATACAAACCCTTGTTCAATACATTTCGTAACTACAAAAATACAAGAAAACATATAATAAGACCAATGAAAATAAAAATAAAATAAATAAATGTTACAAATGTGGAAAGTCGGGCCATTATGCAAACAAATGTCATTTAAAAAATTATAAGAAGAAAATTAATTAATGACATCCAACTAATAATCCAGAAAAACAATGCAACGATCAAAAAGGAAATATTTTGTAACCATTAATCCATTTAGTTTTTATCATAGAAACCCTTGTTCAATACATTCGTAACAACGAAAATACAAGAAGAAATATAATAAGACCAATGAAAATAAAAATAAAATAAATAAATGTTACAAATGTGGAAAGCCATGCCATTATGCAAACAAATGTCATTTAAAAAATTATAAGAAGAAAATTAATGACATCCAACTAATAATCAAGAAAAACTACGCAATGGGCAAAAAGGAAATATTTTGTAACCATTCATCCATTTAGTTTTTATCATAGAAACCCTTGTTCAATACATTCGCTCCAATATCATCGTCACCCACCACCAATTTGATATCAGAGCCAAATTCCTCCGTCCTCATCAAGTAATCACTCAGTTCCTCAATCACTCCCAATTGTAAGTATATATTTTATATTTAAAGATTTCAATAGGATTTTGAATTAAGACTTTAAGTTTGTGATTTCGATTTGAAAGTTTTTCTTTTATTTTTTTAAATTAGTTCATCTCTTGTTCACTCTTAGGAAAGTAAGTGTAGACTTTCCTAGTCACGTTGTAAGTCTAGAAGAAAGATGAGAGTAAGTCTAGCAGTAAACCATTGACCAAGTTGCCACTTAAACCCTAGGAACAAAACATGAGTGAATTAATTAAGAAAATGAAATGTGCTCTTTTATTTAAAAATCCAATTGTAAAGTTTGAATTATCATCCACTTTTGAAACCCTACAACACCATAAAATGAAGCCTAAGAAAATACAGTCAAAAATAGATTTAAGAAATATTAGTGAAATTTCTTATAATGATATCGAACAATCTCTTCAAAATTGGGTATTCCTATCATCGATCCAAAACAAATTTATACTCAAGGTTCTTTTTCAAAAAATCAAGATTTTATCGTTAAGTTTGAAAAAGATGCCAAATCAATAGATGAAGAAGGAGAAGAAATACTCTTAATCTCTCTTGAGAAAATTAGATTATATAAGGAAAAATATAAATATTTACATATAGGATTAACTCAAGTAGCAATCAAACTATTAACTACATTAGGACTTAACACATCAGTTTTAGTATCGGTAAGGGATAAAAGACATACAAAATTCAATGATTCACTTTTAGGAATAATTGAAGGAAGCTTGACTGAAGGTCCAATTTTTATCAATTGTTTTCCCAACTTCACATTAAGTCACCACGATCAATTTGCCCATGAAACATCAACACTAAGTCTTTATACTCAAGGATTCAAAATGAAAGAGGTATGTTCAAATGTTGCTGTTTTTTATAGAATTTACTATAAATTAATGCACACGATAATTCTCGTTGTTGCATATACTAATTTGCAAAAAGGGACTTCTACATTATTTTTAACAAATATACAAAATAAAGTTATTTATTAGGAAACAATTAAATTAGAAAGATATTAATATACCCAAAACAAGGCTAATTCAAGATAAAAATAAAGAAGAAAACCCCCAGATAATACAAATGATCAAGTATATACCATCATAACTCATGATGATGGGTTAGTAGAAATAAATTTTGCCTCTCCAAAATCTTGCTCTACAACACCAACAATAACTAACGATTATATATATGAAGCACAACCTGCAAGAGCATCAACCTCTGGGATTCCAACTCATGTGGCTTATCCAGATACACCTACAGACGATAATGTTACCATAAATGATTTTACTGATTATCGAATAAATATGGCTCAAATCGAAAAAAAAAAACCTTTGAAATGGATTAAAAATATTTAAAAGAACAATTTTTAAAACATCATTTAACTCCAATATTTTTTAAACTATGTTCTAAATCTCAACAAGCATCTATCAGAGAAAATTACTTTTCTTAAATACAATCAACAAAATAGAATATTCAATTTTTTGATTATTTAGCACAATCTTGTCCTAAAATAATAAATAAAATTAACACTATATGGGAATGATCTAAAGGTGAAAAATATATTTAGACTCATCCCCCGTTAGCTCCTATTAAAATAACAGAATTAAAGGAGTTCCAATAAAAGGAAGTTTTGATGAAGAAAAACTCATATCATGAAAAGATTTAAATCATATTATCGAGCAAAATAACTTTACCAATGTTTATCTACCGACCCTATCAAAACATTCTAGGATTGAAGCATCTACAAGTAAACAACCAAACAATGAACTTATTTTGAAAAAAACCTATGATCAAAGATACATTAGGATCTCTACCTAGTATAAAATCAAAATATTTCGATGAATTAATACAAACAATAGCATCTAAGTTAGATACATTACAATTAGATTCTGGAAAAACAGACAAAAATGATAAATCTCCAATAATTGCTAATTTAGAAAATCAATCTACTATCTCTGAATCTCAATCAGAACAATCGGGTGATTTTTTAGAGCTAAAACCTATTGACACAAACATAAATGAATCTGACCAATTATCTGATTTAGATATTCAACGTATTAATCGGTCTAAACAACATCCAACTTATAATGTTTAAAAGGCTAAGCACTATTATTCTCGACCATCACCAGTTGATTTGTTATTAGAAGAAAATCCATCCAAGCGAATTAAGTTTGAAGGAAATGTTGTTTATGAATGAAATATAGATGGATTATCTGAATATTGAATAATCGAAGTTGTTCAACATATGTTAGTTTGCTAAAGTATGTAAGATATAAAATCATCCAGAAAATATAACTGGTGCAATAGCCATTGGTTTTACTAGTCAGTTACATGGATGGTGGAATTATGCATTATCTGTTAAACAATGATTAGAAATTTTAAATTCAGTCCAACGAGATGATAATAACAATCCAATTTTAAATGTGCAAGGACAAGAACAGCCAAATGGTGTTGTGTCTAAGTACTAACATAATATGGCATTTTTTAGGTACGTTATCCCCTATAGATGAAAAAAACAGAGAACAATTACATAGTCTAAGATGTAGAACATTAACCGATTTTTGATGATATAAAGATATTTTCTTATCCAAAGTATATACATTAACCACAACAGATGCATTATTCTTGAAAGAAAGATTTATAGCATGATTACCACCATCGTTTGCAGAAAAGGTTAAAATATTATTATGGGAAAGAGGTGGCGAAACTATAAATTATAACAATTTCACTTATGGAGATCTGATCCAAACAATTCAAATGACTGGATTAACCATCTGTAATGATATAAAACTTACAAAAAATTAAATAAAGAATTAGGCGATTTTTGTTATCAATTTGTACATGATGCCAAAATAAGACATCCTCTAGGAATTCTAGAAATCAAAGATGACTTCACCAATTTTCTAATCATGAAAACCAAGACGCTTACTATAAGACTAATAAACGACAAAAATACAAGAAGAAATATAATAAGACCAATGAAAATGAAAATAAAATAAATAAATGTTATAAATGTGGAAAGCCAGGTCATTAGGCAAGCAAATGTCATTTAAAAAATTATAAGGAGAAAATTAATGACATCCAAGAACAAACTAGTTCTTCAGAAACTTATCAATGTTTATATAATATACAAAATACTTGTACTTCTACCTCTGAAACAAACAATGAAATAAATGTATTAACTGCCCATGAAAAATTGATTTTAGAAATAGGAGAACAAATAGTAGATCCAACTTTAAAATATAAATATTATACAAAGATTTTGAATAAAGCTAACAATGAGGGAACAATATCTCAGGGGCTAAAGTCTAAAATCGATTTTCAAAAACAAATAGATTTATATAGTACTTATCATACTATAAGATGTTTTAAATGTCGTCAACAAAAAATGAGTTTTACCAACAGAATCCACTATTAACTATGTACAACAAGAAATTAATCAATTAAAAACTGAAATAAAGACTCTTAAAGATAGATTGACAAAATTAGAAAAAGAAAATATCAATTCCGAGAATTTCTCAGTCTATAAAAATAATGTGTTTATAGAAACACTTACACATTATACTCATCAACGATGGTTTACCCTAATCAATTTAAAAATAAAAGATTTTAAATATACATGTCATGCATTAATTGACACCTTTGGAGCGGACATAAATTTACATTAAAGAAGGTTTAATCCCACTACAATGTGAAAAAACTAATAGTCGAATTTCTACAACAAAAGGAAATAAATCCATCATTAAACTTAAAATTCCTATGGCACATATTTGTAGAAATAATGTTTCTATACCTATTTCATTCATTATTGCAAAAGATCTTGACATGATATGTTATTAGAAACTCCATTTTTGCAAAAAATTCAACCATTTTCTGTCTCTACAGACGGAATAAAAACTTTGCTAGAAAATAAAGAAATTGACTTTCCTTTTATCCAACCACCCAAAAATAGATATTTAAATCAAATAATAAACCGAATAGAATACAAACAAAATTTTATAGGATTCTTAAAATCAGAAATTAAAAATTTAAAGACAAACCAAATAATTAACACCCCATCTTTCCAATTAAAAATAAATACTTTTCAAGAACAGTTAGTTAACAAATGTTGTTCTGATATCTCATCCGTATTTTGGGATCGAAGAAAACATTAAGCTATATTGATGATTTTCATGAAAACCACATTCCTACAAAAGCAAATCCGTCTCAAATGAGTGAAAGACTATTAAATCTATGCGATCAAGAAATAAAAGATCTTTTGCAAAAGAAGTCGATAACTCCATCTAGATCTCTTTAGAGTTGTACGATTTTTTTTGTCGAAAATGCCGCAGAATTAGAATGTGGATCATCTAGATTAGTAATAAATTATAAGCCATTAAATAAAGTATTAAAAACAATTAGATATCCATTACCAAATAAAAATGATTAAATAAAACAAATAACTAATTTTTTTTAAAAAAATTGATCTTAAATCTGGTATTTGGCAAATACAGATTAAGAAAGAAGACATATATAAAACTGCATTCAATACTCCTATTGGTCAATATCAATGGAATTTTATGCCATTCGAATTAAAAAATACTCCATCTGAATTTCAAAAAATGATGAATGAAATCTTTCATCCTTATCGTGAATATATTCTAGTATATATTGATGATATACTTATTTTTTCTAAATCACTGGATCAACATTGGAAACATTTAAATACATTTCAACAAATTATAATAACTAATGGTTTACTATTATCTCAATGAAAAATAAAACTTTTTCAAACTTCAATAAATTTTTCAGGTTTTAAGATTACAAATCAAACCATAACTCCTATAAATTGAGTAATTGAGTTTTCAGAAAAATCCCCATATCAACTTACAGATAAAAAGCAACTACAAAGATTTTGAGATGCCTTAACTATTTAACATATTTTTATAAAGATGCAGCTAAAGATAGAAAAGTGTTACAAGGTTTTCTCAAAAAAGAAGTAAAATTTCAATGGACTATAGATCATACTAAAGCCATTCAACTCATCAAGTCCAAAGTTAAGTCACTCCCATGACTTCATCTAGCTAATCTTGTTTATCCAAAAATAGTTCAAACAGATGCCCCTGATTTAGGTTATGGTGGTATTTATTACAAAAACCTCTTCAGGGAAATGAACAATTAGTCTGTTATACCTCAAAATTATGGAATATCACCCAGAAAAACTACGCAACGGTCAAAAAAGAAATATTAGCTATAGTTTTATGTGTTCAAAAGTTTCAATCTGATATTTTGAATCAAAAGTTTTTGACAAGGGTTTATTGCAAATGTGCAGAAGAAATACTTTTAAGAGATATAAAAAATCTAGTTTCTAAACAAATATTTGTCTGATGGCAAGCTCTTTTAAGTATTTTTTAATTTGATATTGAATATATTAAGGGAGAAAATAATTCTCTTCTAGATTTTTTTATCCCGAGAATTTCTAGTAACTTCTCAAATTCATTCTATACAGATTATGGCTGATAAAGGCAAAACCCTCATGACCTATCAAAAATCCTCTTTTTTTAATAAATTCTATCCTCTCTTCAATCAATACAATAAACCCGATGACTGTTCCATTTATCACCGAAGTAATCATCATATAGTCATCCTTCTAGAACATTGTCTTATAGAATAATCCCTCAAAAATCAAGTCAAAATCCTTATGCCTCATACTTATCATTTTATTCCAAAACGACCTCAAGTCTCGATGAAAGTTCTATGAAGCTTTACTTTTTCAAACGCATTATGTGATCTTTGAACATTTCAAGAAAACAATGATAGAAGAGATAGCTTATTCAAAAATGAAGATTCAAAAAGTTCTTACCATGGAAGAATGCGCTAAGCAGAGTCTGATCAAGCAATCACCTTTCACTCATCAATCAATGACAATTTTAACCACTCATCCTCCTCTGTATGTCAGTTGCAATGATTATATCGAAGCATGAAAAGTTATCATCTTCTATAAAGATATCGCAGAAGGCCATTCATGGTATATAACATTCAAAACATCATTACGAATTACCTTACCAGCTTGGTTCCTTTATGAATGGTGGCCAAAATTTGGCCCAATCAAACAAACTCTACCATCTAAAGTCAAAACATTATATGAAAATGAATGACTTTCATTTTTCCAACTCATTCAGAAATATACCATCCCGTTGATCCTCAAGTGGAACTATGATACCTATAAGATTACCTATATAGACAACAAAATATCCCATTATTTAATCCAAGAAATTCATGTTAAGTGGTGGGATAAATTTGATGTCGAATCTATCAAAGAAGGTTCATTTACTCCCATTCAAGATAAACCAATTACCATAACACCATCAGATTTGGTTTCTTAACTATTATCCACTCCTAAGACTAATAAAGAAGTCAGCCTCCAGAATGAAGAAACACCTGAAACAACTATCCTCCTCTAACCAATTATCTCTAGACCTCGCTACAATGATCCTTCAACATCTTCAACGAATGGAAGAACAAATGAAAAGAGTTGAAGAACTTCAATCAGCAACATCAAGAAATAACTCTTAAGAATGGGTTAGTTCTTCAGTTCTTGGTTTCTTTGAACTATAAATCAGGCCCATGCCAACATTAAAACATCAGGCCCATGTTTTCATCCATCAATCAGACCCATGCCAAATCAACAATTCAGGCCCAGGCCTACAGGTTCATGCCTACCTTTAGGCCCATGCAATAAATCACATTCAGGCCCATGCCTTCAAGCCCATCAGCCTGCCTCTTAGACTACGTCATTCATTCAACTCAATCATTCAGCTCACATGACCACAAATAATTTAGTTTACATTTGCATTACTCATCCGGCTCAATAATTTCCCTACAAGCGCCAAACATGGGATTCACATCATTATACAGTTAAGCATCCTTAAGCCAGTTCAGATCATACAGCTATCCATCCATCAATTCATACATAAAATATTTGTTGTCTACTTTTCTTTCTTTTTGTAAAGTGGTCTGTCATGAATCTACTTTATTAAAGTAGATGCATCGTGTTTTATGAAGATCATTCACGCCAAGGGCTAGTTGGACTTCACTCTTTGTTAATAGTTATTCTAGAATCATCTTTTCAAGATGATGCGTTTTTTCTTTTTTTTTTCTTTTATTAAAGCATAGAACTATCTTTCCACGATAGTGCGTCATTTGTCTTTTACTTTTGTATGTACATTATGTGTGGTATCTTTAATTGTGAGCCATTCCTTTTGCATCTTTGTCAATGATCACAATTTTCTTATCTGTTTGGTTATAAATATTAGCTTCGTTTGAGGAACTCCTCATTCGAAAGTTCAAGCTTCATATTTCTTCTTTTACGAGCCTTTCCCTTGAAATCAGTTTTTCATACGTTTAAAACCATTGATCCCTTTTAGTTTTTATCATAGAAACTCTTGTTCAATACATTCGCTCCAATATCTTCGTCACCCACCACCAATTTGGTATCAGAGAAAATTACTTTGCTTATATACAATCAACAAAATAGAATGTTTAATTTTTCATAAAGTTAGATGACCATGAGAGAAATAAACCCATTGTTAGTGTTAATTAAATGTGATTGTTGATCTCGTCATTATTGTGCACATCATTTTTGGAATGTTGGTATATATGTATACGACAAGATAAGATTTACACGAAATCTAGATGATTTGGATCATATTAATTTGTGATTGCAAAATGGACGAATTAGCCCAACAATAAGGGTAAGCTTGGAATTATGTAGGTTAGGCGCACAATCTCATGTTCAATTCCCCACAACATTAAGATTGTTCGTGCCACTGGAGTAGCTCGAGCTTATTACACCAGGGTCTCGTATGAATAGTCAGGCTTGCCTGGACACCCATAAAACATCAAAAAAAAAAAACTAAATTTGTGATTGCCCGTTGTTTTCGGTAAATAGATTCTTGTATATATTTAGTGCAGTATAGACTTGTCTTAATAAGCCATGTTATCACAACCGCAAGAATAATTACACTACAAATCCTACAGATTCGGAATTGATTTCACGTCATATTCGAGCTAATCCATGGAGATTCTTTCCAAAAGCGTGCAAGACCCTTTCTCTATGTACAATGAATCTATAATGCACTGCACCATCTTCTGGAAACACAACATCAATGAAAACAAAGTTCAAGTGAATATGGTTTTTTTTTGTTCTTTTATGCTAGATTGAGAAAGATTTTATTTATTTTTTCTAATATTGTGTTTAATATCTTTAATTGTTGTTTTTGAGTGATTTTTGTTGAAGGGGATCTTAAAGAGTCATTTTATACCAAGGGATTTTGAGTAGAGTTCAAGGGGAGTTTAGAGAGAGATCTTCCATTCTAAAAGAGAAAAGGTGAGCGCATGAATCAATATTCTAGGTGACGGAGTCATTTAGTGACTCTAATGCATCAATTATAACAAGAAAAAAGAAAAACATTAGGATGCTTCAACATTATGAATATCACTGCAGCGTGATTTTCATAATGTTAATCTCTATGTAAGACATAAAGTGACTCTTCAGGGCAAAGGGGCACACAATGGCTCTGTTTGGTAAAACTAACTGATAATCTTGCTGACAGCTGATAATCTAGTCGATAGCTGATAATCTAGCTGAAAGCTGAAAAGCTAGGAGCTGATAACTGAAAGTTGATAATCTAGCTAATCAATTAAAATCGTTTGGGATAACTGATTGAGTAGCTAATAAATGCAAAATGACTTACACCTTTCTATTAATTAAATTAATATATATTACTTATATAAATATTTTATTTATCAATTAATTCATTCTACATATTGTGCTCATATAATATTATTTAATATTTATATACATAAACATATTATTATTACTAATGCGTTGCTTATAAGTAATGTATTAAAATATTTAAGAATTGTTTTCGATGAAAAAATATTATAGAATTATATATTTGTAATATGTACCAAAAAGAATAGTGTTTCTATTTCTATGTATAATTTTAAATATTAATAAGTCAAAAAATATTAAATATTAAAGTTGAGTTTGCTTATACAAACATAATAACATTAGTAACGTGTACCCACGTTTATGCGTGTACCTTTTTTTTTTTTTTGAAGCACGTATGCGTACAAGTAGCGAATTTATGAAGGAAAAAAAAATTAAAGATTTGTTTGTAGATAAACATAAACAAATAAGTAGGGATAAAATTGGGACAAGCAATACAATCCGACGTTTTAATAATGAGACGCTACCTCAACTAGGTACAAGAATTTGGAGTTTCATTTAGCTTATTTTGAAAATAAGCTCCTAACTAAACACAACTTATTTGTTCAAGTAACTTATAAACTAGCTTATCGGCTAGCTGATAAGCTAGTTTGTGCTTACCAAACAAAGCCAATATGTTTATTTTTATTCAGACATAAATAACTTATTGCCTCTCGTACCCAAACAAGGATTGTTTGCATGTGCTACATAATAAAAACCAATAATATTACTTAATGCAACATGCCGAGAATATTTTTGGATTACAAGCTTAATGTAACGACCCTTATAAATCTAATCCTAGTCAATTACCTAATAGGACCGTAACGTGGCGACTCGGTCAGAACTCGAACGTCGACACCGATGTAATAATTCAATAATTTTATTTGTGTGTGATGCCTTGAACATTTTATGTTTATCTATGTGTGCACGCGCAACTTTGTTGACGTTGTTGGTGAATTAATGAGTGAGCGTAGTCCTCAAGATGTGCGCGTACACGAGTATTTGGATAGGTCGACGATATTAATTAAAGTTGGTCTAATGAAACTTATTTAATTGATGTCTAAGTTAAGTCATAAGGGGCATTTTAGTCATTTCGCAAATTAAATTTTTTTAAAAAAAGTTAGAATTATGAGGTGTCAACTTCTTGTGGTTTATAGAGAGATAATGGTAAATTTAATAAAAAGATTGTGTGGTAGTGGTTCACTCATAATAATGAGAGTATAAAATGAGAGAGCCTCCTTGTTCATGAGATGGTGTAAAGGTGGTTTGAAGTGGAGGAAAAAGTTCAAACTATTTGAGAATCTCGATTAAGCCAAGTAAGTTCAGATTTAATTTCATTTAGTTTTGATGTTATGGATTTAATATAAAGTATAATTGATTAATGCATTGTTGATAAGTTGATTTTAGTAGAGTTGATTTTAATTGGGTTGATTTAAAAGACGAAAAAAAGGAGTTGTTAATCATTTTGAAGAAGAAAAGAAGAAAGAAAAGAAAGAAAGAAAAGTAACGAATATGAAAATGAAAATGAAAATGAAAAAAAAGAAAAAAAAATTGATAAAAAAAAGAAAGAGAAAGAGAAAAAAAATTGATAAAAAATGAAAAAAAAAATTGCCTCTCTGTCCCATTTCCCCTTCTCCTCCCGAGGGAAGGAGCGCGCACGCGCAAAGCGTGCGATCCCGAGCTTGTTGGGCGGTTCGGCCGGACCCGATTCGGGGGCCCAAACCCTTATTTTTAATAAGAAAATATATTTTATACATTTTAATTTATAAAAAATAACGGAAAATCATTATAAAATAAAAAAAATTCAAAAAAATAGGGAAAGATTTTGAAAAAATAAGAAAAGTGAGAAAATTGTAGAAAAGTGAGCTTGGAGGTTTTTCGAGGATTTTTACACCCAAATTCTCTTCGAAAAGCGCGTCAACCCGATAATTTCCCTACTTTCGATTATTTTGAGATTTAAGAATCTAAATCATATTAAATAGGCTCAACCATTCCGAATTTATTGTAAATTGATACCATGAGCCTTGGGACCAATATCGAGTACGAATTTCGAGGTGTGGGAGCCGCGACTTAATTGATTTTACGTATTGATGTAAGTAAACCAGTAAGAAATTCAATATTAATTTTCATTTCCTTGTTATATTTGATGGAATTATTGCTATTATTGGACTCTACTTCTGTGACGACCCAAAAAACTCAAAAGACCTGTCCTAGGGGAAATTAAGTAATTTCATAAACCTACACAAAATAACCACACTATATAAATAAAATTAGAAACCCTAGCCTCCTTTTTGTTTAAAATTTTAACTACAGGAGGCAAAAAGGGAGATTAAGTTGTTGGGGGTCTAACTCAAGAAGAACCCAAATCAAAGGTACGCGCGTCTCCCTCACCCTTTTAATCTTGTTTTAAATGAAGATCAAACCTTAAATTTGACAAAAAATGGTGAAAATCACCTTGTGGGTGGTTTGTGGTGCCGACAAGACGAGCGACGACCGAAGCGACTGGCGGCGGCCTCACTGTCGCCGTTGACGGTAGGTGGAGGCGCTACCAAGCAGCTCTACTAAGAAGGTGGAAGAGGAAGGGAGGGTGGTGAATGACAACCCCCACTCCCCCATTGACGTCCCAGCCGAGGGCTGGCAGGGGCGCTATCCGGGCGGCTGCCGAGGAGGCGTCAGCGCCGACGGTGGTCAGAGGGAACCCTCTCCCTGCCCACCAACGAACTAGGGGCCAAATACCCCTGGTTGACCAGTCAACCAAAAAAATATATATATATATAAATAATAAATAAATAAAATAATATATATAACAAAATAAAAGAAAAATATTTGTGTTCAAACGGGGCACTACCACGTCTCCGAAGGAGACCGACCGGGTCCCACCCCCCAACTCTCACATCGGGGGATGGGAGACCCACATGACCCACACTAGTGGACCCCAAAGATCAATAAATGAAAGATTTAATTAATTAAAATTAAAGCATTTATGGATGGAATGTATTATGATTGTATAGTGTCACGCTAAGGTTCACATCGGGCCTCGGGCGTACCAGGAGTTGTTATAGGTGTCGTTGCGAATCGAGGAAAGTGGGGAACTTCGCTCACACATTAAGTATAGCTTGCTATAAGTTATTTAAGTATCATGCTTTGGATGAAATACTTGGGTTAAGGGTTGTATCGGGGTATTGGTTTGAATTTCCAAATCTATGGAATGTGAATGCATTTGTTTCCCATTTATGTCATTTATTACCCCTGGATGTTTGTGGAGTTCCTACTGAGGGCCTCATTAGCAAGTTATCATATTTAAATGCCCCAGGATGTTTGTGGTGCCACGAAGGGCTTACTAATTAATTCCCCAGAATGTTTGTAGAATTCACCACCGAGGGTTTTTACTTATCTAATTGAATGCATAAATGTGTCACATAAGTGTAAGAGTTGGAGTTCCTACTCGTGTAACTTGGTGATAGCATGACATGTTTTGGTGGCGGCTTCGGATGAACTCACTTTGTTGTGATCCTACTAGTTGGAGGACGTAACGGCCATTGCGTCCAATAATGGTTTGCATCAACTCAAACGTAAGGGATTCTGACACCGGATTCCTACCAATACGTAGCATGCATTGAATGAACCAATGACTTATAATTATTATTATATTTTATGGTATATCTCTTGTGGACCCCTTGCATGAATGATTTGAATTCCGTTACGCTTTAAATGATTCTTGAAACTCGTTTTAGAAGTTACGAATGCATGACTCTTTCCTTGTTTATGAAGATGAACAATGCTCCCATGTTCCTACATGTCTTTAAATCTTATCTACATGCTTAAATTTGAGTTTGATCAATACCTACGTGCTTTATACTTAATGTCTGAGATTTAGTTTTCAACTTCATGTTAGATTTTGCATAATTAGTAGGTAGTACTTGCGTATTTAATGTTTGAGCGAGGTTTTCTTCTTATTGAGCTATGTTGTCTATTTTAGCTCACCTTACTTATTCTTCAGGTGCGTCCACATTCGCTTTAGCTCGTGACAAGGGAAAGGCACCCGCTTGAAGTCTTTCCTTACTTTGTGAGAAGTTGCATGTTCCTATTATTTATTTATTTGATTTTGAGAACAATAAACTTGGTTTTAACTTAAAGTAGGTTATTTGGGTAGTTTGAAACCCTCCTTATTTATTTTGGACTATTTAGAAGCTTTATGGTAGTATTAGAAGTTATTTGGGATGATTAAACCTACTTAAATAATTGAGCTCTTATTATGGTGATTTTATAATATATGGAATTCTAGTTTTGATTTTTACTTCCGCATTTATTATTCCATATGGTTAGTATCTTATTCCGCATGTTGAAATAGGCATGCTAGACTGTTATTTGGGCCTGATTCAAGTATCGGGCTTGAGTAATGGTTTGGGCCGAGCGACCCGACCTTAGTTTAGGTGAGGGTTGTTTCAGTTCATATCGGAAAATAAGTATTAGAGCCTAGGGAAAATGGTTAGGTTAGAGAAACCTAAGTATATATAGAGCCTTTAAGTTTAAAGGTCGAGTTTAAGTGTACGATGAGTAACCACGGAGGGACATCCTACAACTTGAGGGAGACTCAGGAAAGAGAGGAAAGGCAATGGCGCAGCCAGATGGAACAGTGCATGTCTGCTATGACCAAGGCACATCAGAAGGTCATATATGACTTGACCACCGCACAAGAAATGAACATGGCACAGATCTTAGAACTACTGCAAAATCAGAGGAATAACGGAGTAGCTGGACATGCACCAGTGGGGCCAAGTCCTGATCCGTCGTTAGCACTGATACACGAGCAGCAACCCGTAGAGGAGGGTGTTGACTCTGTTACGGGTGCAGTTGCAGTAGTTGTACCCATAACTGATGGAAAGAACGAAGCATGCCAGAGAGGCAGGATCCAAAAAGAATTCATGAAGTACGATATGCCACACTTCTAACCCTATAGAGGTAGAAGCTTGGATACTAAACATGGAAAAGAGGAAAGACACTTTGGGCATTGATGAGAGGACCATGGTACCATTGGTGGCTTTCTTGTTGGAACATAAGGCGCACAAATGGTGGTTGTCTGTCTCCATATCTCGGGGGCCGAATATGAGTTGGCTGCAGTTTAAACATTTGTTCTATGATGAGTGGTTTCCAGACACCGTCAAGGCAGACAAGATATGGGAGTTCCTTGTCGTGGTACAAGGCAATATGACCGTGGCTGAGTACGCGTCGAGATTTAATGAGTTGGTCGAGTTTGCATATGATTATTTTCCATCTTAAGCGACTCGTATGAGACGATTCATCAATGGATTGAGGAGAGACATATGTGCTATAGCGGCAACATCAATATCAGAGACATACCGACAGGCTTAACATCGAGCACTCGAGTGTGAGTCAGCATTTCGTGATGAGGATGAAGTGCAATTTCGGCCGTGATCCGATCGGTATAGTTAGGGCGAGCGCAATTTCGGCGGTTACCAAAGAGGTCAGGGTTTAAGAAGCATAGATTTGGGGGATGAGCTAGTAACCGTGAATCATCTGGTGAGAATTCAAAATTACCACGCGCTCCGACGGGACCACCATACATTCTTGTGTCCCCAGCCCCTCAGTTTCTCAGAGCGTGACTTTCAGACCACCACGTCCACCACAGCAGCCGCAACAGAGCAGGGGCAGAAAGCTAATAGAGCCAAGGTCTAGTGCATCAGTGAGTACAGTACAGCCACCCCCGACCTACCAGAAGCCGCATATCATATGTTACGGGTGTGGGACTATTGGACATTACAAGAGTCAGTGCCCTGACCCGTCACTATCTGAATGGAGTGTCGCTCTAGTTGCTCGAGGGAGAGTCCACGCCATAGCTGAGCAGGATCAAGAAGCTATGTGAAAGTTCGTCGCAGGTACGGTTTAAATTAATGGTCGAGATATGCATACATTTTTTTATTATGGTTCTATTGTTTCACTCATATGGGGGGCTGTAGTTTATACTATAGTGTTGACACCGGTTAGAGCACACACTTACTTGATTTTGAGCACAGTTTCTATTGAACGGATTATCCTAACATGGTATGTAAGGGGTGCAAAATTAAAATTAGGGATCACACGATGATATTTGATTTATGGGTCTTAAAGTGTCTTAAGTTTGATGTATTACTAGGCATGGAGTGGTTAGCACCGTATCACGCCAAGATAGATTGTTTTCATAAAACTCTAGCTTCCCAAATCTCAGGCATTTCCCCGTTCGAGTTCAAGGGCTATACACCGACCAGCGCCACCACCTGTAGTAAGATCGCAAGTTTGGCTAAGATAGAGACCATTGCGAGCTTAACTTCTATGGGAAAGGAAGTACAAGAAGTTTTGATTAAGAAGATCCCAGTGGTTAGAGACTTTTCAGATGTTTTTCCTTCGGATCTTCCGGGAGTCCCTCCCCATCGGAAGATTGACTTTATGATAGACCTCATACCTAGTACGAGACCAGTTTCCAAGACACCGTACCATATGGCGGCTACTGAGTTGAAAGAGTTGAAAACACAGTTAGAAGATTTGACTCATAAAAGCTTCATTACACTGAGTGTATCGCTGTGGGGAGCACCAGTGTTATTTGTGAAGAAAAAGGACGGCAGTTTGAGGATATGTATTGATTACCGACAATTGAATAGGGTGACTATCCGAAACAAGTATCCACTTCCCAGGATCGAAGACTTGTTTGATCAGTTGAGGGGATCAAAGTTCTTCTCTAAAATAGATATGAGATCGAGCTATCATCAGTTGCGTATACGGGAAGATGATATACCAAAAACAACTTTTAACACCCGCTATGGGCACTTTTAGTTCACTGTAATACCGTTTGGGCTCACCAATGCCCCAGCAATGTTTATGGACTTAATGCACCGTATTTTCAAGCCATTCATTGACCAATTCGTGATTGTGTTCATCAATGACATCATGATATACTCCAAGAATAAGTCAGATCAGAGGAAGCACCTCAGGAAAGTGTTGTAGACTTTGAGGGAACATAAGATTTATGCTAAGTTGAGTAAATGCGAGTTTTGACTTTCAGAAGCGAAGTTTTTAGGGCACGTGGTGAACACAGAAGGGATATCAGTTAATCATGTGAAAATCAAGGAGATCCTTAGGTAGCCACAACCCACTAATGCATCAGAGATTTGGAGTTTTCTAGGCTTGGCAGGGTACTATCGACGATTCATGCGAGGTTTCTCGTCAATCGCTTCACCGGTCACCAACTTGACTAGGAAAGATATTGCCTATGAATGGAATGATTCATGTGAGGAGTCATTTCTGTTGTTGAAGAACCATCTAACTACCGTACCAATTTTGATTCTACTATAGGCCGGCAGGGAGTTGTCAGTGCATATCGATGCGTCGGGGAGTGGTTTGGGAGGTGTATTAATGCAAGACAAGAAAGTAATTGCTTAAACATCCAGGCAGTTGAAAGTACATGAGAAGAACTATCCAGTGCATGACTTGGAGTTGGCGGCAGTTGTGTTTGCCTTGAAATTATGGAGGCGCTACTTGTATGGGGAGAAATTCACTGTCTACTCGGATCATAAAAGTTTGAAGTACATATTGACCTATCGCGAGTTGAACATGCGATATAGGAGATGGTAGGAACTATTGAAAGACTATGATTTCACACTCGAGTACCACCCAGGGAAGGCTA
This sequence comes from Stephania cephalantha, assembly GCA_039657325.1. NCBI lineage: Eukaryota > Viridiplantae > Streptophyta > Magnoliopsida > Ranunculales > Menispermaceae > Stephania > Stephania cephalantha. The sequence goes on from CM077578.1 coordinate 11,846,662, forward strand.
ATGTAGTGGCAGATGCTTTGAGTTGTGTACGACTATAGACAAAGTACGAAACCGTAATGAATGTACATGGAGTACCCACAAATGGCTCAATTGTTGGCTCAGATGTCTTAGAGGCTCAGGCACGAGTTCAGATGAGAGTAGAGCCAGTGGTTGTTTTTAGAGTGGTGGAGTGTCAAATAGTTGATTCAAAGTGCGGGAAGTACACGTCACTTGCGGATAGCACCGATTACGTGGATTGGAGACTTTCAGCTGAAGGAGCTTTGAGATTTCGAGACAGATTGTGGATACCATCTCATAAACAGCCGAAAGATGACTTACTCTGGGAGGCGCACAAATATCGGTTCACCATCCATCCCGAGGGTAACAAGATGTATCAGGACATGCGAAGGACGTATTGGTGGCCAGGGATGAAAGTGGACATCGCTACTTACACCCAAGATTGCAAGATTTGTTAGCAAATGAAAGCAGACCACCAAAAGTCGGGGGGATTGCTGCAATCGTTACCTATTCCCCAGTGGAAGTGGGAACACATAGCCATGGACTTTGTTTTGAGGCTACCGACAACTCAGAAAGGGCATGATGCGGTTTGGGTGATTGTAGATTGTTTGACTAAGTCAGCCCACTTCGTACCCCATGGAATATTCGGCATACAGGTTAAGAGGCATATATGTAGACGAGATCGTCAGATTACATGGAGTCCCGGTGTCTATTGGATAGGATCGCGATCCGAGATTTACCTCTCAGTTTTGGAGTGGGATTCAGCACCAGATGGGGACTCAGCTCAATCTCAGTACGATCTTTCACCCTCAGACATATGGGCAGACCAAGAGATTGATACAGATACTTAAGGATATGCTCCGAGCTTGTGTGCTAGATTTCTGTGGAAGTTGGGAGAAATATATCCCGTTGTGCGAGTTTGCGTACAACAACAGTTTTCAAGCAAGTATTGGCATGACACCGTTTGAGGCACTTTATAAAAGACCATGTAGATCTCCAGTTTGTTGAACCGAGGTTGGAGACGCTGCGTTGATCAGTCCAGAACTTGTACATGACTAAATAGAGAGGATAAAATTGATTAGGCAGTAACTGGAGACCAACCAGAGCAGCCAGAAAAAATATACTGACAAGGACCATTGAGAAGTTGTGTTCAACGAATGAGAATTTGTACTATTAAAAATGTCACTAATGAAAGAGCATTACTGATTCGGATTGAAGGGAAAGTTATTTCCCAGGTTCATCGGGCCATTCGAGATCAAGAAACGAAAAAGCCCGGTAGCATATCACCTCAAGTTACCACCACAACTAGCTGAAGTTCATAATGTCTTCCATGTTTCTATGTTGAGGAAGACACATAAAAAACATGCACTGATGATCGATTGGAGGCAAGTTGATTTGAATGAGGATGCGTCCTACGGCGAGCTTCCGATTCAGATCGTGGATAGGAAAGTGCATAAGCTTAAGAAGAAAGAAATCTCGTTAGTGCAAGTTTGGTGGCAATTCGATAGAGAACAGGAGTTTACCTGGGAGCAAGAGGACTATATGATGGAGAGCTTTCCATTTCTTTTCGAACCCTAAGGTATGACTTCATTTTACTTTGAGGACGAAAATTCTTTAAAATTGGGGATGTTGTGACGACCCAAAAAACTCAAAAGACATGTCCTATGGGCAATTAAGTAATTTCATAAACCTTACACAAAACAATCCTACTATATAAATCAAATTAGAAACCCTAACCTCATTTTTGTTTAAAATTTTAACTACAGGAGGAAAAAGGGAGATTGACGTGTTTGAGGTCTAACTCAAGAAGAACCCAAATCAAAGGTACACGCGTCTCACCCGCCCTTTTAGTCTTGTTTTAAATGAAGATCTGACAAGAAATGGTGAAAATCACCTTATAGATGGTTTGTGGTGCTGACAAGACGAACGACGACCGAAGCGACCGGCGGCGACCTCGCAGCTGCCGCCGCCGGTGACTTCCCTATCGCCACCAGCGGTAGGGTAGGGGTGCCATCAGGCTGCCCCACCAACAAGGTGGAAAAGGAAGGGAGTGGTTGTGAATGACCACCCCCCCCCCCCCCATTGACGTCCCAGCCGAGGGCTGGCCATGGGCGCAACCGGGGAGGCGCGAACGCCGATCGGCGCTACCTCCCTCCCCACCACCACCACCGGTGGCCAGGGAGGGGGACCCCTCCTTACGCACCAACGAAACAGGGGTTGTTGGCCCTTAGTTTGGAAACTAGGGGCCAAACAACACTTGGTTAACCAGTCAACCGAAAAAAATTTATAAAAAATTTAATATATATATATATAAATAATAAATAAATAACATAAAATATATATAACAAAATAAAAGCAAAACATTTTTGTTCAAATGGGGCACTACCACGTCTCCGAGGGAGACCGATCGGGTCCCACCCTTCGACCCTCGCATTGGGCGACGGGAGACCCGCGGGACCCACACTAGTAGATCCTTAAGATCAATAAATAAAGGATTTAATTAATTTAAATTAAAGTATTTATTGATGGGATGTATTATAATTGTATAGTGTCGCGTGAAGGTTCACATCGGGCCCCGAGCATACCAGGAGTTGTTATAAGCATTGCTGCGAGTTGAGGTAAGTGGGGAGCTTCGCTCACGCATTAAGTATGGCTTGCTATTAGATATTTAAGTATCATGCTTTGAATGAAAGACTTGGGTTAAGGGTTGCATGAGGGTGTGGTTTGAATTTCCAAATCTATGGAATGTGAATGCATTTGTTTCCCCATTTCTGTCATTTATTGCCCCTGGATGTTTGTGGAGTTCCCACCGAGGGCTTAATTAGCAAGTTATCATATTTGAATGCTCGATCTCCTTCTTCTTCTCCAGCAAAATGTGTAGATGAAGAAGGAGATTGCTGGAGAAAGAATTCAACCACTTTGGAGGCAGATTTGAGGATTCAAACTAAGGTAATTATCATCTCCATCATCTACCCTACCTAATGAACCCATCTTTATATGTTTTTGGTAAGATGCAAGTTTGAGGGTTAGGTCCCTGATTTTTAGTGAAAGCTTAATAAATTACATGTTTATGGATCATGTTCATAGTGAGTTCACAATTGTTTGGTATGAATTAGAGTTTGGAGGAAATTGGAAAATTTTGGTAAATTCATGAGATTTAGTGAATTTGGGTAAAATAGATGTTCTGAAGTGTTTTAATTATTGTTTTGGTGTTAATTGGATATGGAGTGAGTGTTAGATAGGTTTAAGTAGTCAAAATTGAAGGGAAAACAGAATTCTCAAGTCGTGTTGTGTACCCGAGCAGCGCGCGTCATATCCATCAATAACTCAAACTGTCTATCGTGAGTTGCTAGTCGCACGGCTACTGTCGAATCCAAACCCTCATCTCTTGTCTAGTCGCTCGTCTAACCAACATCTGTAGTAGGTGGAGTTAACTGGCCATCCATCGTGATCTGCATCGAAAAGCGTGCATCGGATCACCTTCCGTATACGTGTATATAATATATACAATCAAAAACATAACACGTATATAAACCCTATCGTTACCCGACTCAAGTTGCTTCCCAACTAAGAGAATTTCGTCCTCGAAATTTAAATCTCGAGTATACTTTTGCGTAACTATCCAATCCCTGTGTGACCACTCCTCACACCTTGATAGTCCCCTTCTACAGTCCCTTGAACACCCCACTACTCCCATCGCAGAGAACGTAGTGTTACCCTGAGACATAAGCGCATGTTGCTAGGTGGTCAAAATTAGTCACTCTCTTCCAACATCTCTAAACATACTCTCAATTCGATTTACGTGTTCAAGTTTCTCTAACCCAGTTACCTAACACCCATAACTGTAAGCCTCTCCTATCATGTATCCCAACATGATAGTTCTAACCAACCATCACATACCATGATAATCTCATGCCATGCCATAACCTATCGTTATTCACCATGACAACCTCAAGCCATGCCACAACCTATCCGTACTCACCATGACAATCTCATGCCATGCTACGACCTATGACAATCCCACGTCATAACATAATAAGCTATGTGTTGGTAGCGTGTCAGTTAATTGATGTAGCGCGTTATTGTTCTTCAAGACGAAAAATAGTTGGAAACCCAGAACGATTAGCGCGCTAACCGTTCTAGGCAAAAAACTGAATTTAAGGGCTGATTCGGGATTTTTGACTTAATTCATATCCCAAACACCTATAAACATACTAAATATGTAAAATTGGACTTCGGGGACTCAGGGGACCGTAGCTCAGGTATCGGGGAGCTAGTTGGGTCGGATACTGGAGTTAGGGGAAGTCGGAGCGCGGATTGAAGTGCGTAAACTCATTGGAATGCCTCACAGAATTTATGGTTTTGACTTATTGAATCCCATTTCATGTGTGATTGTTGGTGGGCACACATAGGGTTTCTCTCCTATTTTGGTTTGCGTATATATTGGTTGTGGCTAAATCGCTTGCATGGGTTACTTTTTCTTAGTGCTCGTGTCGATGGTAGTAGAATACATCTATGACTGTCGATAGGGATTTAGGGTATTCCCTTGACTTGAAATAATGTCTGGAGGGATTCATCCGATAACTAAAGTTGGGATTTAGTCATTGTAAGCCTGTAAGTATATACGTGGTTCCTATTCGATTTATCAATTACTGGCTAGTGTAGGTCAAGGTTTTCTCATGATTATACGGATGTTTATTGATTTATGTTTTATTTCTGAACTGGTTGAGTTGGTATATGTCGTTTATTCATTTCACGCTACTACTTTTGTTTGTCGTGTGCTGCCTACATTCATGGGAATCTGACGTACTATTGTCAGGTGTTATATTCGCATGTCTCGTAGTTTATCAGTTTTATTTCATGAATATTGTGTGGACTTCTCTTAGGATTTTACTCACTGGACTCGTCACTGTATTTGTTGGGTGACCGAGTGCAGACCCTTCGACGAGCAAGGGCAATGGCAAGGAGGTACTGGGCGACTACCTCTGAGATTGTGGAGCCAGCTCATGTGTGATATCTGTATGTATTTATTTTACTTTTGTTGGGTTTCGAGGACCATAGAACACTGATTACATGTATATGAAACTCTGTTATACTTATCTTGCCTTGATATATACATGGTATCTTTTGCTTGGTTTTCCACTACTTAGGATTGTTAAATATTGCATAAGTTAATCATTAAAAGACTTCGACTATAAAAATATAATATAACTTGATAAATTGAGTAACAGGCTAACTGAATTATTAATACTTATGTAAAGGTTAGTTAGCGTAACTAGGCTTAGCTGGAAAAGTGTAAGCAACTCGTTAGGTCCCGATGCGTCAAGGAGAAGCAGGCCATGACGTGGCAAGGCTAGTTGACGTGGGATGCGACGTAGCAGGTAGCAAGGCGGTCTGGAATTTGGGGCCGTCACAACAACAGAGCCAGAGGTCACGCCAGTGGCAGAGCGGACAGTCTAGGAAACAGAGACCGAGACTATGTTTAGAGTGCAAACATGAGAGGCATATTAAGATTGATTATTTGCAACTCGTTGGCGTGCAACAGAGCTCGTAGCAGCAGCGACCCCGAGAGAGCGCACGTAGTGGCTCGGGCAGACCCACAAGCGACGCCACAGCTTATAGAGGGTATGATTTTTATTTGTCATCGCATGATGCATACTTTGATTGATTCTTGTTCGACCGTGTCTTTTATTTATGGGCATGGTAGACGAGTTAGAGTTGAAACCCATTAGGCTTAACATACACTTGATCCTTAGCATGGCTATCGAGGACAAGATTTACCCTAATATGGTCTAAGAGGGTTGTACCATCGAGATAGAGGGACACGAGATGCCTATAAAACTCAGAGTACTAGAGTTTTTAGAGTTTGACGCGTTATTGAGGATGGATTGGCTGGCCGCATATCACGCACAATTGGATTGCTTCGGTAAGACAGTCACATTCTGGATTCCTGAGCAGTCAGAGTTCGGTTTTCATGGCAATTCGACGCAGCTTCAGAGTAATAGAGGTAGAGTGGCTATGAGCAAAGAGATGAAGACATTCGCTAATATTCTTAGTACAGTAGAGAAATCGGTGGTGACTATTGAGAACGAGCCCATAGTTTGCAAGTTCCCACTTGTGTTCCTCGAGTATTCACCCGGATTACCACCCCCATGAGAGATCGACTTTATTATTGACCTAGTCCCTAAGACGAAGCCGATTTTCATACCTCCATACAGAATGGCACTAAAGGAGTTAGAGGAGCTGAAGACCCAACTTGAGGAGTTGACAAATTTAAGATTCATTCATCCTAGCATGTCTCCATGGGACGCTTCAGTACTTTTTGTGAAGAAGAAAGATGGAAGTTTGAGACTTTACATCGATTACAGGCAGTTGAATTGTGTTACGATCAAGAACAAGTATCCACTTCCTCGAATAGATAACTTGTTCAATCAGTTGAGAGGCGCAATGTGGTTTTTCAAGATTGACTTGAGATCAGGGTACCACCAGCTCAGGATCAGGGATGAGGACAGAGAGAAGACTGCCTTCAGTACACGTTATGGTCATTACGAGTTTGTCGTGAACGCACCGGTGATGTTTATGGACTAGATGCACCACATATTGAGACAGTTTTTGAACCGTTTCGTGATTTTATTCATAGATGATATTTTGATCTACTCCAGGACCCGTGAGGATTATGAGGGTCATCTTAGGAGAGTTTTACAGACACTGAGAGAGGACCGACTTTAAGCTAAGTTTAGCAAATGTATGTTTGGTTGTCAGAGGTCAGATTTTTGGGGCATGTAGTTGGAGTTAGTGGAGTATCAATAAATCCTTCTAAAGTCCAATCAGTGATGGATTAGCGTACCTCATAGTCAGTGACATATATTCGTAAATTTTTGGGTTTAGTAGGGTATTACCGGAGATTCGTGCCTGATTTCTCTAAGATCACGGCACCGATGATGAAGTTGACTCAAAAAGATGTCAAGTTTGAGTGGGACAAGAAATGTGATCAAGCTTTTATGAAACTAAAGGAGATATTGACGACAACTCTAGTGTTAGTACTGCCAGGAAAGGGCATGGTTGTGAATATTGAAGCATCACAGGTCAGATTAAGGTGTGTTTTGATGCAGGGAGGCAGTATGATTGCTTATGCGTCTCGACAACTGAAGATTTATGAGAAGAATTGCCCGATACATGACTTAGAGTTGGCAGCAGTGGTATTTGTTTTGAAGATTTGGCGGCACTACCTTTATGGTGAAAGATTTACTTTATTCATTGATCATAAGAGTTTAAAGTATCTCTTTACGCAGAAGGACCTAAATATGAGACAATGCAGATGGCTAGAGTTCTTTAAAGATTACGACTTCTCTTTAGAGTACCATCCGGGGAAGGCAAATGTAGTGGTGGATGCATTAAGCCGTAAGAGATTAGACGCAGAGGTTGCTATTTGTCAAATGACACATGAGTTTTCACTCCTCGAGGCGGCATATATGATGGGTTTAGTTGACATTCTGACTACTACAGAGGCATACATTTATGGATAGATGAGGACTCAATTTGTCTATAATTAGAGCATTTCAGAGGGTCGGCAGGCCGATGAGCATTTCCAAAGATTCCATGAGTTGGTAGAGAGTTCTGATCATCTTGAGTGGAGTCAGTCGATGAACTCGTGCTTGAGATATAGGGGACAATTGTGGATTCTATCAGGGGGTTGAGTTACGTATAGAGATACTTCAAGAGGCTCACCGCTCATGTTTTATCGTTCATCCAAGCAAGACCAAGATGTATTAGGATATGAAACCTTTATTTTGGTGGCCTGGGATGAAGGCGGACATAGGGAGATTACGTCAGGAGTTGCGGGATTTGCCAACAGGTTAAGGCTGAGCATCGGAGGCTGGAGGCTATTACAACCACTTAACATTCCTAAGTGGAAGTGGGAGCATATTGCCATAGATGTAGTCAGTGTTTACCTTGCTCTCCATGCAAGCATTATAATATCTGGGTGATTGTAGACAGATTGACCAATTTGCATACTTCTTGTCGGTTTCTACCAAACACAAGTTCAAGCAGCTGAGCGTCCTATATGAGATAGAGATTGTCAGACTTCACGGGGTGCCATTATCTATTATTGTGTCAAATAGAGGATCGCAATTTACATCAATGTTATGGAGGAGCGTGCAAGCATAGTTTGACATGAGGTTACAACATAGTACGTCGTTCCACCCGCAAATTGATGGACAGTCAGATATATTGATTCAGGTGTTAGAGGACATGCTCATAGTTTTTGTGTTAGAGTATGATGGGTCGTGGGAGGAGTATCTACATTTATGTAAATTTGCCTATAATAATAGTTACCAGGCTAGCATCGGGATGGCACCGTTTGAGGCACTCTACGGTAGGCCTTGGAGATCATCAACATGTTAGGCAGAGCTTGAGGATATAACGGAAGTTGGGCCAGAGAATGTGTTAGATCATACAGAGAATATACGACTGATACGTCAGCGTCTTCGAGGAGCTCAAGAGAGACAGAAGAAATACGTTGACAAGTATCAAGATGGGTTAGAGTACCAAGTGGGAAACTTTGTTTACTTAAAGGATTCACCTCTTAAGGGTTACAAACGATTTGGAATTAAAGGAAAGCTTGCGCCAAGGTTTACAGGTCCTTTCAGAATCACAGAGAGAATTGGAAAGGTTGCTTATAAGATTGAATTGCCACCACAGTTGGCAGACATTCACCCAGTGTTTCATATATCGATGCTAAGATTGGATAGGTCGAGAGAGGGAGATGGAGACTCAGATAGCCGATATTAATTATGAGGAGACCTAGCAGATTTTGGACCGCAAGGTACGAGTTTGAGGAACAAGGACATCCGTTAGTTTTGTCAAGTGGCAGCACCACGGAGACGAGGAATTGACGTGGGAAAGGGAGTCCTATATGTGCGAGAGTTTTCCATTTTTCTTTTGATTTCGGTAAGTAATTTCGTTTTAAATATTTCAATTTCGATGACGAAATTCTTATTAGTTGAGAAGACTATAATGACTTTAATAAATTTAATCCTAGTCGATTACCTAATAGGATCGTGACGTGGTGACTAATCCCACATGGCGACTCGGTCAGAACTCGAACGTCGACACCGAGGTAATAATTCAATAATTTTATTTGTGTGTGATGCCTTGAACATTTTATATTTATCTATGTGTGCACGCACAACTTTATTGACGTTGTTAGAGAATTAACGAGTGAGCGTAGTCCTCGAGATGTGTGCGTACACGGGTACTTAGGTAGGTCAACGATATTAATTAAAGTTGGTCTAATGGAACATATTTAATTGAAATGCCTAAATTAAGTCATAAGGGGCATTTTAGTCATTTCACAAATTAAAATTTAAAAAAATTAGAATTATGAGGTGTCAACTTCTTGTGGTTTATAGAGAGATCGTGATAAATTTAATAAAAAAATTATGTGGTGGTGGTTCACTCATAATAATGAGAGTATAAAAGGAGAGAGCCTCTTTATTCATGAGATGTGTAGTGGTGGTTTGAAGTGGAGGAGAAAGTTCAACCTATTTGAGAATCTTGATTAAACCAAGTAAGTTAAGATTTAATTTCATTTAATTTTGATGTTATAGATTTAATACATAGTATAATTGATTAAATGAATTGTTGATAAGTTGATTTTAGTGGAGTTGATTTTTTATCGAGTTGATTTAAAAGACAAAAAAAAAAGTTGTTGTTAATCATTTTGAAGAAGAAAAGATAAGAAAAGAAAATGAAAATGAAAATGAAAATGAAAAAAAAAATTGATAAAAAAAAGAAAGGGAAAGAGAGGCAATTGCCTCTCGCCTCTCTGTCCCATTTCCCCTTCTCATCCATTTTCACGAAGGCGCATGCGATCCGCAGGCCTGTTGGGCCGAGCCAAGCTCAGGCCCAGCCCAGCGGGCCGGTCTAGCTTCAACCCGCCCAACAGGGGCTGAACCAGGTCCGGTTCAACCCGGACCTGGTTCAGGGGGCGCAACTTTTATTAAAAAAATTGTATTTTGTGCATTTTAATTCATAAAAAAAAGAAAATCAGAAAAATTCAAAAAATAGGGAAAAATATGGAAAAGAAATAAGAAAAATGAGAAAATTGTAAAAAAATGAGTTTGGAGGTTTTTCCAAGATTTTTACACAGAAATTCTCCTCGAAAAGCGTGTCAACGCTGTAATTTCCATATTTCGAATTATTTAGGGATTTAAAAATCTAAATCATATCAAATAAGCTCAACCACACCTAATTTATTGTAAATTGATACTAGAAGCCTAGGGGACTAGTATCGGGTACCTATTTCGAGCGTGTGGGAGCCGTGACTTACTTGATTTTGCTTATTGAGGTAAGTAAACCAGTAACAAATTCAATATTAATTCTTTTCATTTCCTTGCTATATTTGATGGAAGTATTGTTATTATTGGATTCTACTTCTCTACCGAGTGAAGTCTAAATGGTGCGGTCTAGTTGTGTCCACTCGCGAGTTGAAGCGTGACCCGGCTAGCTCTCGTGGCTTCCCGATGGGTCTGAATCCTTTGAGTGAGCATTTGCCATGTGTCGTGGCTCTTCCCTTGTATTCAAGTTCCATTGTGGTTGAGCATCCGATTTCGTTTGTGTCTCCTTTGGGAAGTTTTCTCGGGCTGCAGCTTAAGCAAGCCGATAGTGCCAAATGAATTAGGTGCGGCTGATGCGGCTTTGACCCGCCGCACAATTGTTAGAGACTTATACGTTTTAAGTAATGTTTAGCCCACGTGTAGAGTTTTAAGACCACTTACTCCCTATCTTTTGCTTTCAAGTCACTTGGTCCCTCACCGTTGACCACTTTAGTTTGTCTACCATGCATTTTATTGACACTTTATTTCTTTCCAGCATGATTTATGGACTCGTTTATTGTTTAATTTGAATTGTTGTTGAGCTTCTTCGGATTTACTCTTTGGAATTGTAACGGCCCATTTTAATAATGTCGTTAATTATCTCGAAATTGAGACATGGACGCGGGTAGGCTAGGACGTTTAATTAGATGTTGGATGGCTTAATTGCGGTGCTGTTTATTCAATTATTAGTTAAATACATCGCATGTGTGTATGTTGAATCATGAGAGCGTGCGAGGTTGTGTGACGGGTAGCTACCTCGAAGTGCATGCTAACGCAAGTATCGAGAGGCGAGATATGGGTACATGAGAGAAAACTCAATAAACTTACATAAACATGTCTAGGCTATCAAATTGACATGATTAATGTAACCATAGGTTATCAAATTGGTATAATTAATGTAACCATAGGCTAATTAAATAAACTTGAACAATACGCTATGGCACACCTCGAAATACGTGTCGAGACGCGCGGCACCGGATACGGGTAGCCGAGGGTTAGTGTGACCATGAGTTGGATTAATTTGATAAATGAAACACTAGCCATATGGTTAGTTAATGCTTAATGTAATGTGACATTAATAGAATAAATGGAAGCCTGTAGTTTACATTAAATAAAAGAGGCCATGAGATGGACATCTAGATTAGCATTGCGAGTGTTACTAGATGAGGAGTGTGCCATTGGAGTCACCAGGAGGTATAGGACAGCATACTTGTGAACCACAAGATATGCATCGGGATACGTACGCACACCGGATTCCAACCCAACATATATATAAACCTAGTTAGTGGAATGTTTGATCACAACACTCACCAATCTCTCATGCAAACCAGAAAATTTAGAGGAAGAATTGAGGATTTAGAGCTGGAATTCAACACTGACCAGACCAAGTGATCTAATCTAGGTAAACATCTTCTCCACCTTCTAAGCTTGCAAAGGAACCCATTTTTGGGGTGTGTTTCGTAAAATTCGAGTTGATGGTTTAGCCTCTGGTTTGCTAAGTAAATGTGATGCATTTCATGTCATTAGATCATATATAAGGAGAATTTATCACTGGTTTAGTTTGTTTTTTATGAATTTGATTGTTAATAGGATTATGGTGAATGCATGACTTTGAAGAATTTGGGTTAATTGAATGATCTGGAGTGTTCTAATTGATGTATTGAAGTCATTTTGATGAGGATAGGGTAATAGACCAGTTAGAATAGCTAATTGAGAGGGCTATGACAGAATTCTCGAATTGAGAATTATGTCGCAGAAAGCAATTAGCGCGCTAATTGGAAATATTAGCGCGCTAGCTGTCCTGAGTGTGTCGTTGTTCTTCGCAACGAAGAACAATAGCGCTCAAGATAAAATTTCTAGCACGCTAATTCTATCTAGCGCGCTAGGTACACCCCCTTAGCGCGTTAACTCAAACTAGCGCGCTAGGTAGAAATATTAGCGCGCTAATGACAGAAGAAAATGGGAATTTAGGACTGTTTTAGAGATTTTCCACCTAATTCATATCTACACCTTTGTAAACAAACTAAACTGGTAAAAATGGACTTATGGGACTTAGTGGATCGAAGCTCAGTGTTAGGGAGCTTGATGGGCCGAGTACGGGAGTCTGGGAAGGATGGAGACCGGTGTGAGATTTGTAAATCCCAACTGAAAAACTCTGAGTATTTATTATGTTTACATGTTGTTTCTATTATTCTTTGATGTTCATCTTTTTGTTCGGATATTTGGACGTGGGTTGAGGTTACTCCCCCGGATTTCCTTATTGTGTGTTCATGAGGCACTGGACTGTAGCACGTGTGACTTGGCCCTCAGTGAATGGCGACCTAGGCTTGCCTTGGTATATGTGTCGGTGACTCAGCGGATTTGGCCAGCGCCGCAAGGGACCAAGTGTTGGGCCAGTTGGACGCGACCACTGGTGGGAACTTGGTGACCCGAAGTACAGTCTAATCCCTCTGGAGCGAGCACACACATTTGTTAGCTTGTCTGTTGTTTATTCATGCGATGAGTCATTTACAGTTGCATGTTTTACATTCCGCATGTTTACTTAACATCATTCTTTGTATTTCCTTTATTTATTTATATGAATGCTCAGAGAAGTTCATTGAGATTTTACTTACTGTACTCATCATGTGTCTTTTTGTGATGATTGAGTGCAGATCCTAGTACCAGTAGGGGCAATAGGATCCTAGGCGACTACATCTGATTGCCCACTATCGAGGACCTACTTGTACGTGTTTATTTTTGATATTTTGTATATTTTGGGTATTGGGAGACTTGAGATAACACAGTACATGTATATATACATGTTGTGGTGATGTTGCTTATATACAGAGTATTTTCTAGGGTTTTCCACAGTAGGTTTTGCCTTTAAACAAAGTTATCATGTTAAATTATCTTGTTTAAATGGTATTAAGTAAGACTTCCGCTAAATATGTTAACCTTAAAATATAACACATTAGTATGGTTATGATCTCAATAAATTGTTAACTAGGTAACAGTTGAAACAGTTAGAACGCTACAGTTGATATGGGACAAAGAATATAAGGATGATTTACTAGTTTATCTAATATTACACTGGTGGATACGAGTTACGAGACATAAAGAGGACGGGCGGGTGCCAGACACGTGTAGTTGGGCCAGCCGACAAGGAGTACATGGAGACGCGTCACCCCGGGGCGGCTGGGGCCCCCATAAGAATTGTCTCCACTTTTGGTGACAATTGCAGGTCCCTCTAGTAGCAGAGGCAAGGAGCCTGTGATCGGTGACGTCCTCTGAGCTTCCCTTATAGTTAGCTCCTCTCGGTTAGTATAGTAGGTTTATTTTGATGTTTTGGACTGTACATATGATATATATTTATGTTGTTGGTTGCTTTGGGGTTCATTTTGGGTTTTAAGACATTTGATACGTACATGTATATGACACTTCTTCAAACAGTTTATCACCAAATATATACATGAGATCTACTTTTACAGGATTTTCATACCTAGGCATGTCCCGACTACCATTTATCTATTTAAGTTACTGTAAATATTTTGAATTTCGTTGTGTAAACATTAAGACTTGTTAACTTAAATAACAAATCAAATAGGCAACTAATGATTGAATAACTCGGATAAGAGACTGACTAAGCTTGCATTGACTCTGCGGGAGTTGACCGAGGCTCCACGTAGGTTTAGGCCGGGCGGGGCCCAATTTGTGGGGTCTGGGGCCGTCACACTTAATGACATCAAGTGGACAAACTTAATTAGTCATAGTAGATCCATATCCATAGAACGACTTGTAGAACATAGGTGGGTTACAATCAATCAATCTATAGAGCATAGGTAAGTTTAGTGGACTTGACCAGCCTCCAAAACAACCAAAATCCAGTCAATAAATCTGAATGAATTCCACGAAGAACCATAATGGACTTAAATTAAAAATATTTATTAATTTAATGTCAAGCAATTATTGTGTATTCCATGAAACTCAATTCTTGATTTTTTTATTGGAAAAGTAAGACCTTGGCGACCATAACTAATACATGGTGGTTGCAGCTTTTTCTTAAAATACTGGGATTTCAATACTCTAAAAGCAAAGTGGAGTGATTTAATACAGGATGAATGACGCTGATTTGTTTTTTAATGCGGGTAGTGCTATTTGGACTCGTGAGTCCGGACTCAAAACATTTTTTAATTTTAAATAAATCCTTGGAGCAATTAATGAAGCAACTATAATCACTTGTAAAATTCTTTTGATACCCCTTAAATATTTACAAAAATTTTAAGAACCTCCTTATGAGTCTGGACTTATGAGTCCAAGTAAATTTATTGTTTTAATGCGGCACTCACTTCTTCTTTTTTTTCTTTTCTTTTTTTTTTTATTAAAGGGGGGGGCAAAGGTCCAATGATACAAATTACAATGCACACATTATTGGAACACATTATTGGAACGTCAAACCAGAGACGTCATTTTGTGGAATGGCTCGCAAATCAATGGGTAAATATATGTACATGTTCGTTGCACCTTGGCTTTTCTATTTTATTTCACTCATAGAATACTAATGTTTCCTTATCCTTTCTTCCATTTGTTATGGACCATGTGTTGTAAAGTTTTTGAAATTGCAAATATATGTAAACGTTGGTTGCACCTTTCTCTTAAAATACTCGGATTTCAATACACTATAAGCAAGTTGGAGTGATTTAATATGGTATCAATGACGTTGATTTGTTTTTTCATGTCTCTTTGCCTTTCGCTTTTCTATTTTGTTGCGCAGTCGCACTCATCTTGTTTCCTCGGTTTCTTCCATTTGTTATGGACTGTGTTAGTCAACTAAAACTTTTTGCTAATAAATTAAACAATAAATCTACTTGGACTAATGAGTCCGAACTCATATGGAGGTTTTTATATTTTTTGTAAATATTTAAAGGGTATCAAAGAAATTTTACAAGTGATTATGATTGCTTCATTAATTACTCAAGGATATATTTGAAATTAAAAAAAGTTTTGAGTCCGGACTCACGAGTCCAAATAGCACTACTCTAAATTAAATAAGATAAAGCATAATAACTAAAGGCACATTCTGAAAACGCGCCTTTAAAATGCATGTTTTTCATGTTTTGAAAACATGCCTTTAGAAGGAATGTTTCTCTCTACATAGTAACTTGAACTAAAGTCACGTTCTGAAAATGCACCTTCAGAAAACACGTTTTGAAAACATACATTTAATTCATCCATCTAAAATTGATCGGTCAAATGGGTTATATGAGCAAATCTTTTAGGTGGGGGTAAAAAATGTAACATCTTTTGCCACCAAAAAATAGACGTGCAAAAAATCCAAATTTTTAACAGAAAAACATACTTCTCATTACATGAATATATCTTTTGACTCCATCGTAGAATTTCCTTTATATATATCTTGCCTTTTTATATGCATAAAGTTAACAAAATATTAAGTGAAATAAAAACTAAGGAGTGGCATAATTTCATAGTTTTGCTATACGCTATTGGAGTGCTCAAAGTTGGATGCATACTGGCTAGGGGTGGGCAGCGGTTTTCGAAAAACCGCCCAAACCGCCCAAACCGACCAAACCGCACGGTTTGGTCTGGTTTTTAAAACTCGCGGTTTGGTCGCGGTTTAAAAAACGTAAAAACCGCAGAATCGCGGTTTGCGGTTTGGTCGCGGTTTTCATTTTGGGAAAACCGCGGTTTAACCAAACCGATGGCATTTTGGTAAATACAAACCAAAAACCCTAAAAAGCTTAAACATAACAAAAAAAAAAATCATCTCCTTCACTCACGTCACCTCTCTCCTCTCACTACAGCCGCTCCTCACTCCCGTCACTCTCTCCCCGCCGGCTCCTCCTCCTCTCACCGCCGTCTCCTTTCTCCCCGCCGACTCCTCTCTCCTCTCTCTCTCTCACCTCTCACCGTCGTCTCCTCTCACCGCTCGTCTCCTCTCTCCTCTCACTCCCGCCGCTCCTCTCTCCTCTCACTCCCGTCACTCCCGTCTCCTCTCTCCTCTCACAGCCGCCGTCACCGCCGTCTCCTCTCTCCTCTCACTCCCCGTCTCACCGCCGCCGCCGAATCCATCGCCATCGTCGTCGCCTTCCACCGCGCGAACGTCCACCGCCGCCTCGCACCGCTGCCTCGCACCAAAACCGCAACCAAACCGACCAGACCGCGCAAACCGCGGTTCGGTTTGGTTGCGGTTTTGGTGGTTTGCGATTTGGTGGTGGTTTGAAAAATCACTAAACCGTAGACCCTCGGTTTGGTGCCCACCCCTAATACTGGCATATTGGTGCAACGGAAGGTCCAAATGAACTCAAGCCTATGGAGAAATGATGCCACCATATCTAGGGATGTAGGTGGGGCGAAGAATCCCCATTCTCCACAGGGATCCACCTCGACGAGGCAGGGATTCCCCGCCAAATAGCCCTCATGAGGCCGAGGACGGGGACAATTTCATCCCCACCATTGGGAGCGAGACGAAGGTGGTATTACCCCTCTCTATCATGGAAAATTTTCATGGGGATTCCTCACGAAGATCCTGAATATTTTCATATAGAAATTGCATCAAAATCATTAAATCTTATATTTTCTTTTTTTTCTATGGTGAATGTTTCACATAAAGTTTGAAAATCGACCTACAATTGCGAAGAAAAAAGCTTTTAGTGATTTTAGTTTTGAATCTATAATGTATTTAATTTTTTTAGATATTATATAAAAAAAGTGATGGGGTGGGGATCCCCGCCGTGTGGAGAATGAAGGGTCAAAACTTTTTTAGTAGAGAATTTCAAGCGGGAAATCCCCACCCCGCTATAAGTAGGGATGGGAATGAAGATTGCATTCCTCACCCCAAACCTACCCCACCTGCATCCATAACCACATCCCCTCCATCGTTCATCCATTTGTACTTACGGTCTGCATACAAACAAATAACTTTTGTTGTTTACTTGGCAGCTAACTAACAATCTCCATGCTAATTATTATCTTAGAGGGTCGCTAAGGGCACCCCACCGTTTAATGAGAGCACCCGGTTAATGTGGGCACAAACCGATTTACAGGGCACCCAAAAATTAGACCGAAATACCGAAAATACCCTCGTGGAAATCATTGCACCCCACCACCCCCACACCACCTTCACCGATCTTGACTCGAAGAACCCATTTGGTTTGAGCAGGCCGAGTGAGAGAAATCTCGAAATCGTGTCTCCGTGTCTCGCCTTGTGTTTCTCCTTCGGTTTACGATTTTTTTGCAGTTCGTAGGGTCGTGGTGTGAGCCGATTTCGTCTCCAAGTTAGGGTTCGGTTGAAGTTCGTCGAACACACATTATTTGCGCGAAATCGCTCGGTTGAAGGTACGTTTTTAGTGTAATTAAGTTCCATTTGGTATAGTAGTTGTGATTTGCAGTGGTGGTTTGTTCAATAGTTAAAAAAATGGGAATTCGCGGTTCTCGGCCACACAGGCCAGAGAATGTGCTAAATGTCTCGGCCAAGCATGGCCGAGAGAGAAGCTACATTTTTGGGAAGTCGAAGTCTCGGCCACAAAGGTCGGAAAAGCTCACAGTGGCTCGGTTACGCATGGCCGAGAGTACTCTAGTTGTCTCGGGCGAGATGTGACGAGAGCTAGAATTAGTGCTAGGTAATGTGGTGGCGGTGGTGTACAACCGAGAATTTGCTCATACTCTCGGTTGTACACTGGCGAGAGTGTTAGAGTAGGCTCGGGCGTGATTGGCCGAGATCAAGGCGAATTGAAATGGTCAACCCATCTCGGTGGTGCACAACCGAGACATTTATATTGGACTCGGTTGTACACTGCCGATATATTGGAGGCATTGTCGGTCATGGGTGACCGAAAATATGGGTTGTTTCACGAACCTGCTTGACCGAGACATCAGAAATGGATGAATACGAACATTTTTTTTGTAAATTTTTTTTGGGTTGTTTCATGCACTTATATGTTGTAATTTTTCGAGGTATGGCTCGTCAGAAAGTCTAGGTGACTAGGGAGAAGGTTGGTATTGAGGTGCGAGGCCTAACCAGGGGCGAAGTGGCGGAGACCCCAGAAACGACATCGTCAATCTAGAAAAGAGAAAGAGAAGGAGAATGAGGATGTTAAGGGAAAGGCCAAGGTAGATGGTCATCGTGGAAGGTTACATTTGCACGATGAGGGTTCGACCCTCGATCCGGGCGACACGAGGATCTTGTTGTTGCCCGAGGGGAAGAGGAGGGGCATGCATCGAGTCTAGTAGCGGTGACTCTTCGAGAGGCGTGGAACACGATAGAAACATATCGTAATGTGGGCGGGAGCGATAGTGGTGGAGTGGCCATGATGAAGGAGAGCGAAGTGTACGTTGAAGCGCGTGCTCCATTCCCGGTGGTCCTATAGACGGGCGTTATTGAAGAACTTCAAGGATCATGTGGCTTTATCGATTTGGAGCAATTAGGTAATTTCAATTTCATTGAACGGATTAACTTAATACTCATGGTCTTCACATAATGACGAGATGTTTTTACATTTGCATGAGCGGCCGTTCTTAAGTGTATCAATCACGGAGCTCAAATACGGGAATGGGATTCTGATCGTGTCACCGGACACGGCGGGACTTGAGAGGATTATTGACTTTCGGGTTGAATACGCTCATAGATCGCTCATACCGTAAGGCCAACAAGGAGGTGATCTCTGCATTTGTGGAGCGGTGGCGGCGGAGGAGACGAACACATTTCACCTTCCTTTTAGTGAAATGTCTATCTCATTAGAGGATGTCGGCTTCCTCTTGAAGATTCTGTGACGGAGCAAAGTTGTTGCGGTGGAGAACTTTGCGAGGTACACGGAGGAATCTCGCTCGGGACGCTATCAAGATGGTCTCGAACCTACTTGGGGTTAGCGTCGAGGAGGTGAGGAGGAGGTGAATATCGCAAGGGGATCACGGTGCGCAAACATTGGTTGAAGAGTCGATGGTGCCCTAAGGCTGGTTCGAGACCCAGAAATTATCCTCTGTGGAATGCACCGCCGAGCGTACTGTTTGTACTTGTTGTCCCGCACTCTTTTTGCCGATAAGAGTGGGTCTCGAAGGTGTCGATCGCCGCTTGAAGCTTCTTGAGGACTTGGACGACGTAGGAAACTACGCATGGGGTGCGAGCTGCGTTGGCCTACTTGTATCGACACTTGGGGTCCGCCACGAGACTGCAAGTGTCTCAGATTGCTGGCTACCTCACATTGCTTGAGGTATTTTAGTGAAATAGACTTAATTTTCATTTTGTAATTCAATTTGGCCAACTTGCAATTGTGGACTAACTAACATTGTATGTATTTGCAGGGATGGGTGTACGACCATTTCAAACTTGGTCTGGCCACACCCGATGCGAAGTACCTGGACTACGTGCAACCTCGTGTCTCCAGATGGATTCAAAAGCACGAGACGGTGGCGAATGTTGACAAGGTCGGGGCCATCAGGAGAACCTTGGATAGGTTGCGACCAAGTGAGGTGAGATGGTTATCCATATCCTCTGATGATTGATGTTTTAGTAATTATTTTTTTTTTGCTAACAATGGTTGTTGTATTTGTTGCAGGTCACTTGGGACCCATATGTGAATATCAGGGAAAATGGCGTTGTGCACGCGATGGCCTTTTACAATGGGACGATCAAGTACACGAATGTGGTGGAGCCCTACCACCCGGAGAGGATTTTGAGACAGTTTGGTCATGTGCAATCTATACCAGATCCTCCGTGCCGTCCATTGGAAGCACACCGAGGCCCATCTGCGAACAAGTACTCCGTCGAGTATGGGTTCCAACAAGACAATTGGGAGCGATGGAGGAACCATTTGTTGGCTTCTGAAGTACGGGGCGAGAAGGCAGAATTTGAGTTTTTGGCTACACCAGACTACATGCCTTGGTTCCTCAAAGTGTCTCATCCCCTTATCAGCAATCCAAGCTTTGAGGACAATGACATGGTCGCCACAATCATCGCAGACAACGAGCTACTCGAGGTATTGAAATGGTTATATGTATTATGCATTTATTATTAATTTCGATATGTTTTACATTGACACTAACCCGATTTTTTTCATCAGCGTAATAGGCGAGCGTTGGACGAAGCGTTGCGATGGATGGACCTCCCGCCGGAGGTGTGTACGATTGAGTCGGCGAGGACAATGGCGAGTGACATCGCCAACTTTCTTTCGAGGAGGAGTATAGGTCCCACCCCACGAGTACGACTCGGGCGACCGGCCAAGCACAACCGCAACATCCGGCCCTACCGAAACGAGCCGAGGCGGTCCCAAAGCATGGTAGCACTTCCACACACTCCACCCCCACGGCGCAGCCCGCCACTTGTCGATGCTCGCCCTCCGAAGAGAATGCATGGGAAGGAGTATCAAAGGAAGAATTTGAAGAAACCCAAGCAATGACCGTTTTGCGGAGGGATAGACATTTGTATGACATTTTTGAGTTTTACGAGGTTTGCGGAGATGTTTTTATGACAGTTTGTAATGTTTGATGAGTACTTGTTGTGTTGCGCTTATATGGTGCGTATTGACTACATGATTTACGACATTTTTAAATGTTTGATGAGTACTTGTTGCCTGTTGACGACATTTTTATGACAGTTTATAATGTTACATTGCCTATCGTTCTATTTTGGTATTTTTTTGTTCTAGGATACTTGTTTTTTCTGATTATGAGGGTGTCTCGGTCAAGCAGGGCCGACAATCATGTGCAATTTTCGGTACTGAACAACCGAGACAAATACAGGATTCCCGGTCTTACCCGACCGAGAATGTCGCTGATTCCAGTATTTAAATATGTGTCGGTTACTGATGGCCGAGAAGCCATGGGTAAGGTCGCGCATGGGTCGACGAGAAGCGGCAATTTCGGTATTGCGCGACCGAAACTTAACGTTAGTTCTTGGTGGTGTATGGCCGACCTTGCATGCCGTATGTCTCGGTCATTAGGGCGTAACGTGGCCGTCTGTTCAAAGCAACAATTACCCACTAACTCGACAACTAACTTTCCAACTAACTTCGCACAAATGAAAATCCAGCACGACAATAGCCACGAAAACAAAAATAATTATATATCAATGTACTAGGATAAAATCACTATACAAGAATCAAACTGTACAACAATACCCCAAAGGTGGTACGAAATTACACTCATTGTATATCCGTACAACTTGACAACTAACTTTCAAAATTGGTAAATTTACAGGCATCAAGAATTCTAGGTACAAGTTTAGCACTACGGTGTACCTAAATCTACAACGGATATGGTGGCATCATCAATAGTTGCAATGGGCGCGATGTCTCGAAAGACGAATTCATCACGCCAACCTTTCGCGCAGTCCGCAACATACCGGTCCCACGAAGGATATAAGGATGGCAATGGTGCATTCACACGCAACTTCACCTGTCAAAGTGAACAGTATAACATAAACATATTGTCGCAACCCCGCTCCGGGGGAAAAAATAACAATTCAACAAAATTCATAGCACTTACCCTAACCCAATGTATATTCCTGTCATTTACCATGGCAATGACAAGTCTGTTGTGCAACGACGACGGTGGAGCACTACGTAGAGGTAGAAATATGGTAGCACTCTCATGCGAGAGGTTGACGAGAATGACATTGAATGCAGTGGATACCAACAATCCCATGTCTGGAAGTGTCAACCATTCTTTGAAGATGCACCAACTTGATTCTCTTGGCAATGCACCGCAATCTTGACACTCTCGTAACTCGAGCCTAGCACTTCCCGCCAAAGGTTTTCATGCCCGATAATCTCATCATACATCCTTCTACGGACAATCCTCCACCCGTCTACATCGGCAGTCGAAGCCCAGACGCAACACACCGATATCCACAATTTCCATCGGCAACCACATCAATGATGCCCTCAACATGTGGCAACCAATCCGGTTCTACGCAATGACCGTAAGCCATGTTAGTTGCACTTTGCGTGCGTCGCGCCACGACGCATTTTAGGAACAACTTTACTTTTCTTACGCCTAGAAGCCGGAGGCCTCCTGAGTCGATAGCACTTACTCAAATCATTTCGACAGCCGTCTCGTTAAAGAATCGTCACCATCGTGTTTTCTCTTCGAATACCCCGGTGTCCTTCCCTTTGTCTTAATTTTCGCCGGCGGCACAACTCCGGTGTAGACGAAGGTCGACTAATCTCCCTGAGCTGCTGAATAATCCTGAGTCGATCGTCCTCATCAGTGCAAGCATGAAACTTTTCCAACACCGTTCAATCTCATCGTGCACGTTATACCCAGACGGGTCCACCGGATTCTCAGGTATCATACTCAACTTTCGCCAGTAAACATGAATGTCCTCGAGAGGGATGGGCGACCGAGCAAATATATGATGATTTAGCTCATGTGCACAAGGAAGGCCATGTGTGGTGCGTATCTCGCAACCACAACGAGTGGAGTCGTGACCAACATCCTCTCTACGTGTCAATTCATCTCTAATTAGCCTAAGCGCCCGTTGAGAGACATAACCACGCAATCGTCGATACAACTCATCAATGTACTCATGTTGGACCACATTCAAACTTAGCTCAAACGATGCCTTGATATTATTGTGTTGGATTATAAGGAGGCCATCAACCACATTCAACGAGTCTCAAAATTGGCTGTTGTTCCCGAGGTGTAGCTTCGAGAATAGAATGCGCGAGACTCCACCCCTCTGCGTTGTCGTTTCCCAAAGTGCATAATTCTATTTGTCCAAGCGGATACAAATTTCTCCTTGTAGTTCTTTAACCATGTGTTGTCCAAGTACTCAGTAAGACCCTTGACATTCTCAAACTCACAACGCTTGGGTCATTCATCCTAACTTCTAATAAGGCATCGAGTTGGCATACATCACGCTCGTCCACCTATCCATAAACGCGCAAAACCATCGTTCTCCCCAAACATCTTCTTAGTCTTGGTCAATACTACTTTGTTGATGTGCCAAGAGCAAAGGAGGTGAGACGAGGCGGAAAAACTTCTTTTATGGCACTAATAAGGGCTAAGTCCCTATCTCAGTAACGAACACGTCGAGCTTAGGCCACCCATCCAATATGGATCTCAAGTTCTCAAGTGCCCAAACATAATTCTCATGAC
The DNA here is from genome assembly GCA_039657325.1 of Stephania cephalantha. Taxonomy (NCBI): domain Eukaryota; kingdom Viridiplantae; phylum Streptophyta; class Magnoliopsida; order Ranunculales; family Menispermaceae; genus Stephania; species Stephania cephalantha. The sequence goes on from CM077578.1 coordinate 11,870,130, forward strand.
TCTCTGATGATAAGAATGCGAACCCAACGGAGAACGTCAAGTGCGTAGAAGTGATGCCAACAATCTCCAACAAAGGCATTCGGTACCTATTTGTCTTGTACGTGCAATCCATCAAAATAACCGATGGGAAACATCTTAGCAACTTTATTGAGTCGGGATGTGACCAAAATAACTCGGTGACAACATTCGTAACGGGATGCTTCCTATGCCATGACATCCACTTATTCTTCTCCAATATGTGCAACAGTTGTTGCATTTGAGTCCTCCCACCCGCATCCTCATTTCGGACTTTTTGTCTTGCATTATATATTGTCCTCATTGTCGATACGTTTCTAACATCTCTTTGCTTCAACGTATTTAGGATGTATCTTGGCTTCACATTCCCCTTTGTCATTTGCACCACAACTTCCTGCTCCCCCTTATCCAATCTCTCGGCAAATGAATGGCCGTCCAAGTTTTTTGCGGGCTCGTGATTGTGCCTCCCACATATAACAGTTACATACCACAATGAGTCATCATTTTCCTTTACGTTGATAAGGAAATGACATCCACATTTCTTGGTACCAGTTTGAGTCCTCGTCGTTTCCTCTTCTTCTTTTACATTTCTTGGTTTCGAAGCAATTATTGATGCTTTACCCTTCCCAACTCTTTGTGACATTCCCCTATATGTCCGGACCTCTCATGAGCAAGTTTCACCCTTCCCTGCGCTTAATGCCCCGGCGTCAGAGTGCTTTGTCACTAGCACAAACATGTTCTCACGGCCTATCATTTGAAGCCATGAAACAACCGCTTCTCTAGATGGGAAGGGCCTACAAGGTGTAAACATGTCCTTGTAGTCTGGAAATAGGGTACAAACCGGCATTACCTGCAATACAAACAGTGTAACATTATAATCAACCAAAATGTACAGCACAAACACAAAAAGACCCAAAAAAACAGGTTCTCGGTTGTACAGGTCAGAAACTTTCTTCGGAGTCTCGCTCACGTACGACCAGGGATTACTGAGTACTCTCGGTTGTACCATTCCGTGACCTACATACACCTCTCGGTCCTCTATGATCGAGACATCACCATACATCTCGGTCCTGCGAGGCCGATACAATCGCGCAGATCTACAGAAACTTCGGATAACCGCATAAAAAACACAATAAATTTGCAAAATTACCGTGAGTTCGACCTCCTCTTGCACAGTAGCAGTACAATCCTCCATTATATAGTGGAAACAAGTTCCGATTTGAAGAAATTACCAAACCCTACGTTGACAAACAAATCATCATTTTCACAGTTTTACACAACTAAACGGTTCTAAAAAATCATCATATGGTTGTCAAACATTGTTACCTCGCTGTCGGATGATGTCAATCCGCAAGAATCGATCAACGCTCGCCAAACGCAATGTGGCTTTGTGGTTCAACCTTGTGGTGGGGTGTCTTTTTTTCTTTGTCAAAATGATTTGTGAGGTTTGAATCACTATATATACAAGGGCAAAATGGTATTTTCCAGTTTTGCTGGAATTTGTACAAATACTTTGGGTGCCCTCATTAAACGATGGGGTGCCCTTAGCGGCCCTCTTATCTTAACCTTCCTACTATCTCTACTAATACTTATCTCTAGCATATAATAATCTGCTACACAGCCCCTCTATGTTTGTGAGTTTGCGGGGAGAGTCGGATGATTGTAAGCTTTGGCTCTATGCTTTGCCTTTTAGCCATACGTTTGTCTTTATGAGGTGGAAATATTATTACATCATTTTTTTTGTACATAGATTATTTGTAGATGGCGTGGAGGCGTTATATGAATCTTTTTGGGGCTCGTCTCCAATTTCTCAAAAAAAAAAAAAAAAAAAAAAAAAAAAAAAAAAAAAAAACCTGCTACACAACCGTGTACTTATGTGGCCTTTTGCTCTTCCTGGCGATCCTTAGATCAAAATATCGGCTTCGGCCAGTCACTTTGCTTCGGGGACTGATTAGGTTTGCATCAATGCCAAAGTAGAAACTTGGAAGCCCAATTTGTCTATAAATAATGAGCCAAACAGACAGTATAGGAATAATTTGGCAGTAGTCAATTACATTGAACTCAATTCCAATACCAAAAAAGATGTCTCGACAGACCTCATTAAACCGGACCAGCAGTTGCATTCGATAAATCTAATGCTAAGTAGAAATCACTTCATTTGATTCAAAAGGAGAACTGGAGATTTTCCACATCAACTGTATCTCAACAAGAAGAGAGCAGCCTAGGCCTTCGCTTTTCCAGCCTGCAGAGTATGAATTCTTTGCTGCAATTTCATGATCTGAGATGCCAAAATTAGAATTAGTCTTTTCTAAAAAAAATTAGAATTAGTCCATCGATTAGTGTACTTGACTGAAACGAGGGGGCACTATATTATCAACAGTTGCAATAACATATACATACATACAATCCACTTTCCATATATATATATCTATCAAATATATAAAAGAGCGAATCTTATTTTGATGAATCGTAATGAAAGTTACTGTTTTACCCTTCTTATATTATTAATTCTCTCTCTCTTCTTCTGCTTTGCTCGCTCGATGGTGACCTAGCTTTGGAATTGAGCGAATCGGAGGCTTCGATTGGGGTTCGACAACACTCTAATTCCTACCCTTCATCTATCTTCCATCTTCATCAACTGTATCGTTGTGAATTAATGTGCTCTCTATCTCTGATGTTGGCGTTCTTCTCAATCTCTTAACTGTGTCGTTGTGAATTTAGTTTTCTCTGTTGGTGCCATTTCTGTAAGCCCTACATGCATATTAACTTCTCCAATTTTTTCCCTTATGTAGGCTCTGATTCGGCTAACGCATCTTAAAGGTTAAGATAAAATCAAAGGTTAGGATTTCATGTATAGAACAACCTCGTAACTTCTGCTCTTTATTTTATTCGTAGTTGATGTCTGCATCTCTAATTGATTTAGTACGATTATAAATCAACCAATGTGCCACTTCTTCCTTTCAGAGAAACCTAACTGCTATTCCTTCCTAATAAAGCTCAAGTACTATAGCTGGAGTTGTACCATTGTTACTGCACCAATGGACATTATTAAAACTCCTCTTATGTTGCATAGAGAATTTGAAGGTCCTAGAAGCTATAAAAATGAGCTTCAGTGTGCATCCCAGGTACAAGCCATTTGAGTGTTGTGACTGCTAACTGCTTGCTAATAAGTCTTCTTATTTATTTGAATTGCCTTTTATTTAGATGGATTTTTATCCTTCAAATGAGATGGTTGTCCAATGTCTTATGAGATGATTAGCTTGCTGCAGCTGAATAATAGTTTGGTTGATGCATTTAGTTTATATTTAGTTAATGTTCACCAACTGCTTGAGACAATGCCAAAAAGAGAATTTTTAAGTACAAGATGTATAACCTTTTTTTTTTTTAAAATTGTTGGAGTAAGTTGTACTGCAAGACGTGAGTATTGAGCAATGTTACAGTGGCAGTTGGATTTGTATGAGCACACAATCACCTAAAAATTAATCAAAAGAGAACTTCTAGGAATGAAGTTTCAAAATTGGTGAAAAACATGCCCAACAATAAGGTCAGGTATGAAAAGTGCTCTTACCATTTTTGTTTCGTTGTGCATCCAATTTAAACCTCTTTGACAAATCTGACTTAGCCAAGAACAGCCTTCCATATGCAATAAAATTTGCCATTTAATAACCCCACAAACAAAGTTTTATTAGATCAATACTATTCTGAAGTTAACATTAGTATTTAGGTACTTGCAGAAGTTCATCAAATATTCAATTTTATATGATGTGAAGACTCACCTGACATATAACTTCAAGTAAGAATTGTTGTAGCTCTCATAGAGATCATGAGGAGCCATGATTAGCACAAATAAAAGTTTTGCCAATATCTCTTTCTTTCCTTTTTTTTTCTTGGTAACATTTTTCCTTGGGAGCAACTTTATTATTGCTTCTGGTTTTCGGATAGTTTATTTTTCTTTTTGGCTAGGATATTTTCTATGCTATCTTTTTATTGGCACGCCTATGATTTGAGCTTTATTGTTTCTAATAGAAAAAGTATAACTCCACAACTACATTTTTGTTTTGACTTGCATCTTTTTCATAGTTAACTCGATCTCACTAATCCCTCTCGCCTTTGCCACGATTCTCAACTCAACCTTTCCTCTGCTTTGGATAATTTTAAACATTGTAATTCAGCAGTGGATCCCCATGCCATTATGAACTTGTTTGTGTCGTAGAGATCATTTAACACAAAATAAGTTACTTTCAATTTTCAAAGTGTTTCATGGCTCACTATGAATTCTTGATCCCTTGCAACCAATTTGCGATGGTTGTAGGGTTGGATTTTCAATTTCTAATGCACTTTTTTTTTGCTTTGTTTAGGCTATTTCAAGGACTCAAAAAATTATAGGAAAAACAAAAAAATGGAAGCTCATCGATTTTGAAGTTATAAATCCTCTTGGAATAAGGAATTTTAGACTCATCTACTTGGGACTACTAAAGTAGTGAAGTGCCTCTAGGTAAAGGAAAAAACAGCACACATTATCATCCAATCATTGCTCCTGAATGGGCTCCTACTACTGTTCATCAGAATATAATTCTTTCGAAAGTATTGGAGTAGCTCGGGATTTTCAATAATAGATAATTTAAGTATCGATATTTTTTATTTTCAAAAAAAAGATCAATATTTTTAAAGATTATAATGCATTATATTTCTAATGTAAATATTACAAAACAAATCATTGTCGATACTTAAATGCATATAATACGCTTGCAATTTTCGGATAATAATTTGTTGTTATATTCCTGCGAGCGTAGCGAGCGGGTTCATTGGTGTGTAGCACCTTGGAGAACTAGTATATATATAGGAAAACTATATTTATTTATAGGATGATTCTGATAAGGTCAAACCCTTATCAAGATGTAGAAGACAACAAAGGAAATGAAATGAACAAGAATAATGATCAAAGGAAAATAAAGACAATTAAAAAGGGAAATAAAAACATCAAAGGAAGAAGCGATAGAGATAAAATAAAAGTTGCTTGATTTCTTTCTTGTCTTCCATTTCACAAGCATTAGCTTAAATACAACAACAAACCCTAAGAGATGCTCAAAAAGTAAAAGACACTTGTCCTCATAACATTGGTGGGTTTATAACTCAATAATAAAGCCTATCTTAATTCTAAATTACCCCTAATTAACTTGATACGTATCATTGCTGACCCCTTCAAAAATCACCTTGTCCTCAAGGTAGTCGAAAATCAAAATTCAACTTAGATCTCGCCTTCGGCGTCTCTCGCATTCCATCAAAAGCAAAGTCATCCAAGCATCATGTTTGGAAGAACTTAGGAGCACATAACAAATAAATGTAGTGTCATAATTTGAGGCTTAATGTGATCGTTCCATGGCCTACTTGTTGAAGAAAATCTGCAATAGACCCTTAGACCATCTTTTTAATTCCATCAGATCAAGTGGTAAGACAAAGGGAACAACAACCAAAAGGGCCCTTCCATCCATGCTATGCTTGGAAACAATAGCAAACCAAGAACCATTGTGGCATTGGGGCATTTCTTCAAACAACTTCCTTAGAGCAATGAAGCCTTCACAACTAGTACCATGAATAAACCAATCCAAAACATTAGCTTGCCAATTGAAGATTAAGTGCATAGCTTCGATCATGAATGGAATAATATATAGCCCATAAATAACTATCACTCCATCAACTAGAATAGTTGAGTCAACGATGTGATCAAACTTGTTATTTGCATCGCACAAGTGACTTAGTTGAAATCTTTTGATGATTGGAGTGATCACAATTTAATCCCAATATAAACACATAACATATATCTCAAATTGAACTTCAGAGAGTGTTTTGTGATTTGCAAGGGTAGTTGGCAATAACCCATTTATTGCACAAACACAGTTGAACAAAAAAATTGACCACTTCGATTGATTTTCATGTAGTTTATTGTCTTCCCCATCCTCCTTTTGCCAACATCATGATATGGAAAAAAATATAAGACAACTGAATCCGGTGGTTTTGGTTCAATTTCAGGGACCCAAACCTTTGTATGCACTTCAAACTCATCCGCCAAAAGTATGTTAACGGATAGCCATTGAACACTCTCACAATTAATTGTCGCGCATTGAAGCAGTTCGCCACTCTTCACATTCTTCTTCCTCCGCTTTTTTTGAGGGTTTGGGGTCGCACTGGACGAAGAGGTCGGACTCGGAGGAGGAAGAACTGCCATTAATGGAGAAATTGAGAATGTTGGGTTTTCAGTGTAATGAACTTCAACTTCGTCGCCATTTTCGGAGGTGTCCCAGCCCTCGCCAACGACCACGAAGGCCTTGAACCTAGTCTGCTGGTCGGCTTCGGTCTCCATTTGCACGGGCATGATCTTCATCAACGCTTCCTTCAGGACTGCTCCGGGTAGGGTTTCGACGACCTGGTCGAGTTTGGTCACAGGGACCCATTTTTGTTCCTCCTTTAGGCGGCCACCGCGACGGCCTCCTCGCCTGTCGTGTCCGGGGTCACCTCGACCTCCTCTGCCGCTGAAGCCGCACCTGAATCCGCATCTGAATCCACCTCTCCGCGTCGTCGATGAAGGCAGTAATGTTAAAAAAGAACAAAGAGCCGCTGCGATGGGTGTTAGGTCGATGGCGGTCCAGATGCGCTGGAATTTGAAAGGCCTGGGCGTGGTGGTGTCTGTAATTTGTAAGGTTTGTAAGGTGTCGTGAAATTTACGTTTGATGGGTGGCGTTCGGCTGATTTGATGAGAATTTGTGTAGGGTGGATCGGTGTAGACGGGGTTGATGTAATAGGGGTGAATGGTGGGAAACCATGGCTGTGGGAAACCATGTGAGGGTGGGAATGGAGGCAGAGTTGGTGGAGACTTTTACTCAGTAGAATTGTTGCTTTCTTGGCAACAATCACAGGTCTCTCTCGTAGCAAGGGCAAAGAACCTGTGAATATGTGATCGGTGACTTCCTCTAAGCTTCCCTCGGAGTCGGCGCTCCTCTTCTTATTTCTTAAGTTTCTTTTGAAATTTTCGATTTTGTGCGTCTGTGTGTGTGTGTGTATATTATGCATGATGTTTTGTAAAACTTTGGGTTCTTTTGGGGTTTTGAGCGACATGATTCATGTATATTGATATTTCCCACGCTTGATCACCGTATATATGCATGTTAGCTCTTTTAATGGGTTCCACACCGTAAATTGTCCTGACTTAATGTATTTATGAGTTACTTAAATTGTCAGTTTAATTCCGCTGCTTTACGATTTAAAACTTGCGAAACATAATAACCCAACATTAAAATACTGAATTAAATGTAATAATGGAAATGGGGGTTGACTACGCTTGTGTTAACCTTGTGGCGATTAGCCGGGGATCTATGTAGGACTAGTGTTGGGCGGGCCCAGTTTGTGGGAACTAGGGTCGTCACAGTCCACCTCTCAAAGCGCACACTGAGACTGAGAAGTTTGAAAGCCAAGACGAAGGGAGCTGTGCGAGTACGGTAGGTTGACAAGGAAGGATGAGCGGAGATTCATAATAGCAAGGGATATGCGTTGAAGGTGCTTCGACATAACTTATGCTATTCTCACCTTGGCCGAGTGTGCGTAGACCGAAAGGTTTGAGAGTCACCATGATCATTAGGGCTTTCGACCCGAATTTGGGGAAAACACAACTCTAGAACATATGGCGCATTGACCGATGGTAATTGACTAGGGAGGCAATAGAATTTGGTACTTAGTGCAGTGTCGCGCTTACGCTACTCGCACCGACCAATGGAGTCCGAGCGTGAATAAGGATCCTCGCCACCATGACCATGGGACAAGGTGAGTTCGTGTAAAACTCGCCTACCTTCACTCTTTTTGGAAAGCTTTCAATCAAAATTAGAGTAATACAACCTTGATTTCCTAGGAATTTCTCTCAATTGAAAAGACCAAATTAACAGTTCATTGCTTAAATTAGGCTTTAATTAGTGTTTAAATTTAGTTTTCAAAACCAAAATCTTGTGTAGCCCAACTTTATTTTCTAGTTAGACTTTAATTAGCTTTACATCGTCCCTGTGATTCGATACCCGACTTCGACACTAGTGGGAGTCACTATTACTACTTCAGAGTCGTGCGCTTGCGAGCCATATATATTTATTAATTCCGTGAATATGTTTACTCAATGCACCAAAACTTTTCATTAATTTCTTTTCTTAAATTTTGATGTTTTATTTTTGATGATTACTTTGGGGTCAACAACAAAAAAAGGGTCCCTATTTTTCAGGAATGGATAATTTTGGAATCAACAGAAAAATAAATTTATAATTTTGATGAGTTTTTTGTGTTACTTTTGATTTAGTAAACATGGTGGTTGTCCAAGCATCTCTGAAGATATGAGGCAACACTTTCCAAAGACAATGCTATTGTTTTTGTTTGGGGAGCAAAACGTAAACCGGAATTAACAGTTAGTTAATCAATCTCATGTAAAGCAAAAAAAAAAAAAAAAAAGTAAGGCGATCCAACCCCTCCTTCAATAAATCATGCGAATTCTTCACGTTACAAAATCCGATTTAGTTTTTTTTTTTTTTTTTGGTAGATAAAATCTGATTTACTTAACTAATGAATTAAATATGGTCAAAATGTGCTCACGTGCAAAGCACATCCTCTGCTAACTAGTATAAATAGTTTGGCTCCTGACCGACATAAGCTATTGAGAAATGAAGATTGTTGACGAACATGTGCCCTTGTTAAGCCAGTAAAAAAACAAACTAAAAGGGGGATCACATCCAAATCACATCCCAAGGATGCCACAGCATGGACACTATGTAAATGATTTTATACATGCATGGAACCATGTATACTTGTAGATAGTGAAAACTTAAAAAAAGATAAACTAAGTTGGCATTCAATCATTCTGTGCAATTTTCAAACTGCAATTGAGAGCTCAATAAAATGTTCCATAAAGGAGAGGATGCACCTGCATAACTTCTTGCTACACTATGCATGACCCTAGTAGTATTAAAGAACCATCTTAAACTCTAACTTACATAGGTGTCACCAAAATGAGGCAGAACTTCCTACAAATCCTTCAAAGACTTCATTTAAAAGGACTAGAACTGGGTGGACTCAAATTTCCTCGCACTCAAGCTACGTGCACCACTCATTCCAGAATTCCTCACTTTAGGGCTTGGATTAAGAATAAAATGCCATTTTTATCCTTTTCATCCAAAACCAACGCAATATGTTTCGATCAAGTTGGTTTTTTATAGTTGAAGAAGTGCAAGGGTTTGCTTCAATAATCAACGATATTGAACCAATATAGTATCCAAGATTACATGAACAATCGACAGATTAGTGTAGATTTACAAAAACACAATGTGCAAATGATTTTACTAATCATATGATCGACAACAAGAAACAAATGGGGAGTCTCGAGATTATTTTTGGGAAAAATTGTTTGGCAAGAACTTTACGCAAAGTCTTGTAATAAGAGGAGAAGACAGATCTCTCGAACTATCAGTTAAATTTGTGCGTGCTCTTTCTAATTAATAAAATTCTTGAGGATGTTTGTTGATATTGAGCGAAAGTGAGAAGGCAAGGTTTAAAAAATTAACAAACTTCGCTGAAGTTTGGGCAAAGTTTGTCGATTTTGAGGTGAGCGAAGCGAAGTTCAGAGGCAGTAGAAAAATTACAAAAATTAGACTCAACTTCGGCTAACTTCGACCGAACTTCGAAAACATCGATAGAAGTTAGTAAAACATGAAGTAAAATTGTTATGTTTCGTGGAAGTTGAGCAAACTTCGACTAAAACTTCGACTAAAACTTCGCATATGCTAGAAATATACTTAAAATTCGGAATATCCTCCAGTGACATGAGTTCTATGCATTGTTGTATGATTAAGTATATTTTTTGCATCTCTATGAAGAAACTTGAGTTTTATAGCATTTAAAGTGAAGTTATGTAAACTTCCGTACACCGGCGAATTTTTGTCAAACTTCCATCATCGAAGTTAAATTCCTCGAATTAATTCCGAATTTTAAGTGAGTGAAGTCATAGGCGAAGTCGAAGTTTCGAACCTTGGGCACTGTCACCTAGAAGTTCTATAAAAATTACCAAGTCATATCCTCAATTGGTTTCAATAGAACCAAATGGAAACATAGGATCCAGACAACAACCCCAACTAATTTGGGAATTAAGTTTAGTTGCTGTTGTTGTTTGAACTTGCAAGATATGTATTTTTATACAAATATTCTTATTACCTTCTCGAATATCTCATTCATGATGAAAAAAATATTGGCTTGAAGATATTTAAATTCATCTCAGGGTTACACTTATTTTTTCAAGTTGAAACAAAACATTACCCGCATAAAAGAATGTATACAATCACATTATATCCAACAACGCATGATGTAATTATGATACAACCCAGATCCAGTGTTATCAAAGGCGCAAGGCGCGCGCCTGAGTGGGGTCGAACATATAAGTATATGACATATTAGGTGTAGACTACAGGTGATAATATTGCATTTTAAAATGTTGTTCCATCATTCTATTATTCCTCTCATTGTTCCATCTCAAGAACTTCATTTTTGTTTTTTGAGGAAACCTCAAGAATGAAACTTGGGGATCAAAAAGAAATAAAGGAAGATAGAAGAAGAATGAAGAAAAGAACAAAGAAAGAAAAAATAAGAGGCAAGTGGAAGAATGAAAGAAAACACAGATTATGAAAGGAATAAAAAGATGACTAGGAATAGGGACTTCTTCCTCATTATATTCTTTTCGACTTTGCTTCAAATTTTCTAAAATTTGCAATTCGGATTCGTTCCAAATTCTTCTCTTTCTATTTCTTCACTCATTTTCTTTTCAATGTAATGGTACAATTAGCTATACAATCTTACCAACAAGTGCATCTCATTTAAAAAAAGGGAGATAGAAGAATAATTCCTAGAATAGAAACTCTAATGGATAAGCAACTCCTACTTTTTCTTCCCAACTTTGTAGGCCAACTTCATATTTATATTCTAACTTCATCCTTATCATTTTAAGTTTCTATTTTTGGTATATGAAGGTGCACCTACTTTATACCGAAAATTTGATTGGATGAAAAAAGACAACTAAAGAGATCCCTTTTCTTCATTCACTAAAAAAAGATACAACCCAAAAATATGCACTTTTCACTAGGGCGCGCAAGGCACACACCTTGAAATTGCTTCAAGGCGCACTAAGGCGTGTGCTTGATTAGAGATCATGCACCTAGGTGCAGAGACGAAGCTAGCTTGAAACTAAAAATACACATTATGGAAGGAAAAAAATAACAAATTTAACAAATTTAGCTTTAAAGTAGTTTTTTATAATGTATTTAGTTTAAAAGCAGCTAATCAAGGATTTACATGTCATACAAGCATATCTAATTTCCTTTGCTATTATATGTTGTATTTGATCATTTAAATATTAAATATAATCAGTCAAAAGATTATATATATAGTGCTAAAAAAACATGCACAAAATCTCATATCCTAATAATATCGACCGACGCCACTGTCAATTCAAAACAAAAATGGTTGAGATACAACCTAGAGGTGCTTCTCAATCCCAAATTGTTTGGGGTTAGTTCCATGGATCAAACTCTTCCACTCTATTCAATTCAATGCACTTAATGGAATGCATTAAAAATCCTTTAAATCCTTCTTTTAATCAATGTATCCCAAGTTTGATTAGGCCTACTTCTATATCGTTGAATTTTTAAACTTCTATTATGTCGAGTTTCCTAACTAGGGCATTTGCAGGCCGCCTTTGTATGTTTTTAAGTCACTGCAATTGTCCTTTTCTAAAACCTAGACGTCTCAATCATATCACAAAATATTTTTTTATAACGTATATCCTAAACTAAAGATTTTGTTCCAACTCCCTCAAGAATCAAAACTAAGTGTTGTATACGATCAACACAACAAAGAAACTAGGTAGAGTGAAAGCCAAATTATCAAATATGTTAAGCCACATTGAAGCATAAAAACCAAACAGTAAATTGGTCATATGCTCTAGCCTTCTCCATTGAGCAAGCAAACCACATTGAGCGAAAATACAACAAACTCCTACAACCGATTTACTATTTTCTACTCATGGCTCAATGGTGAGTTAGCTATTTGATGAATTGTCTTCTGTTTTATCAAATTATTTTGCCATGTAGGCCATTTATTATGATTTTCAAGTCATAATGCAATGAGACCACAATATTTAGTTTAAAGTAAACCTAATAAAAAAATAGATTGTGATAGATGTTTTGAGGGCAGATTGTTATAGATTTAAGATTTGAAGTTCATGATATAGTAGATTATTAGCCCTATATTTTATCTTAACGTTTTGCAAGCAACGAATCCCTTCCATTGCCATGCTTTAACCAATGTATGCTCATATAACCACTGACATCTTTTCTTTTCTTTCTTAAGTGGCATATTAAGGACTCGATCAAATTCTCTAGATTTATCACACAAAAAAACGAAAAGTATAACCAGTTATTTGATCACATTAGGCTACACACGTTTATTCAAATTAAATCATGGCTAAAAACTGGTAAATAAAGGCATCAGACCATGAAAAATAATGAAATCAAGATTAGTAATAAAGGTAATTAAGAGTACAAACCGATTCTTTCTTTCCATTTTGCTTCTCCTCCAAATCTTGAATAGTCCCATCAAGCCGTTTCCTATTGAAAGTGAAAATCATGTTAGGACCCACTTATCTGAGTTGATCAAATGTGCAAAATGATGCCCAAACACAATGATGTATGAAGTGATATTAAGCTTATTAGATTCATCATGCGACGCAATTGTCTCAACTCTAATATTAAAAAAATAAAAAAAAATAAATAAATAAAAACCTACAACTTAGTAAGGATCCTCGTAAAACCATGCCAAGTTAATATCAACTAAAACAGGTTTTCCTTAGGTCAACAAAAGAGAAGTGGAGCTATGCATATTTATTTAGGCTTCCTTCGTATAATTCCAAAAGCTCGAAAGAACCCAAAAAGATTCTAAAAAATAAATTACACTTAATTTCCAAGATAAGAAACAATCAACCATACAAAGCCTCACTTAAATTAGTTGAGGTTTGCTACATGGATCCCTAGTTTGAGAATTCTTTTAAGTTCTCCGAACTTCTCCGAATTCATTAGGTTTTGAAGTGCCAAATTAAGAATTAGATACAAATGAAATTTTACAAAACTTCCAATGAAGTTATAGACAAATGATAACATTTCCAAGTTTAATTACTTGTTAGAAAAGTGAAATACAATTGGTATCAATTTTTATTAGAAGATACTTTAAAGAATGCTAACATGAAAGAAAAAAAAAGACTAATTTAATCTCACTTATAAGGAATGGATTCCAACAAATTTCTTGTGGAAGAAAAAAAATAATACCTAAAATGATCAAAATTCCGTGAAAATTAAAATTCTAAAAATTTAAGATCAAGTATAGAAAAACAAAATACATGAAATATTATGAAACTTGGATGTTCTCTAGCACTTGGATGAAGTTATTTATATTTTCGTATAATGTTGAAGCCTTACCAAAATTCCTTGTATTAAGTTACACTTACCCGAATTAATTAAGAATTTTAAGTGAGCAAAATCATAAGCAAAGTCAAATTTTCAATCTTTGCATGGATCAAGCTCTTCCACTCCACTCAAACCAAGATAAGAAACAATGCTAGTAGAAAAAAAAATCCAAAGAAAAAAAATGAATTTAACTAAGCAATAAGATTTTTATCTTACATATCTTCTGAGAATGTAATTTATAATTTTATACTAAAGAGACAAACCAAATGTTTATATCAAATGCAACTTTATGCTAAAGTATCTATTAAATCTCACCTACAAATTGATTAGGACACCATTGTAACCAAAAAATTCCCATTTTTGCTTGCTCAACAATAATTCTATCCTAGTATAAAAAACGAAAGTACTCAACACTAACCACCGCCCAATTTCATTAAAACAATCGATCTGTCTATCCAAATGCGCCATGATATAAAGATTTTTCCTTAAAGAACAAAGAGAAACATACAATTCGGCAGAAATGTAGTCAATTCTTTTTCGCACATTAGCATTCGCTTCAGCCAAGTCTTGCTTTACGAGGACCGGTCCAATCAATTTGAACACGTTGGCATCCTCGTTTAGCATATCCAACTCCTGCAATAAGGGATCGACGATCAAGGAAACAAACCTGCCAAAAACCTCGAGGTTAAGCAACTTAACGAACAACATACCTTTAGAACCAGCTCATTTTCGCCAAGCTGAATCGTATATTTCTTCCTAACTTGATGGTTTTTCGCTATTTCTGGAATTAAAAAAAATAAAAAAAATAAAAAGATAGAAAGGATAGTGTGTGAGTGAGTGAGGAGGCAAGAAAGAGACAAAAATAAGGGTTAAGGCTGGGGGATCTATCAAAGAGTAAACAGAAGTTCGTCAGAGAGAGATGAACCCTTTTGAAGTTTGCTGAGATCATTGGTTTTGGTCTCAAGCTCGCGTTGTAGCTCCCGCAGTGAACCCATTGTTTAATGATGGTCTTTGTATTGTTGTGGCACTTAAAATTGCAATCAATTTAATGTCCACTACATTAAACAATACAAAAATACATTATGGTACAGTTTGAGCTGATGGATGGAAAAGTAAATGGATTCACGATAAGTATTATCTTTTTTTTCCTATTGAGATGACTCATTAGAATGTTTCATTTTACACAAGTGCATTGAGAGAACATTGAAATGCTTGGAACCGAATTGAAATCGTTTTTTACTGCAAAACTATCAAAACAAAAAATGAATGAGACTTTCTAAACAAATGATTGCAAATGGCAGTGCTCACCATCCCAACCAATATTAATTACTCATTCAAACTTGAGCTAAATTAGACAACACCTTTTGAAAGCATCAAATCAAATACTTGGAGTGCACCTACAAGATTGTTTTCAACTTCTAGATTTTCTCTCATTTTGATATCTTAAATATTGTAGATACATAATTCAACTTGTGGATTCACAAAGCCTTCATCAAAACCGTTCTCTCAAAGTGCCATATAAGTTACCAAACTAACCATATGAAAATTACAGCCCTCTCCACCATTTTCTCGACTACAGAAGGTAAAATCTCAATCTAAGTATCCCACATTTAAAATGTGAACTCCCACATAAAGGTGAGGAAAATTCTTCCTAGACAGCTTCACTTGTTGCTAATGTAGTTCTTCAAGCATAACCCCCAATTTCCTTCAACTTCTCGAGACCTAAACAACATCAATTCGATTTTTCTTCTTTTTGTTATTTAATTCACCCATACTTGGAAACCATACTATACCTCATTGGGAAAAAAAATGATTCTAGCATTACAACTATTACACCAACAACTTTCAATCAATCACACTAGCAAACACATGAGGGTAAATTGATTATTCATTTATTTTTGGGTATTCAAACTTCCATGCGCTCAAATCAAACATGGGACACACATCTAGTTAATTTTAGCATTCAGACCATTCAAACACCCAATTATATGATAAATCAACATCATCTGCTAGAAAGATTTCATTTTTTAAAACAAAATTACCCTTAAAGATGGTCCAAACAATAATTTCACATCTTCCAGTGCTCACAGTACAACTATCAACATCAAGGGATTTCACCAGAGTCATTGATCTTCCTCGACTCCACCCACTCTCCACATTGGTCAGTGCTCCGGTCTCGCTTACACTTCATGGTTGGCCTCTCTCCAACCTTCTCTCTCGTTTTTCCTCCGTTGTGCGTCTTTTGTTGAGAGAAGATCACACTGTCTCAAATAGTCTTAATTACCATTTCAGCCCCTTAACAAGACATGCGTAGGGAATTAGCCCTCAAACTAAATGATCAAGAAAAAAAAGAAGAAAATATTGGAATGACATCACGCAAGTCAGTCCATGCGACATCAACCTGCGTGTTATGCATCGGAATTTGTATACGATCTCGCATCCCGAGGCGCACACAGATGGCTCATGCGACCCGACGTGAGTGTGTATGTGACTTGCACGATTTCATTCTAGTATTTTCTTCTTGTTTTTTTCTTGATTATTTAGATTAAGGGTTGATTCCCTAAGCAAGTCTAGTGGAGGGGCCAAATGGTAACTAAGCCAATTTGACACACACAGTAAGATCTTCTCTCAACAAAGGGCGCACAACGGAGGAAAGACGAGAGTGAGAGAAGGTTGGCAAGAGGCCTACCTTGAAGTGTAAGCGGGAACAGAGCACCGACCAGGGTGGAGCGGAGCAGAGGAAGATAAACGACTCTACTGAAATCCCTTGACGTTGATTGTTGTACTGTGAGCACTGCAAAGAGGAGCAAGGTCACATCGTGTGATCTTAGTGTTCGAACCATCTTTAAGGGTAAATTTGTTTAAAAAAATGAAATCTTTCAAGCAGATGATGTTGATTTATCATAGAATTGGGTGTTTGAATGATCTGAATGCTAAAATTAACTAGATGTGTGTCCTAAGTTTGATTTGAGCACATAAGTTTTCTTGATAGGAGATTTGAGCACATAGAAGTTTCAATACCTAAAAAGGAATGGTAAATCAATTTACCCTCGTATTTGATAGTGTGATTGATTGAGAGTTGTGGGTGTAATAGTTGTAATGCTAGAGTCATGTTTTCCAATGAGTTTTAAGTATGGTTTCCAAGTATGGGTGGATTGAATAACAAAAAAAATAAGGAAAAATCGATTTGATGTTGTTTTAGGTCTCGAGAAGTTGAAGGAAACTGGGTTTTATGCTTAAAGAACTACATTAGCAACAAGTGAAGTTGTCTAGGTATAATTTCCTTACTTTTATGGGGGAGTTCGCATTTTTAGATGAGACCTTGCAACTCAAGAGAAAAGTATATTTTTGAGACTAGTAGGTCCAATATCTCTTTATCCTATCTAAGGCATCTTCAAAATCAAATTTCCAGTACCAACTGGATGTAATAGTTTTCAATTGGAGAACCAACCCACTATAACTAAAAAGAATTGATTCTTTACCTTAGTTCCACGGTGTTGTATTTATTCAAGATATAGCATTCACTAGAATTATCATTGAAATTTTATATTTATCATCTCGTTCCCCGTCAATGCTCAATTGTTAACATCTATCAATCTGCTCCTTTGTTGGATTTCCTAAGTGCTACTGTGCTTTAATGTTAGACCTATGAAAGTAGGAGTTGAGCTCCCTTCAATTGCATAGGACGAGATTTTCCCTTAAGGATGGACCTCCAACAAACATGATTCTCCAAAAAACAGTTACAAAAAAGACCCATTTTCCAAACAAAATACTATACCAGAATGCAACAATCTCCCACTATGAATAAAAAGGAACTCACCAACAATGCCACAGTGCCGCATTGATCCATGAATAGCTGGAACCCAATGCAAAGTACAGGACCCTCTAACCTATCCCCAGTTTTAAACCATCCAAGAAACACATACAAAATCACTACTCAACTTCTTTTCCTTTCTTAGTGCTCCCCACAACTTTTTTCATTCAAATGCTTTTTCGTCACTTCATATGATAACTTTGGGAATTACCTTCCCCATCCCACCTCAATACCAGAATTATGTCCAATAACAAACATCATCTAGAGCTTCGCAAAAAAAAAAAAAAAAAAAAAAAAACATCATTTCTTGCCAATCAAAAGTCCCAGTAATTTCGTGCACACGTTAGTTCTACAACATTTCACAACCACTAACAGATACCCAAAGAAACAACTCAAACTCAACGAAACCAAAATTAATCGAACTAATCAAACAAAATTAACAAAACCCATCAACCAAAGTAAACAAAACTCAAAATTTAGACAATCAAAGTTGCACAGAACACAACTTGATCAAAAACCCATATCAAGAACACATTCAACTCGAAAACTAAAACCTACCCGTTAAGCTTAATGAGCCAATAATCGTCTCCCCGGCTCAAAATCTTCTCAAGATCAAAATTTACCTCTAGTCCCAAAAATCGGACGAAGGGGTTGTTAAGATTGAAGAACGCAAAGATCTAGAAATCAGATCTGTAATTCCAAAGTGGGGTTTCTATTACAAGATTGAGAGAGAGGGAGAACCCACTATTGGAATCGATAGCGATTGAATCGCATAACATAACTTGGGGACTTTTGTGGTCGTCGTTAGTGGGTGTCTTGGCTTCAATTGGATGAACAGAGAATTGGGTGTTGAGTGTCGATTTGGGTACAAAACGGGTCTTGATTGGGAGAAATTGAGGGACGAGCTTGGGAGGTCAAAGTGGGGGTTTTAGAATAGGGAGAGAGAGAGAGAGAGAGAGGAGAATATTTATTTATTTATTTGAATGCCCAAAATTGTCTTTTCCGTCCATTGTACTAACTTACTAATAGGGATGTGTTACCGTAAAGTGGGCAACCAGCGGTTCGGTGGTGGAAATGTGAAGGCCCAAGGCACTCCCACACATGGAGAGCCCTTGGCACCTCCAAGGTAGATGTATATGTGCTCCCTCCCGTAGCAGAGACACATATACATCTTCTGTGTCCCCCCATATATGCCACCACTGTGCACATATATGGGCACAGTCGTTCGCCCCCAAGTCTCGAACCAAGCCCTGGGGGCTTAAGTACTTGGCTCTTGAGACTTGTAACAACCAAGCTGGATGGTGGGAGGCCTTAGAAAGCTCCCATTTGCCTTGGGGTGCTAGGGGCTCTCCATGTGTGGGAGTGTGCCCAGGCCTTCAGGAAACCACCAAACCGCGACCACCAAACCGCGACCAAACCGAGGGGCTACGATTTGGTGATTTTTCAAACCGCCACCAAACCGCGAACCACTAAACCGAACCACGGTTTGCGCGGTTTGGTCGGTTTGGTTTCGCGGTTTTATGGTATATTTTTTTTAAAAAAAATGGTGGTCGGGAGGTGGCGGGGGAGGCGCGATTGGTGGGGGAGGCAGCCACTCGTGGTGGGACGCGCGGGGGAGGCGCGATTAGTGGGCGGCGGCGACTGGTGGCGGTGAGTGGAGGCGGACGTGCAGTAGTCTTGAGAGAGAGAGAGAGAGAGATGAACGGTTGAGGGAGAGAGAGAAACAGTGGTCTTGAGAGAGAGAGAGATGAACGGCGAAGAGTCTTCTCCTCATCTACCACTTCAAATTTGCATTCCAGAACAACAGCAACTGTTGCACTACTTTTGTTACAAATTATCGAAACCTCTCATTGTTACAAAACAACATCAACAACAGCTGCACCTCAATAAAGCTCCCACAACGCCCCAGCAATAGAAGCAATAGAAGCTCCCACAACAGCAACACCTCTACTAGAGAGAGAGATGAACGAACGGTAGAGAGAGATGAACAGTTGAGAGGAAGTGTAAGTTGTTATAACTTTATATTGTTAGGGTTTTAAGTAAATTGAGGAAAATTACTAAAATAACATCGGTTTGGTGAAACCGCGGTTTTTCCAAATTGAAAACCGCGACCAAACCGCGATTCCGCGATTTTTACATTTTTCAAACCGCACCCAAACCGCGAGTTTTAAAAACTAAACCAAACCGCACGGTTTGGGCGGTTTTTCAAAAACCGCTGCCCACCCCTAACCGCCCCAATAGTATGATCCAAGTAAACTGAGCTGGGCAGCGAGAAAACTCGGTAATATCCGAGTTTTGGTGGACTCGGAGGGTTCGGTGGATCTTAGTTACTGGATGGTGCATACATGGTTGTCGCGCGCGTGATGCTAACGCGCATAACGTAGAGGCACGCGTGCGAGCATTCGCTTAACGCATGTACGCGCGCGCGGTGACGGATAACGTGCGATACACTGAGGCGTACTCGTACGCTTATGAAGGCATTGACGAGAGTTAAAACACGCATGCGGGAGTAGCGTGTGGAGACGCGTGTACTCGCATACGCTTGGATACGGGATACGCATTCGGGATAGTTCGCGGGGTAGCGCTCAGAGGCTTACGCATACGCGTGCATACACATGGGTAAATCGGATGTGGCGCGGACAAGGTACTGCCTTGGCACGGGCAAGGTTATGCCTTGGCACGGGCAAGGCAAAACCTTGGCATGGGCAAGGTTTAACAAAACCTGACTTCAGCGTTCACCAAATCAAAGTATGATTTGTCTCACTTTTTTATGTTTCATATTGGAGTTCCAAGAACGACATAATATCTACAATAAGGAGGAGGACCTCTCCTAACGGTGGTATGGGCTTGAAAGCTAAGGAGACCCTAAAGTATGCCTTAGGCAAGCATGTCAAGGCAAAGCCTAAGGACCATGGTATAGCCACCCCGAGTCGGTGGGACTCGAACTTGACCGAGCCCCAGCTAGCACCCAAGGGTGCCTAGGCTCAGCTAGGCACCACCAAGCAAACCATGTCCCTGAGCAAAGCATGGACCAAGTCACATTAGGCTCGAATGGACCAAGTTCAAGGTAGTTCCACGCGGTTATGTAACTATACTAGCATGACCAAGGCACGTCCAAGCAAGTCCCTAGCATGTGGAGAATGTGCTCATTGACCAAGCGGTTAAGGAAGTTATGGAACCAAGTGGCAGCAAAGGAGTGTGGTAGTTGAGTAACTGCCTTGACCACCAAATGGAGTGGGGTTTTACTTAGTCTATGAATCAATGTAAATAGGACATGTCTCCTTGATGGTTATGTAACTACTTGTAGGCTGATCTATAAAGCCTAGAGCACCATGCTCGCAGAAGCATAGAGTGATGAAGTTGTATTCCCATTGTGAGCTATGTAATACATTCCATTTGTGCCTTTGTTTGTTGTTCATTCAATTCGAATATTGGTAGTGCTGAACTAAGGTGGCCCTTATGCACCACGGATAGGCATTAAGTGCGAAAATTTTCCTTGGGGTAAACCTCTCATCAGTGTCCCCGCGACAATTGGTATCAGAGCCCCATTTTGGAGACGATGGCGACCGAGCGACAAGCGATCTAAGTGAGAGGGTGGATCACTTAGAACACATGATGACAACAATGAGTGTTCCGGTGGAGGCGTGAGTCTTCGATGTGACGGCACCACGCATTGAAGGACTGGAGATGTTGGTGGCTTCCTTGGTGACTAGAGAAGAGTCATAAGAGGCCATGATAGCTATGTGGGAATCCAAATTCGAGGAGCTTGTAACAGATATACGATCAATGGAAGAACTCACCATTGAAATGGCCACGACAATGGCTTTGGAGGTGAGTTTGCTCAAGAGAGTCGTAGGAGAAACCACGGGGGTTGCTGGTGCGGCAAAGCTGAGAACTGAGGTGCCAAAGGCAAAGAAATTTTCAGGCAAGCGGAGTGCAAATGAGCTTGAAAACCTCATCTGGGACATGGAGCAATACTTTACTATTGTCCGGACGGAAGATAACCAAAATGTCATATTGACCTCCATGTACTTGGAAGGTGATACGAAGCTTTGGTGGAGAACCAAAGTAGATAACGATGCAGCTACTGGTAGACCCAAGATCGTAGATTGGGAGGTGTTGAAAAAGGAGTTGAAGAACCAATTCCTACTTACTAATGCAGCTTAGCAAGCGTAGGAAGCCTTGCGCAAGCTCAAACAGATGGGATCAGTTCGAGATTATGTTAAGGAGTTTTCATCTCTCTTGCTCGACATCAAAAATATGTCAGAGGAGGATAAACTCATCTACTTCACTATTGGATTGCAGTCATGTGCTCAATCCAAACTAAGAAGGCAAGGCGTGGAGGACTTACTTGGGGCGATTGCTGCGGCTGATAGTCTTGTGGACTTCAAGACTTGTTCTTCCACAAATGAGGGAAAGAACAAAGAGAATAATTTGTTCAAAGATTAGCACAAGAAGGGTGAGAAAAAGCCTTTGAAGGGAATGGCCCTTGAAAGGCCGAGATAAAGCCATCAACGAGTTCCTCGCATAAGGGTTGTTTCATATGCAATGGCCCTTGCAAGGCTCGAGACTACCCAAAGAAAGAGAAAATTGTGGCCTTGATCGCTGATGATGATGGTCAGCCCGAATGAACCCACTACAATTGTTGAATGTCATTCAACAAGCCAAGACTAGTCCTTCGGAAGGGCTGATGTATCCAGAACCGAGTCTTGGCGATGGTGGATTCAGGAGCGACGTATTCATTCGTTGTTGGACATATGGTGGAGAAGCTGGGACTTACCCTTGTTGAGAATTCTAGCCGGATGAAAGTTATCATTTCGGAAGTAAAATAGATCTAATGTATGACATCTAATGTGAGTCTTAAGGTTGGGTCTTGGGAGGGAAGGATCAACCTTACGGTCGTTCCTTTAGATTACTTCGATGTCATTGTAGGGAATGATTTTCTTTACATAGGGATTATTGCTTTGATGCCATTCTTAAAGGGACTATTTGTGATGAACCAGTCCCACTCTTGCTTCGTTCTTGCTGTCAGTATGATTTCAGGGAATGAGAATGCAAAGTTGTCCCATCTTTCAACAATTCAAGTGAAAGATGGACTGAGGAAGAGTGAAACAACGTACCTGGCGATGTTGGCGGAGGCTAAGGCAGGCACGACAGCAAAAGTCTTTGATGTAGTTGCTGAGGTACTGAAGGACTTCAGTGATGTGATGCATTCGGAGTTGCCGAAGCGGTTGCCTCCTCAAAGCGCGATCGATCATGAGATTAAGCTAGTCCCTTGCTCAAAACCTCATGCGCAGACCCTTTACCGAATGGCTCCAAAGGAGTTGGAGGAGCTGATGAAGCAGTTGTAAGAACTGTTGGATGCTAGATTCATTCAGCCATCTAAGGCACCGTATGAAGCACCAGTTTTATTTCAGCGAAAGCACGACAGGTCCCTTCGAATGTGTTGGATTATGGGGTGCTGAACAAACTGACGGTGAAGAACAAGTACCTAATCCCCTTGGTGGCAGATTTGTTTGATCGATTATCCAGTGCGACGTACTTCGCTAAGCTAGATTTGAGATCGAGTTCCTATCAAGTTCGGATTGCAGCTAGAGATGTATCCAAAACAACAATGGTGACTAGGTATGGATTTTTTGAGTACTTAGTCATGCCTTTCGGCTTAACGAATGCCCCTGCTACATTCTGTAATTTAATGAATGACGTGCTCAGGGAATACATCGATCGATTTGTTGTTGTTTATTTGAATGACATTGTAATTTATAGTCAAAACCTCCGAGATCATGTGGATCACCTACGGACGGTTTTTACTACTTTGAGGGCTAACCATTTCTTTGGAAAAAGGGAGAAGTGTGAATTTGTTGCGCAAACTATCACTTTTCTTGGTCATGTTGTAGGCCAAGGTAAACTGCAAATGGACCCCGAGAAGGTACGAGCAATAATGAACTGGTCAAACCCCACAAAAGTCTAAGAGTTGCGGTCATCCCTTGGTTTAGCAAATTACTATCGGCGGTTTGTGGAGGACTACTCAATTAGGGTGGTGCTGCTGACAAAATTATTAAAGAAGGACCGCACTTGGGCATGGACAGATTGATGCGACCAAGCAATGGCAGAATTGAGGTAGGTCATTGCCTCTGAACCTGTGTTGGGGCTACCTAACTTCGACCTACCTTTCGAAGTGCACACTGATGCGTTAGATCGAGCATTGGGGGCGGTGCTTGTCTAGGAGGGACACCTCATTGCTTTTGAGAGCAGGAAACTGAAAAAAGTTGAGCAGTGGTACCGGCTCATGAGAAGGAAATGATGGCAATGATTCATGCCCTCCACCTGTGGAGACATTACTTGTTGGGAACGAGCTTTGTGGTGCGGATAGACAATGTTGTCATCACCTACTTTATGAGTCAGAAAAAGCTCAATCGGAAATAAGCAAGATGGCTAGATTTCTTGGTCGAATTCAATGTTCAGTTCGATCACAAGCTGGAAAGGCTTAACTCAGTCCCATATGCTCTTAGCCACAAGGCGGTGGCTGAGATGGTGTCCGCAATTGTGAGGTTGGAAAGCGATTTCTTGCCTCGAATCAAGGAGGAGACGAGCAAGGATTCAGTTTGCATGAAGCTGATAAAGCTAGTAACTGAGGGGATCACTAGGAGATTTTGGAGCGAAGATGGGATCATCCGTGCCAAGGGACGACGCCCATATGTCCCTAGTACCGGTGGATCAAGGCGACAGCTTTTGAAGGAAACGCAGGATGTTCAGTGGGCTAGACATCTGGGCATGGAGCAGACTTATGCCCTTCTATCACGTTCGTTATTCTGGCCAACGATAGAGGATGACGTTGATTTGCACGTGCAGACTTGTCTTATGTGCCAGCAAGACAAGACAGAGATGAGGAAGGCACCGAGCTTACTGGAACCCTTGCATATACCATACATACCTTTCAGAAGTATATCTATAGATTTCATCACTGGTTTTCCTAAAGTGCAGGGAACGAGTAGCAAGATGGTAGTGGTGGACCGATTTTCAAAGTATGTTACATTCATAGCTGCTCCGAAGAATTGTAATGCAGACATGGTTGCAGAGCTGTTCTTGAAGCATGCGGCAAAATATTAGGGGATACCGAAGGACATCGTCAGTGACCGAAACAATCGATTCACTGGGTGGTATTAGACTGCTCCATTCAACTTGATGGTTTCAGAGTTGAAGTTTTCCACAGCAAAGTATCCCCAAATGGATGGGCAAACAAAGATGATCAATGCATTGTTGGATGATTATCTCAAACACTATGTGAATGTAAGTCAGTCCAATTGGGTGGATTTACTTGATTCAGCCCAATTCTGCTACAATCTTCATAAAAGTTCAGCCAGAAAGTTGAGTCATTTTGAGGTGGTGACTGGACAGTAGTCGGCTACTCTACGCGAGGTAGCCAAATCAAAGTCGATGGGATCATGTCCTGCGGCTTATCGCTTTGCAAGGAGCAAGCAAGAGCTGAGGGAGGCAGCTTAACACAGCTTAGCCAAAGATGTTTGGCGGATGAAGAAGTATGCTTATCAGAATAGGAGACCCTTGGAGTTTTAGGAAGGAGACCTAGTCTTATTGAAGCTTACCCCACAGATCTTGAAAAAGTCCAACAAGAAGAATACACACAAGGGCCTGCTTCAGCGATATGAGGGACCATTTGAGGTGTTCAAGTGAGTTGGGAGGGTGGCATATCGTCTTAAGCTACCAGAAAGGTTAAAGGGACACCATACATTCTATGTTAATTACCTTAAGCATTTCCATTCAGATGAGGCAGATCCGAGGCGAAATGCGGTTAGGCGAGCTCCACCATTGGTGCGAAAGGAGTTTGTAGGAGAAATTGAGCAGATTCTAAGCCACGAGACGCATCGCCAAAGTAAGAGAAACGGGCGGATTTTTTATTTGATCAAGTGGGTTGATGTCAATGAACCTACTTGAAAGCGAGACACTACTCTATGGAAGTTTGAGAAGGAGATAACAGACTATCAGAAGCGTCAGCAACTGATTGAGCAGTTCGATGAGGGCATCGAACATTTTGGCGGGGGATGTTTGTTACCGCCCCAATAGCATGACCTGAGTAGGCTGGGCTGGGCAGCGAGAAAACTCAGTAATATCAAGGTTTTGGTGGACTCGGAGGGTTCCGTAGGACTTATTTGTTGGATGGTGCATACACGGGTGTCGCACACATGCTGCCAACGCGCTTAGCGCAGAGGCCCGCATGCGAGCATTCGCCTAATGCATGTACGCGCGCGCGCAGTGATTGATAATGCACGATACGCTAAGGTGTACTCGCACGCATACAGAGGCATTAAAGGGAGCTAAAGACACGCATGCGGGAGTAGCGCTTGGAGACACGCGTACTTGCATACGTTTGGAGATGGGATACGCATTCGGGATAGTTTGCGGGGTAGCACGCGGAGGCTTACGCATACGCGCGCATACACATGGGTAAATTGGATGCGGCGCGGACAAGGTATTGCCTTGGCACGGGTAAGGTCATGTTTTGGCACGAGCAAGGCAAGACTTTGACATGGGCAAGGTTAGACAAAACTTGACTTGGGTGTTGACAAAGTCAAAGTATGATTGGTCTCACTTTTTGATGTTTCCTATTGAAGTTCCAAGAACGGCTTAATATCTACTATAAGGAGGGGGACCTCTCCTAATGGTGGCATGGGCATAAAGGCAAGGGAGACCATGTAGTATGCATTGGGCAAACATGCTAAGGCAAAGCCCAAGGACCATGGTATGGCCACTCTTAGTCAGTGGGACTCGGACTTGATCGAGCCCCGGCTAGCACCCAAGGGTGCCTAAGCTCAGCTAGGCACCACCAAGTAGACCTTGTCCCTAAGAAAAGCATGGACCAAGTCACCTTAGGCTCGGACGGACCAAGTCCAAGGTAGTTCCATGAGGTTATGTAACTGTATTGGTCATAGCCCCTAGCATTACCAAGGCACGTCCAAGCAAGTCCCTAGCATGCAGAGAATATGCTCATTGACAAGGCAGTTAAGGAAGTTATGGAACCAGGTGGCAGCAAAGGAGTGTGGCAGTTGAGTAACTGCCTTGACCACCACATGGAGTGGGGTTTTACTTAGTCTCTGAATCAATGTAAACTGGACATGTCTCCTTGACAGTTATGTAACTACTTGTAGGCTGATCTATAAAGCCTAGAGCACCATGCTTGGGGAAGCATAGAGTGATGGAGTTGTATTCCCATTGCGAGCTAAGTAATACATTCCCTTTGTCCATTTGTTTGTTGTTCATTCAATTCGAGTATTGGTAGTACTGAACTAAGGTGACCCTTAGGCACCACGGATAAGCATTAAGTGAGAAAATTTTTCTTGGGGTAAACCTCTCATTGATGTGCCGGTGACAGGATGCAAATGGGCAGGGAAATACCCACAGGTGATCGGGATTTACCTTAACATGTACAGGTATAGGGATTTTAAATAGGGATTAGTGTGAGGATGGGTACAAAATCTCATACCCATACGGGTATATGTATGGGTATCGGTACGGATAGTAAAATATACCCACGGGGATCCCCGCGGGTAATCTCCACGGAGATACCCATGGGTAATCCCCACAGGGATCTCCATATATCAATTTATACACCATATGATATTTGTTATTTATATATATACCATATGATATATAAAAATAAATGTTAAATAATATTACATAAGTTTCACTCTGAAACACTCATACATATAACAAAAAACCTTTTAATAAAATTTATAATTTTAATTTATTTGGTCAATTAATAACTATATGTTTTGTTTTGAATTGTTTGCAAATATATTTATATTTTAGAATTTTAGGATCAAAAGTACTGAAAAAAATTGATGACTTTGAGATTTAAAGAGATAGTGAATTTAAAGAATATTTTGAATTTGAACTTTTCGTTTTGCGTATACCAATGATTTTGTAGAAACTTTAATTATAAGTGTTAGCACTTAGTAGTTAGATTTTTTTTTTGCATGATATTTTGATTTTTTTTATTTTTGTTGGAATTTCAACAATTGTGTTGTTATGCATGTATATTTGACACCTTATTTGTTACAATTTTTTTTTGAGAATCCACGTGGGGGATCCCCAATGGGGAATGGAATGGGAAGAAAAATTTTCCAGCGGAGATTCCCCATCTCCGTAGAATTCCCTATGAAAATCCCTATCGAGATCCCCAATGGGGAATGAAATAGGTAAAATATTTTACCCACGAAGATTCCCCATACCCACGGAGATTTGATGAGTATGGGATGGGTATGAGATTTCATCCTCAAATGGGTATGGGTGAAAAATGTTTTAATAGGTGTGGGTATGGGAATGAGGTCCACATCCCATGCCCTACCCATTTGCATCCCTACTTACCAATATAATTTTTGGAATTACAAGATTTATATATATATATATACACAGTACTGATCACGCTTGTAATTAAATCTCACTTGCAGTTGGTTTATTAATATCATAAAACATTAATAACCCATCCAATTTAATAACGACGAATCGTGATCAGGAAAATAATGTTTCTATTCCACATTTCACTAAAATTTTGTTTCTAAGAAGAAATCTAAACTGTATTATTGTCTCCAAGAAACAAGAACTTATTTCTCATCTTGAAAAACAAAGGTCAAGCCTATCATTCCAAGAAAAAAAAAAAGCAATCCTCATTTCATTTTCCCATGATTACCAAATGGGAGGAAAGGTATTTTATCTCTTGTTGTGTAAATAGGAAAAGGAACCTCGAATCTTAGGACTATGATCGATGCACGTCGTCTGAACCCTGGCCTATTTTGGGGGTAAGACCTGCAAAAGAAAGTCCACAAAGGTTGGTCTTTGGGGAAAGCACTCCAACGCTCAAGTCAAATGAGAGGTCAAGAAGGTTTTCTGGCGAGATGGAAATTGTACTTACCTCATATCTTAACCTACCCCTCTATATATACTTGACATCAAATAATCTGTTAGGATGTGTAAACATCCCCGTTCTGAGTCCATCTCCAACTGGGAGTCTCCATTAAGATTGACAGGTGTCACGAGATTTAAGTCCATCTCCAACTAAGAGTCTCAATCTCATTAGGATTGATAGGTATCACGCAATTTAAGTCAATCTTAATATGTGCTTCCTATGGACTAGATAAGTTTTTGATAATTTCGATTGCTTATCTGTTAATTCGCGAATTTTGGGCATCTCGATGTATGGAATATTCTATTTTATATCACTAGCCCCCCATTCCTTAGTAATTGAACTCAATTTGCTAAGGAGTAGATTTGTTTAAGGACATTTTTTTAAGGCCTTATTTTGAGTCTCAAACTTGTATGGTATGTACTTTTTTTTAAAGGACTTGTAAGTTAGGTCTCCTTTTTTTGAAGGACCTATTTTGAGTCTCTAGACTTGTACGTTATTCCTTTTTTTAAAGGACCTAAGTTAGGTCTTTTTTTAAAAAAAATAAAGACATATTTTGAGTCTCGGACTTGTAAGTTAGGTCTTTTTTTTAAGGACCTATTTTGAGTCTCTAGACTTGTATGATACGTCCTTTTTTTTTAAAGGACCTAAGTTGGGTCTTTTTTTTTGTAAAGGACCTATTTTAAGTCTAGACTTGTATGCTATGTCCTTTTTTTTAGAGGACCTAAGTTAGGTCCTTTTTTTTTCAAAGGACCTATTTTGAGTCCCAGACTTGTAAGTTAAGTCTTTTTTTAAAAGGACCTATTTTGAGTCTCTAGACTTGTATTTTAGGTTTTTTTTTAAATAAATAAAAGACCTAAGTTAAGTCCCGGACTTGTAAGTTAGGTCTTTTTTTTTAAAGGACCTATTTTGAGTTTCTAGACTTTTATGCTATGTCATTTTTTAAAAGGACCTAAGTTAGGTCCTTTTTTTTTAAAGGACCTATTTTGAGTCTCTAGACTTGAATGTTATGTATTTTTTAAAGGACCTAATTTAGGTCATTTTTTTTTTAAAAAAATGACCTATTTTGAGTCCCGGACTTGTAAGTTATGTCCTTTTTTTAAAGGACCTAAGTTAGGTCCTTTATTTTTTTTTAAAAAAAGACTTATTTTGAGTCTCGGACTTTTAAGTTAGGTATTTTTGTAAATGACCTATTTTGAGTCTCGAGACTTGTATGTTATGTTTTTTTTTGAAGGACCTAAGTTAGGTTTTTTTTTAAAATAAAAAAAACCAATTTTGAGTCTCAGACTTGTAAGTTAGGTCATTTTTTTAAAGGATCTATTTTAAGTCTCTAGACTTGTATGTTATGTCATTTTTCTCTAAAGGACCTAAGTTAGGTCTTTTTTTTTAAGAACTTATATTGAGTCTCTAACTTGTATCTTAGGTTTTTTTTTTTTTTTTTGTAAAAGACCTAAGTTGAGGCCCGGATTTGTAAGTTAGGTCTTTATTTTTAAGGGACCTATTTTGAGTCACTAGAATTGTATGCTATGTCCTTTTTTTTAAAGGAACAAAGTTAGGTCGTTTTTTTTAAAAGGACATATTTTGAGTTCGAAATATTTCCCTCCAACATCTTGGTTCGAAATCTTGAATCCAAATTTGGATTCATCAAAAATTTCTCTAAAAATATTTCTCTCCAACCTTTTGGTTCGAAATCTTGGCTCCAAACTTGGATTCATAAAAAATTATTCCAAAAATATTTCCCTCCAACCTTTTGGTTCGAAATCTTGGCTCTAAACTTGGATTCATCAAAAATTGTTCCAAAAATATTTCCTTCCAACCTTTTGGTACGAAATCTTGGCTCCAAACTTGAATTCATCAAAAACATTTCCATGGCTTTTCTATATAAGGTGGTATAGCCTTTTCTTTTTTTGTGTAAAGTGTAAGAAGTTTGGACGATTGTCTTGCTAAGGAGTTTGAAGCTCAATTTAGGTCATCTTTCTCAAGCTCCTTCTTTTGAAAAAGTAATGTCTCACAGAGGTAAAAATATGAAAGCTCATTTTTCTTTAGACTCCTCGTCTATTAATGTAGGTTGCCACAGTGGGTGAGTCTATAGACAATTGCCCTATGAATGAAGTAATTGCAGATGCTCAGAATAACGATGCATCTCATTATGATGTTGAGGCTTATGAATTAGTGTTTGCAATCACTCATGATAGTCAAGTTGAAAAACTTACTTATATGTATTGTATCCCAAAGTCGGCTTATCGGTGTTATGCGCCTTATCCTACTGACAAAGCTTGCAATTTCACTAAAGATATTTGCGTCTTTAAAGAAGCTCTAACTGGCAGCCTTCGATTTCCACCGCATCCATTTGTGTCGACACTCCTTTTGAGTTATAAGGTTCACCATGCTCAACTAACGCCACATAGTTGACGATTAGTTATGTGTTTCATTGTGTGTTTTTTACAACTCCAGCTTCCTTTGAGTGTTCCTGTATTTAAAAACATTTTTCAAATCAGGAACAATAGTTCGCGTCGCTTTGGTTGGGTTAACATTTTTGTGAGATCATCAAGTCTTCCCATCGTTAATGCCAAATCTTTTTCTGTTACTTGATTTTTGTCCTAATTGGAAGAATGAGTTCTTTTATATTGAATGGAAATATGGAGATTGGTCTTCTCTTTTTCTGCTTTCATGGTCCCCGGCTAGTGATTCCTTCAAAAAACGCTCTCTCAATGATGAAGAGAATGCTATTAAGGAAGCTTTTTGTAGTAATGGAAGAAAAATCATTGCAATCTCTTTATTGAAAGAGAGGACCCTTGTCGATCTTGGCTTTAGCCGAGTTTGTGGGGAGGGTATGCTTACCTTTTAGATTTTTTCAATTCCTTCTTTCCTCTTTGTTTTGTCGTTCTTGACATATTTCTTGTCTCTCTTTTTTGTAGCTCTTCCAGTCATGGAAGCTTTGAATGCTAAAGATGAGAGAAAAGCAATAATTCTTCAAGACATGCGTTATAACAAAAAATAAAAGATTACTTCTGGATCATCTTTTGTTACTCCTAAATTGATCATAGTGGATTCGGCTCCTACACCTCCTACTCGGCTCCAATATGAGTCATCTTTTATTCCGAGTTGGGGAGTGAAAACTTGCGATTATGTGTTATCTAACACGATCACTGTGAGAGAACTTATTCTTAAAGGCATGACTTTGGCTGATCGTCATGTCGCTTCTGGTTTGACCCCTTAAGTGATTGCCAATATAGCCTATCAAAACATGGCGATGGTAAGTCTTAAATTCAACACTTTTTTTTGTGCTAACGAAGAGTATTTTGCAGAGCCAACTCTACAATAGCGAAGTAATTGAGAAAATGTTGGCACTAGCTGAAGAGAATGACAAGTTAGAGGTGACTTTGCTGAATAAAAACAAAGATATCAACATGAAAGATGGGGTCATAGCCTAGAATGTAAAGATTCTCTCCAAAAATGAGATTGAGATATCTCAACTCAAAGCCACTAACAATCATGTCATGGTTAAGGTGTTATAGTTAGAGATCACTAATGAGGAAGTTTTGGCACTTGGGGAGCGTTATAAAGCCTCAAAAAATGGTTGGAAGATGCAAGAGGCTATCTTATTGCAAATTGTAATGCTCCATATAGCGCAGGTTGAAAGGGAGGCATAGAACATCTTCGAAACAAATGTTATGTCATTTAAGATGATGATGCGGTCAAACCAATTGAAGAAGAAGTGCAAGCGAAGAGAGTGCTTGATAAGCATGTTGAACTTCTACTATAGATACAAGTCTTTGTGCCTGCTGCGATGTCTTTTAGTAATAATCCCTTTTGTTTAGGATCGATTCTTTGCACTTAGTATTTACATTTTGTGTTTGATGTTCATGTTTTTCCTCCTTTTTTCTGTAATTGTTAGCCCCATAAGGCTTTCAATCTTTTATTTTGTACTTGGAGGAGTATCGACTTTGCATTTTACTATAACTTCACCTCTCAACTTGTTTCCTTTTTTTTAAAGGACCTAAGTTAGGTCTTTTTTCATAGAAAAAAGGAGCTATTTTGAGTCTCTAGACTTGTATGCTATGTCATTTTTTTGAAGGACCTAAGTAAAGTCATTTTCTATAAAAATGAACTATTTTGAGTCTTAGACTTGTATGGTATGTCCTTTTTTACCATGATTAATGTCTCTGATTGGTGTCCCGTTGACACTTAATGCGATCTGCATTTTTTTATAGTGGTTTTCAAAAACTCGTAAGAAAGTGTTCATTCTTCTTCTTTTTGTAGAAAAGAAAAGTCACGAACTCTCAAATTTTGCCCAACAAGGCTGCTTTTATTGAATAGCATTGAAGAAAAATCCATGTTTCTTCTATTGAAGAACTAATTCTAACATTAATGAAATGTCTTGACTTAAGGAAAAACAAAGCTAAAAAAAATTCTACCGATAATACTTGCGCAGGTTTGCTATATTCCATTAACGTGGAATAGAATTGCCATTCATTGTTTCCAATTCATATGCTCACGACTTTAAGACCTTCTTGACCTTGTATGGGCCTTCCCAATTTGGAGAAAATTTTCCAATTGGCTTGGGCTCTGACACCTTTGCTTTTCGCATGACATAGTCTCATGCACGAAAAAAATATTCCTTTTACTTTAGAGTTGTAGCACCTAGCAACTCTTCTATTGTACTCAGTTTTTCGTACTGCTGCGATTTCTCTGCATTCTTCCAAAAGGTACATATTTTCTCTAAGCCTTTGCCCATTAATTTGTTCATTGAAGTTTTGTACTCGCAAAGTTGGTAAACCAATCTCCACAGGTTTGACGCCTTGGTTTCGAAAGAAAACCGGAACGGAGTTTCGCCATTTGTTGTCTTCCTAGTAGTTCTATACGCTCAGAGAATATTGGGAAGTTCATCCGCCCACACACCCTCTGCTTCCTCAAGTCTTTTCTTTATACCATCCAGAATAATCATGTTTGTTACCTCGGTTTGCCCAACTGAGGTAAACCTCTGCTTTATATGAAACTTCGAGCAAAATTCCTTAAATTTGTTACTATTAAACTGCTTACCGCTGTTAGTTATTAGGACTTGTGGTATGTCGTATCTACAAATCACTGACTTCCAAAATTTTTTTTGGATTTTTTGCTATGTTTTAGATGCTACCGCCTCCCATTTAGTAAAATACTATATAACGCCCCACTTAAATTAAACCCAATTAACTGACAAATTAGAGAGTAGGGCCCTAAGCTCAGACCCACGTGGACGTCGCGAAAAATTCTAGGGCACGCCTAACGAGGTAAACTTGTTATTTTTGTGTGGAACGTGTTTATATTTTATTATTATTAAATAATTCGCGTCGCGCTAGTTAAGAATTACACTTAGTCGCGTTGTGCACGTGTAATAATGAGAGTGTACGACGTTGCGATGTGCGCGTAACGCAGGTGTATAGGGTAGTCTGAGATTTAGTTGTCACATCACACATCACATCACGTCACCCATCAATCACTTACCCACACCATACCTTACTTTCTCTCTCCTCTCTCATTTAAAAAAATCTCTCCTCCCTCCCCCATTTTCTTCTTCTCTTCCAACTCCTCATCATCAAGCTCTCCATCACTCCTTCAACTCGATCTCACGTCTCTCGCAATGTTCGCTCCTCTCCGTAGTACTCGCGATGATCTCCAAATCGAGGTGAGTTTTGTTGATTTTTAAAGTTTTGGTGGAGAAATTAAGATTTTAATGGTGATGGTGTATTGTTGGTGTTGATGTTGTTGTTGTCGATATGGTTATTGTTATTATTGTTGTTTTTTTTAAAAAAATTTGTCTCTGGAGAGACGAAATTGTCTCTCTAGAGACGATTTGAATGGGGAAGGGTAGCGTAGTGGGGGTGGGCCAGGAGCTACCCCCAGCGGCCCAAGGCTGCTTTCCTAATCGGGCAGTCGGACCGGGTGGCCCTGGTTAGCTAACCGGGGCTGGGCCGGTTCGGAGCCCAACCCCCTAAACAAAAAAAAAAATAAATAAAAATAAATAAAAATAAATAAAAATAAAAAAACATAAAAAAATAAAATAAAATACAATTGTAAATACAATAGATTTCGAAAAATAGGAAAAATAGCTTGAAAATTTTAGAAAAATCGGGAAAATACGAAAAATTAGAAAAATGTAGAAAAGTAGTTTTCAAGAATATTTTAGGCGTTTGATACCCCGGTATAACTCGAAAATTGTGCTAAAATTAAACTTTTTGAAATAAAAATCTCAAATTTTGGTCACATATTATAAATTCATTTAATGTGACTCTAAAATAATTAAAGTGGTATAATTGAACACCAGAGACTTAGGAGACCATAATCGAGTGTTGGGTGCGCATCTCGAGGCGTGAGCGGGACATTTTGGAGAGATATTTGCGATTGCTTGAGGTAAGTAAACTGACGAAAAAGTCAGCTTAGAATTTACTTATTTTCCTTGTAAATTATTTATTTCACATTACTTTTCGCCAGTTCAGCTAACTTGTTTACTCTATTCCCGCGTATGTCTCTGTATGGTCGAAGGGACGGTCTGACCACTTTCCGACTCTCTTGTTCATGACGATCCGATTGTTGCTACGGTTTTGGTCTTACCTTAGACTACGCATGAGATCCCTCTCCGCGAGTCGATGATCTCGATAGTGAGTTGGTGTGAAGCTCGCCTCTATCACGGAGTTCCTCATCTTGAGGCGTTGGGCGGAAGTCTACCTTCTAATCAACAGAGTTCCTCATTTTGACCGTTAAGAGGGGGTGTGGGTTTCCTCGCCTCCAGGGCCTTCTCGATTTAGTATTTGTGTCACAAGGCTCAACAGCTATACACCACACTCGTATTCCATATTCATGATTATCTCACGACTTATATTCATGCTTTACATTCCCGTTCATTTACTTTATATGCACTAATTGTAGCCTTTTTCTTGGATTTCTTATGAATACTAACTGAATTTCTCTGGGATTTAATCACTGGAACTTGTCATTATTTTTTATGGCAAGTTGCAGATTTTACGACGAGCCGGGGGAAAGTGGTGTTTGGCGACTACCTCTGACCCGGAGCGCCTCCACTAGCTTACTCATAGGTGTTTGTATTTATATATATATATATATATATATACTTTTTTGAATCATTTTGGGAGACTTATTACCTGATACGTGTATATTGACACTTGTTATACCTTTTGTCACCTTTATCGATATACATGGTATCCTTTTTGTCGGGTTTCCACCCTATAAGATGTTAATTATTGCAAAACTCGTTTACATTAATTTTTGCATATTACTAAGACTTCCACTATTAAAAATAACATAAAAAAATCAAAATAAAAAAATTAAGTTGTAAAACTTCTTAACTTAGTATGTTTCTACAAAATAATATTTTAAACAACGAAATTGACTAAGTCGGATTACAAGATTGTTAGCTCACGGGCCGTCATGGACAAGTGTGCAAGTAACGTGGCATAGATTGGTGACATGTCCGGCAAAGTAGCGGTGCCCAGTTTGCCTCAGAATTTAGGGCCGTCACAGTTTGTATTAGAGCCTAGGTTCAAGCGAATCTAGGGAAAAGTTTAATACAACCAAATAAAACTCAACAACAAACATTAGATGTGGAAACCCGAAGATCCTAACTTAGAACTTTAGTTGGGAAGCAAAATGAGCTGGTAGTGCTAGGACTTATATGTGTATATATTGATTGTAATATTTATATACGTGTATTACAACGCTAACTTGCGGCACATTTGCGATTTGCAGATTCGACATGGATTGACGGTCAATTCCTCATACGGATGATGGGAGCCAGACGAGCGGCTCGACATCCGCGGACTCGAGTCAGACCATGTGCGACACAGTTGCACTCCATAGTTTGCAGCTTGAGGAGATCCTTCGATTGCTTGACGCGAGCGGCGCCACACCGGCCCCTACCACACTCGCTGCCGCCACTACTTCAGGGCAGCCAGTTGTCGCCCCGACTGTTCAGGCAGCCCGGATCACGACTACTACTCGAGATACGCGGCGGTTGCTACACCATCGACTACTGCGGTCGTGGCATTGACACCGATTCCGCCCAGGATGTTACATGTGAGACCTCCTTATTAGCTGAGGCAAAACTGATTAAAGATTTCGTTCGTTTTCAGCCAGGCTACTACTATGGAGGCAGAGACCCAAAGGTAGTTGGGAAGTGGGTCTTTTCGCACGAGAGACTTCATAGACTTTTGAGGATTCACGACAGCATACGGGCTAGGGTTTTCAGATTCATGCTCATGGGAGATGCTGCAGTATGGTGGACCGCCCACATAGCCGCTCACGAAGAGTCGAGTACTTGGGAAGAGTTCAAGAAGGTTGTCAATGACTAGTATATCCCGATCGAGGTTCAGCTAAGACTAGGGCTGGCAAAAGTTGCCCGGTCCCGTTTGTCCGGTTGTCTCCGGACTCGTTTTAAACGGGATCGGGCAATATTTTTGTAAAAAACATACGGGACTGGACACTTTTTTGTGTCCGTTTTAAAATACGGGACCGGGATCGGGCAGAAATTTCAAAAAAACGGGTACCCGTTTGTGATTAATTTGAATGGCATATAAGTAATTTCACAATGTATTTAAAGTTTTTAACTTTTATGAAATTTAAAGTTTTTAACTTTTATGTCGGTATGTCTCTGTCATCTCCTCAAGACTCAACTTAACCCGATCTC
The DNA here is from genome assembly GCA_039657325.1 of Stephania cephalantha. Taxonomy (NCBI): domain Eukaryota; kingdom Viridiplantae; phylum Streptophyta; class Magnoliopsida; order Ranunculales; family Menispermaceae; genus Stephania; species Stephania cephalantha. Next base: position 11,907,086 of record CM077578.1, read on the forward strand.
CTCACTCAACAAACAAAGTAACAAACCACTAACGCACAACACGGCTCGTCCTCGATCTCCTCTCCGTCCGCCTCTCACTCTCTCGCTCACGCACGGCTCGTCCCCGATCTCTCGTCGCCTCTCACGCACAACTGACTGCGCCTCACGCCTCACGCTGGCTACGCCTCACGGCCCTCACGCACTGGCTCGCCCCGATCTCTCACTCAATCGTCATCTCCTCGTCCGCCTCTCACTCTCTCGCCTCACGCACAGCTCATCCCCGATCAGGCCGATCTCCTCACTCAATGTCATCTCCCTCCATCTCGCGCTCTCACGCATGGCTCGCCTCACGCCCTCACGCACAAATCGCCTCACGGCCCTCACGCACACAAGCACACGCACGGCATCATCGAATAAGAGAAGGAGAGTTGGATTGATGATTGATCGATCGATCGAGAAGGGAAGGAAGGGATGTTCAAGAAGCGATGGAGGCGAAATCGGTGCGAGATTATCGAGAGCGGATCGGAAGAAGGCGAGAGAAGCGACGAAGGAGAGGTTTTCGGGCAAAACGGGTCTCGTATGTTTTACAAACATACGGATTTGGACAAAAAACGATGCCGTTTTAAAAACGGGATGGGACCGGACACCAAATTTAATCATTTTCGAAATGGGTGTCCGATCCGTTTTTATCCGTTCCGTATTTTTGCCAGCCTCAAGCTAAGAGCGAGAGGGGAGTTCCGATCTTTGAGCGAGGAGTGGCGGACGGTGATGCAGTTGATGGAAAAATTCAAATACTTGTTTCAGTTTGCGATAGATGTAGCTGGGACCGAGCGATTTCAGGTCCACTACTTTATTCGAGGACTCCGACCAGAGATTAGAGGTGCGATTGTGTCGACAAGAGCCAGGACAGTACAGGATGTCTATGATAGGGTGTTGGCTCATGAGTCATATTTGATATGGAGCGACACCGTCCCCACTCTAGTGCATCAGGATAGCCACGAGGGGAGGAAAGTCGAGATAGGAAAAGCGAGAGGCCGTGATGAGAGAGATCATAGGGGACAGAGGCGCAGACATGACGATGGTCAGACGGTCAGCTCTTATGCAGTTGTACTTGCACAACCACAACAAGTTATGACAGTCCAGCAGCCGCGGAGACAAACTCAGGGTCAAGGAAAGGAAGGCAAAGACGAGAGTCAGTAGTGGTAGGGACAGGGCCTTAGGGCCAGTGGACAGCACATGGCTCTGGACATAGGCAGAATGTCACATGTTTCAGATGTAGACAGAAGGGGTACTACAAGAGTGAGTGTACCAGGGAGCCAGTACCACCACTGGCAGCTCAGCCAATACAGGCGAGGTAGCACGTGCACGAAGTTGTCGCACCAGACCGTGATGCGTCTCGGCAGCTCGTCGAGTACGCTGATTATTTTTGGTTGCCCTATGCATACATTGATATATTCGGGTAGTACATTATCATTTATTTTGGGACGGATGGTATGAGAGTTGGGTTTGACACCCGAGAGCGTTAGCACCCACCTTATCCTCAGCATGGCCGTTGGGGATAAGATTATCCTAACCGAATTTGTAGAGATTGTCCAGTCGAGGTGGGTGATCATTAGTTACCCATACGTCTCCGAATATTAGAGTACTTAGAGTTCGATATACTCTTAGGCATGGATTGGTTGGCGGCATACCACGCACGGTTGGACTATTTTAGGAAGATCGTCATTTTCCATATACCAGGGATTCTCGAATTCACTTTTATCGGAGTCACTACATCACTTCAGATCACTAAAGGTAGGTTACCAGCCAGGAGATGGAGGCCCTCACAGGGATAGTAGAGTCTGACGAGATACCACTGGCTAGACTAGAGGATGTCCCAATAGTACACGAGTTTCCAGATGTTTAATTTTTCCTGAGGATTTACCTGGATTACCCTCGCCCAGATAGGTAGAGTTTATGATCAAGTTAGTGCAAGGCACACAGCCTATAGCGAGCAGACCTTACTATATGTCACAACTAGAGCACGAGGAGTTGAGGGCTCAGCTAGAAGACATATCAAATAAGGGTTTCATAAACCCGAGTATGTCACCCCTGAAGAGCATCAGTCCTATTTGTGAAAGAAGGATGGTAGCATGAGAATGTGCATAGACTACCAAAAGTTAAATCAGGTGACAGTCAGGAATAGGTATCCCTTGCCCAGGACCGATGACCTATTCAACTAATTGGTTGAAGCATAGTTCTTCTCCAAAATTGATCTGAGATCATGATATCATCAGTAGAGAATCAGAGATGAGGATATACCCAAAACAGTGTTCAGCACGCGTTACGGGGTATTTGAGTTCACTGTTATGCCGTTTGGGTTGACAAACGCGCCGACTGTATTCATGGATTTGATGTATCGAGTTTTGAGGCCTTTTTAGATCGATTCGTGATAGTCTTCATTGACGACATCTTGATTTACTCCAAGACTTGTGAAGAACACGATAGGCATCTCAGAGAGACGTTGAGGACTTTGAGAGAGCACATATTTACGTCAAGTTCAGTAAGTGCGAATTTTGGCTTTTTGAGGTGAAATTCTTAGGACACGGGATCAGCGACAAAGGGATATCAGTAGACCCGAGTAAGATTTAAGTTATCATCGACTGGCTTACACCAAAGTACGTGACAGACATCAAGAGTTTTTTGGGATTTGTAGGATATTATCGACGCTTTGTACATGATTTCTCTAAGATTGCAGCGTCGATGACTAGATTGACCAAGAAGGATGTGGTTTTCGATTGGTCCAGAGAATGCGAGATAGCCTTCACAGAGTTGAAGAAGAAGTCGAATTTTGCACTGTTGTTAATGTTGCCAAAGCCGGGCAAAAAATTGACTGTTCATACGGATGCTTGTGGCACTGGATTGGGATGCATACTGATGCAGGGAGATAGAGTGATAGCCTACTTATCGTGTCAGTTGAGGAACCATGAGAGGAACTATCCAGTGCACGACCTGGAGCTTGCGGCGGTCGTATTTGCACTGAAGGTGTGGAGACACTACCTTTATGATGAGAGGTTCACATTACATACACATAAAAGTTTGAAGTACCTCTTCACTCAAAAAATCTGAATATGAAACAACGACGGTGGTTGGAGTTGCTGAAGGACTACGACTTTGACATCGAGTATCAGCCTGATAAGGCGAATATCGTAGCAGATGCCCTTAGCAGGAGAGGACTAGACAATGACAGTGTGGTTTGTCATATGACCCACGAGTTTGGTTTACTCGAGGCGGCAACAACTATGAGTTTGTTAGATGTTCTAGATACTAGAGATGCACATATTTGCAGACATATGAGAGTACAGACAGTATCCATCCCACGCATTTTAGAGTGTGAGAGAGCCGATGTGATGTATCATAGGTCCAGGGACATGGCATAGAGTCCAGATTACTCAGATTGGCGTAGTCCGTTGATGAATGTTTGAGACACCGGGGTAGATTGTGGATTTTGGTAGTGGCAGAGTTACGCAATGGTATTCTTCAGGAAGCTCACAGATCCAGGTACACAGTGCATCCCGGCAGAACAAAAATGTACCATGATATGCGACGATTATTTTGGTGGCCAAGGATGAAGGTAGATGTCAGCCAGTATGTGAGGAGTTGTGAGGTGTGTCAGCAGGTTAAGGCTGAGCACAAAAGGCTTGGAGGACTATTGTAGCCACTACCTATCCCACAGTCGAAATAGGAACACATCACTATGGACTTTGTTAGTGGGTTACCGACGACCTTGCGCAAGTATGATGCTATTTGGGTAGTTGTGGATCGATTGACGAAATCAGCGCGCTTTATTCCAATTTCCATGAAGTATAGCTTTCAACAGCTAACCACGCTCTTTGAGTAAGAAATTATCAGATTGCACGGAGTGCCAGTATCTATAGTGTCAGACAGAGACAGTTGCCTTACTTAGCAGCTTTGACAGGCTATGCAGGAGTAGTATGGTACTAGATTACAACTCAGCACAGCTTTTCATCCGCAGACCAACAAGCAGTCAGAGAGACTCATTCAAATACTTGAGGACATGCTCAGAGCTTGTGTGCTTAAGTTTGGAGTCATGGGAGGAGTTTTTGCCACTTTGTGAGTTTGCCTACAACAATAGCTATCAGGCCAGTATTGAGATGCCACCATTTGAGGCGCTATGCGGGAAACCCTGCAGATCACCAGCTTGCTAGGCAAAGCCCGAAGATGTAGCTGCAGTTGAGCCTGAGATTGTTGTAGATCACACAGAGAAAGTCAGGCTGATTCGTCAGAGATTACAGGCTGCTCAGGATAGACAAAAGAAGTACGCGAATAAGTATCGCGATGGGCTAAGTTATGAGGTTGATGATTAGGTCTACTTGAAGGTTTCACCCTTGAAGGGTCACTAAAGATTTGGCATTAAGGGGAATCTTGCACATAGATTCATCGGGCCGTTTCAGATAGTCCGACGAGTTGGGGAGGTCGCTTATCAATTGAGATTACCGAGCCAATTGGCGGGGATTCATGATATTTTTCACATTTCTATGCTGAGGTAAGCCAGATCCGGACCGAGATTGATGGTCGATATGACTAGGATCGAGGTTAGACCAGATGTGACATACGAAGAGCACCCCATTGAGATAGTAGATCACAAGGTACAAACTCTCAGAATGAAAGAAATACCACTTGTACTCGTTCGATGTCAATATCATAAGAACGAGGGCCTCACTTGGGAGAAAGAGTCTATTGTGCGGGAGCGATACCCTCATTTGTTCCAAGGTAAACATTTAATTAAATTTGAATTTCAAGATGAAATACCTTTTAGTTATGAAGATTGTAACGACCCGCTTTAATTAATCTCAATTAACTGACAAATTACAGAGTATGGCCCTAAGCTCAGACCCACGTGGATGTCGCAGAAAAGTTTAGGGCACGCCTAATGAGGTAAATTTGTTATTTTTATGTGGCGCGTGTTTATGTATTTTATTATTATTTAATAATTCTCGTCACGCTAGTTAAGAATTACACTTAGTCGCGTTGTGCGTGTGTAGTGACGAAAGTGTACGACGTCACTGTGTGCGCGTAACGCGGGTGTATGGGGTAGTCCGAGATTTAGTTATCACATCACATAACACATCACATCACATCACCCATCAATCACTTACACACACCATTCCTTACTTTCTCCTTCCTCTCTCATTTAAAAAAAATCTTTCATCACTCCCCCTCTTTCTACCCGAGCTCCCTCCTCCCTTCCCCATTTTCTTCTTCTCTTCCAACTCCTCATCACCAAGCTCTCCATCACTCCCTCAACTCGGTCTCACATCTCTCGCAGTGCTCGCTCCTCTCTGTGGCTCTCAAGACGATCTCCAAATCGAGGCGAGTTTTATTTATTTTTAAAGTTTTGGTGGAGAAATTATGATTTTAATGGTGATGGTGTATTGTTGGTATTGATGTTGTTGTTGTTGATATGATTGTTGTTTAAAAGAAACTGGTCTCTAGAGAGACGATTTGAAGGGGAGGAAGGGGGTAGCCAGGTGGGCTGGGCCTAGCTACCCCAGGCCGGGCACTTTGGTCGCTTGCACCTACTACCAGGCCGGAGCCGGATCGGGTGGCCTCGGTTAATTTGAACGGGCCGATTGAGCCAGACCCACCCCTAAATAAAATAAAAATAATTAAAAATAAAATATAATATAATTTAAAATACAATAAATTTCAAAAAAATAGAAAAAATAGCTAGAAAATTTAGAAAAAATCCTAAAAATCAAGAAAATATGAAAAATGAGAAAAAGATAGAAAAGTTGTTTTCAAATATTTTTTGGGCGTTTAGCACCTCGGTATAACTCCAAAAGTGTGCCAAATTAAACTTTTTGAAATAAAAATTTTAAATTTTGGTCACACATTATAAAGTCACTTAATGTGACTCTAAAATAATTAAAGTGGTATAATTGGACACCAAAGACTTATGAGACCATAATCGGGTGTCGGGTGCGCATCTAGAGGCGTGAGCGAGACATTTTGGAGAGATATTTGTGATTGCTTGAGGTAAGTAAACCCACGAGAAAGTCAACTTAGAATTTACTTATTTTCCTTGTAAATTATTTATTTCACATTACTTTTCACCAGTTCAGCTTGCATGTTTACTGTATTCCTGCGTGTGTTTGTGTATGGTCAAAGGGATGATATGACCCATTTTCGGCTCTCTCGTTGATGACGATCCGATTGTAGCTACAGTGTTGCTCATACCTTAGACTACGCGTGAGATTCCTCTCCGCGAATCGATGATCTCAAGAGTGAGTTGGCGTGAGGCTCGCCTCCGTCACAGAGTTCCTCTCCTTGAAGTGTTGGGCAGAAGTCTACCTTCCGACCAATAGAGTTCCTCATTTCGACCGTGAAGAGGGGGTATGAGTTTTCTCGCCTCTAGGGCCTTCTAGGTTTAGTATTTGTGTCCCAAGGCTAGACAGCTATACACCACACTCGCGTTCCATATTCTTGATTATCTCACGACTTATATTGATGCTTTACATTCCCATTCATTTAATTTATATGCATGAGTTGTAGTCATTTTCTTGGATTTCTTATTAATACTAACTGAATTTCTCTGGGATTTACTCACTGGAACTTGTCATTGTTTTTTGTGGCAAGTTGCAGATCATACGACGAGCCGCTGGCAGCTCCTCCACTAGCTTACTCGTAGGTGTTTGTATATATATATATATTTGGATCATTTTGGGAGACTTATTACCTGATACGTGTATATTGACACTTGTTATACCTTTTGTCGCCTTTATCGATATACATGGTATCATTTTTGCCGGGTTTCCTCCCCATAGGTTATTAATTATTGCAAAACTTGTTTACATTAATTATTGCATGTTATTAACACTTCCGCCATTAAAAATAACCTAAAAAGAATCAAAATAAACAAATTAAGTTGTAAAACTTCTTAACTTAGTATGTTTCGACAAAATAATCTTTTAAACAACGAAATTGACTAAGTCGAATTACAAGATTGTTAGCTCACGGGCCGTCATGGATAGGTGTGCAAATGACGTGGCATAGGTTGGTGACGTGTCCAGCGACGTGGCGGTGCCCGATTTGCCTCGATATTTTGGGCCGTCACACACTACTAAGAATTTTCTTTGGCCAATGGCAGGAAGAAATGGACCAAGAATATCCATACCCCATACTGCAAAAGGCAAATGAGAGATTATTTGTCATCTTTAATGGTTGATGGTGTATGGGCACATGCCTCTGACAACTGAGACACTTACGCACGAATCAATTGCTTGGGTCTGCAGATATGGCCAGTAGTAGCCTTGACGCAATATCTTATGAGCCAATGCTCTCCCTCTAAGATGTTGCCACAAATTCCTTCATGTACTTCTCTCAACACATAATTCGATTCACTTAGCGCTAGGCCTTTCAACAATGGAAAAGTGAAAGACCTTTTATAAAGGCTTCCATCAATCATTGTGAACCGAGCATCTTTGACTGCAAACTTTTTGGCTTCCTCGCTATTTTGTGGCAGCTCGCCAATTTCCAAATAAATTTTTATTAGGTCCATCTAGTGTTTTTCTACTTCCACTGTAGCTACCTGCTTTACTATAATCCTTGGCTCATCAAAACTTTATAATATATTGCTTCTTTCCTATCAACTTCAAGTATTGCCATTTTAAAGAGGTCATCCACAATCATGTTCTAACCCCTTGGGATTTGGTGTACCAAACACTCAACGAAATTGGTCATCAAAGCTTTTACTAATTTAAAATACTTCTTTATCTTTGGTTCCTTCACATCATATAATCCATTGATCTGCATCACCACCAACTGTAAATCACTAAAGAGATTTATTCTTTCAGCCTAGAGGGACCATGCAATATCTAAGCCAGCAATTGTTGCTTCGTACTCGGCTTCATTTTTTGTGGTTGGAAAAATCAACTTTAAAGTAGATTTTACAATGAAACTGCTTGGACTTTCAATTTGTACTCCTGCTCCACTTCCTGATGCGTTGGATGTTCCATCAATATGCATTTTCCATTACTTTGGTATCGGTGAAGGCAATGATGAAGACTGACTTTCATTATGTGACGGATTTGTGCATTCTACAACGACATCCGTTAAGGCTTGTGCCTTAATAGCAACTTTTGGTTTGTTTGACACATCACACTCCCCCAGCTCAACTGCCCAATTGATTATTCTTCCACTAGCATCCGAGGAATGAAGTGTCTTCAGCAGTGGTTGATTTGTTAACACACTATTAGATGAGATTGAAAATAGGGTCTCAATTTTCTTGCCGCCACCACTAATGCTTATGCAAATCTTTCTGGTTGTGCATATCGAACTTTTGCCCCATGTAGTAGCTTGCTGATATAATAAACATGCTTTTGTATGTTATTTTCTTCTTTGACTAGAACGACACTCATTGCTACCCCAGAAATAGCAAGATGCAAACTTAAGGTCTTCCCTATTATGGGTGGTGTAGTAGCCAAATACCTTTCGAACCCATCAAAAGATTGTTGGCAATCCTCTCCCCATTGAAAATTTGTCGGTCTTTTCAGGATTAAAAATGGGATACATCTATCCGCTGAACGAGAAAAAAATCTTTCTACGGTCGCAATCCTCGCAGTTAGCCTTTGCACCTCTTTTATTGTCCGTAGTGGACTTATGTCAATTACTGCATTGATTTTTTCTTGATTTGCTTCAATTTCTCGTTTTGATATCATAAAACCAAGGAGTTTTCCTAAAGCTACTCTAAATGCACATTTGGTCGGATTTAGCTTCAATCGATATCTTTTAAGGATATCAAATGTTTGTTGTAGATCATGAACGTGATCATTCAACTCATTACTTTACACAAGCATATCATCTACATAAACTTCCATATTTGCTCCTATCAAGGGCTTAAAAATTCAATTGACCAGCCTTTGGTAAGTGGTTCCAGCATTCTTCAATCTAAAATGCATCATCTTATAACAATACAAACCATGTTCCGGGATGAATGAAAATTTTGGTCTATCTGACTCCTCCATTCGTATTTGGTTTTACCCGCAAAAGGCATCCATGAAACTCAATAACTCATGACCTGTTGTTGTGTCTATTAGGATATTAATCCTTGGTAAAGGAAAAAAAATCATTTGGGCATGCTTTGTTCAAATCAGTGAAGTCGATGCACATCCTCCATTTTCCATTAGACTTTTTTACCATTACTGGGTTAGCCAACCATTCGGGATACTTAATCTCTATGATGATCCCTGTTTTAAGCAACTTATCAACTTCGTCATTTACGACCTTTGTCACTTTTAGGCAAAATGCCCTTTTCTTTTGCTTGACTGGTTTCTTTGAAGGGTCAACGTTCAACTAATGTATGATGACCCTAGTATTAATCCCTATCATATCATCTGGTGACAAAGCAAAAACGTCCTTATTGCTTTTAAGAAAAGCTACAACATTAATCGGAATGTCAGTCCTTAACGAATACCCAATGTATGCTATTTTCTCCTTATTCTCATCATCTAGATGTATGGGAATCAGTTCCTCCATGGGTTTCGATCGTCCTCGCTCTTCATCTTCTTTATCGAAAAATCAACTGTTAAGACTTCTCCAACAGTGCCACAGGATTTGATTGCAGTGAAGTAGCAATTTCGCGCTATTATTTATCCCCTTTAACTTCTCCTATACCATCTACAGTAGGGAACTTCATCTTTAGATGATAGGTGGATGGTATGGCCTTCAATTTGTTAAGCTTCGACCATCCCAAAATTACGTTGTATGCATAAAGAGCCTTGACCAACATAAAATTGACCATGTGCGTTACTTGCTTAGGAGCAGTCCCCATTGTCACTGGGAGTAAAATGAAGCCTTCAACTCTAACTTATGTCCCAGTAAATCCATACAATGATGCCGTAGTCAAGGCCAATTGACTATCATTATATCTTATCTCAGCGAAAGCTTTGTGATACAAATTTTTTATAGAACTTCCATTATCAACCAATGATCTTTTGACTATAAAATTCCCTACTAAGATTTCTACGACCAATGGATCATCATTTGGACATTTGACACCCTCTAAATTTTTATCCGTGAAGACTATCTCCTAGTCCATTCTAGCATTTTTGGGTGGTATATCTACCACTAAAGCCTATCGAACATATGCCTTCCTTGAAGAATTTCTCCAATTGTTGGTCCTCCAGATATCATGTTTATGACACCGGTAATGACCCTATCAGTCTTTTCTCTATCGACCTCCTTTCTTTTTGGTCGATCATCCTTTCTCTCTATTTTATTGTTGTTATTCAAAAACTAAGTTGCCCTTTTCGAACTAAAAACTCGAGCTCTTCCTTCAACTGCCTATAGTCTTCAGTGTCATGGCCATGATCTTTATGGAAACGGTAATACTGATTTTTATTCATTTTAGCAACACCCGCCCTTATGGGTTTTGGCCATTTGATAAAAATGCTCAGATTCAATGGCAAGGAGAATATATCCTCTCAAGCAATTAAGATGAGTGTACTGATTGAACCGTACAATAGTATTAGAGGTTGCGTTCGACTTCAGGTTTTGTTGAACTCACGCTCCTTGTCGTCTTTTGCTCCCTTTTCGATATTCTATTTTCTTTTCTTCTGGTTGGATGACTTCCTCAATCACCATGTATTTTCCAGCTTTCCTTTGAAGTTCTGCTATATTTGCTAGTGGGTTTTTTTTGCCATAAAGACCTTTAAATGCTCATTCGTAGTCCCATTAATAAGGGCTACAACTATTAAGAGATTCCCACTACGTTGTCGAACACTTATCAGAGATGCAAAACTCTTTGCATGTGTATTTCCTCCAATGAACTGATTAACAAACCTTTCGCTCAACTGGCTGAAAGATTTTATTGAACCAGGGGAGAGTTGGCAATACCAATTTTGGGTAGGTCCCTTCAGAGTTTGAGGGAACGCTTTACACTTCACATCATCTGACACTCCATGTAAGAGAAGAACAACATCAAAGTTTAGGACATGTTCAGAAGGATCTATAGTCTCATCACATTTGTCTATGATTAGCATCATAAACCCTTTTGGTAAGGGTTCATCTAAGATCTCGTGACCAAAAGGTGGTGGCCCGGCCATGTATATTATTTGTCCTGTAGTATCTTTATTTGGAATTGATTTTCCAAGTCGCTCTTAAATCCTTCTTTCAACATCCTTTTCGATTTTGTGTTCGTGGTCAGGATTATGATGTCCTGACTCAGAATCTCCAGTGGTCTCCCTTCGAATTTGATTACAACTTGACCTACTTAAGATGTCAACTTGCCCTTGTAATCTGTTTACTTGTTCCTTCAGCCTGGCCACTTCGTTTTCTACCGGTTGGTCTCCGACCGGTTGCTTTCCTCGCTTAATTTTTCGTCTTTCTATTTCATTCCTTAAATTAGAATCTCTCACATTAGAAGCACTATATGCTTCATCAACATGTATGGACGGAGCACAGCTTGACATGCCCTCCTCGTGGCCCACATCTCGTGGTGGAAGACGAGAATTGTCTTACCTTAAATGGCCATTGGATGGGTTTTGTGTCCCTGCGTTTCGAGTTAAAACTGCCATGAGGCCCTCTTCTAGTGCCAATCTGTTGTGTAAATAGGAAAAAAATACCTCGAATATTGGGACCATGACCGATGTGCGTCATCTAAACCCTGGCCTTTTTGCAGGTAAGACCTACAAAACAAAGTCCCCGGAGGTTGGTCTCCAAGGGAAGCACTATAACGCTCAAGTTAGATGGGAGGTTAAGAAGGTTTTCTGGTTAGATGGAAATTGTATGTACCTCATATCTTAACCAACCCTTCTATATATACTTGACATTAATATAATATGTTAGAATGTGTAACCACCCCTGATTTAAGTCCATTTTCAACTATGAGTCTCCATTAAGATTGACAAATAGCACGTAACTTGAGTCCATCTCCAAGTAGGAGTTTCTATCATGTTAGGATTGACAGTTATCACGCGATTTAAGTCAATCTTGATATGTGCTTCCCATGGACTAGATAAGTCTTTGGTAATTTTAGTTGCTTATCTGTTAATCCGCGAATTTTAAGCATCTTGATGTATGGAATATTCCATTCCATATCATCTCCAATTAAGTCTTACAATTTCTATCAAATCCCAAAAATTTTAAACTGGTAATTACAGTTAATCAAGGATTAACGGATCTTAGTTACGGTTTTGGCTGTGAGTCGGGAGCTAAGGACGGGCGAATTGAGATTTACGGGTAATTTTACTTTTCTGTGATGTGTGCCTAATGTTATGTACTATATATTATGTTATTTTGCAAAACTCAAGTTAATCGAATAAATTCAAGATTTAATGGGGTTTTATCTCAAAATGAGTGGCAAAATGGGTACCGGTAGAGTTAAAATATCAACTCGAACTATTGTTTCAAATTTTGAGAAAAATATTGTAATTAAGTTTAAAAATTTGAGTATTGAACTTTAAATGGATTTAATGAGTCTATGTGGAGATTTTGCCTCGGTTTGCGTGCAAGTCGGGATTGGAGGTAGTGTGAAATGAGACAAAGTATGTGCGAGATCTTGTTTCGAGTTTTGTGTCAATTGACATTGGCCGAGTTGGAGATTAGGTCCAAATTGGTGCACGTTGGTTTAGGTATGGCAAGAGGATTGGTCCCAAAGATTTTACTATATCATAGACAAAGTTAAGATTTTTAAGGTTTTGGTGTAATTAAAACAAGTGTTATGGAAGTTTTATGAAGATAGACTGTTTTGTTGAGAATATGGTTCAATTCGGTGAAAAATCGGATAAAAACAAGCACTGAAAGTCAAAACACGTCAAAATGAGGATTTCAAGAATTAATAAAAAAAAAAACTAAACTGCTGATAAGTAGCTGAGGGTTTATATATAAATATATTAAAGAAACAAATCAAACGATTCATTTTTACATTTCAACTGTACGTTCAATCCCTAAACCCTCCCGTTGATTCTTTCGCTCGCGGAGCTCCTTACGTCTGTTTTTCACCCGCTTTCTTTCTACAACATTGTAGAGCATCGCGATAAGATCAATTCGAGCTAAAATTCCACGATAAAAATGAGGTATTCGGCTCGCAATTTGATAAATTCTAAATGTCGGGCATTTTTCCACAATTCAATTTGAATTCTCGCGATTTTTTTATTTCTTTCACGGGGTTTCGATAGAAATTGGTAAGAATTGTTGTTAATTGATATATTAGGTTGATTTGGATCAATTTAGAATAAATCCCACCGATGTGGGTAAGGGTTTTGATGAATTAAACTAGTGCAATTCAGTTGATAACTATTTTGGAGATGTTTTATAGTTGATATTTATTTACATTGGGTTTCTGGATGAATTGATTATTGATTTTGATCCAATTTGACTCCACAGGTTGTGGAAATATTTGGTGTTGGTATAGAGTGATTTCGTGACGTTTGTTGTCGAGTTTTGAGGATTTAATTGCAAAAATATTGATTTCGACAAGTTTTTTAATTCAAAATAAATAAAGTTTGCCTAATCGATAGGCCATATGCGAAAATTCATAACTTCTTCGTTAGTGATATGATTTGGGTGTTCTTGGAGTCTATGAAAAGTATGACATGAGCACTACAAGTTTTTTTTAGGTCATCATGACAAATATTGAGGTTTCAAGGTTAAAAAGTTACCCCAATTTGGCTAGTTGAAAGCTAGTTAAAACAATTATAATTGGGTATGCAGGGAAGTTATTGAAAGCATTGGGTTATCGAAAGTTACCCCAATTTGGCTAGTTCAAATTATTCTCAAGCGTACTTTGATCGCGATTTTCATTGGGTTTCGTGATATGGTTTCACTTGATGCATGACCCATAATATAATTGGGTATGCAGGGAAGTTATTGAAAGCATTTTCAAGGTGATCTGACGCTCCGGGAACCACGAAAATTAAGCGCGAAGTTGGTTGATTGTAAGGTTAAGTAAATCCCATAGTAACATTTACATTGTATGATTATAATTTTGTATAAATTGCATTGATCCTTGATATTGCATTTTTTGTTGTACATGCATACACGGATTGGGAGGATTAGGCGTTACGAGTTTCCTTATAATGTAGATTATACCGTGGTTATAGAACATTATATTATGCGGGAGGGGCTGGAGTCACTGATACTTTGGATCACGTGGTTATCATGAGATCACGTTGAACTAGATCATACTCCCATATTTTAGACGAACGAGACTCGTTTGATTATACTCCCCGGGCATGAGTCGTTATTACCGTTTACGTACCACTTTTGAAGGACGTCATCTGATTGTGGTTGGATAACAGAAACGGGATGGATTCATGATTGTATTTAAATTCCTTGGATTATATTCTTCGTTTAATTTCTTGGTTTATTTTGCATTTGATTATTACAGGTGTACCGGATAGTGTGGGATTTACTTATCTGACATTATCGAATTTTTATAATTAGGTAATGACAAGTTTTAGTGGCATTAAAGGAAAAGGAAAGGATTTCGACTGTTTGTGACTTCCTCAGTTCTTTTCTCTCTATGTATGTATTGTTTTTTTTTATATAATATAGTATATAAATGGGTTTTTGGGTTGGTGTGCGATTAAAATCTCTTTAGGGATTGTTATAATGGTTTTAAGATGGATTGGAATGCAGTGGAGCTAAGGTAATTATGGTTTAAGGATTTTGAAAACTTGAAATAGGTTAGAATGAATAAATAATCTTTATTATTGTAATATATATTGTTATGGGATGAATTATGAGTCATTCGGCATTTCCACCAAGATGAGCAGGTTTTGATGAAAAACTTTTGAAGGCCGAGTTTTTCGGTGTAGACTTAGAAATAGAGGAGGTGCTGTCGAAAAATCATTACGAAATTTTGAAGATCATTTAACTAATCTAAATGAACTTTGAGGATTAAATAATTAATTTTTGCAGAACTTTGAGGTTTAAGATTCAATTTAGAATCATTTGTGGTTGATAAAGAATTACGTTTGATAATCAAGACAATGAATTTTTAATTATTTATTGATGGTGAGAGTAAGTCTGCTAGATTATCAAGGGATTAAGGTAATCTAGGCCAATTAAATGCCCTAATTAGATGAGGTCTAACAATTACTAAAACCTCAAAGATTACAAACTGCGTAAAATCAAAATTAGATATTAATTTCAATAAATATGATAACAAGAAGAAAAAACTCTTTTAGTAGAATGAAAGTGCCAAATGATATATTACCATCGAACCAATATTATACTAGAAAAAACAACTAAACGCATCACAGAAGTTCTAGATTCTACTAATTCACCAAATTCAATCCAAACCAAACTTTTAAAGTCAGCAAATAACCGAATGGAGAGCTTCGTAACCGTAAGAGATGGATCGAGCCTTGAAGATAAGAACTCAAACGCATAATCCACCGTTATATGAACCAGATGAAACTAGAAACCCCGATTGAGATGGAGAAGGTGAAAGAAAGATACAATCTAATGGCGACATCTGCAGTTCATTTCGCTCGCGTCCTCTCACCCTCTCATACTCATCAATCAATCAATCCTCACCCCGATCTTTCGATCTCTGTAGTGGAAGAGGAATCGCTTTGATTTAGGTTCTGATATCCCAAGGAAATTTGACAAAATAGTCTAAAAATGTATCCCGTAACGAAAAATAGCCCAACTTACTTTTCATGAATGGCTCTATGTGCATCCTACAGTTTCTAAGGGCGAGCTACTATATTTGAGCACCTAGTGTTTTGATAAGGGCACAAAAAAGCAAAAGTTGAAACCTCAAATTACCCTCATTTGTTGAGAAGGACACTCCAACTATAATTTCGTTTCTTCATCCTCATTCCCTTCCACAAACAAACCGAGTCTAAGGTGTTCCCTTCCATTTGATCGATACCCTCCTCCCCTTCCACAAATAAACTCATACACTCGAGTTCGATCATCTTTTTTTAAGAAAGAGAGGTGGGAGGGGTTGTTCGCGCGTTGGAGGTCTTCTTCTCACTCGGATACACTTTGAGGTGAGATTTAGATTAGTTGTTCATTTTTTGAAGAATTAGTTAGTTATGGATCAATGCTATTGTCGCATTAGTGTTATGGTGTTGTGTATGGTTTTATTTGAAGGTCGTTTGTGTTTATAGTTGTTTTGGTCCTGATTCAGTGACACAGGGCCAATCTAAGGCACTTGGTTCAGTGGTACGAGACCAAAAGAGGTTCAGTGTCGCAAGGCTGACCTAAAGGTACTTAGTTCGGTGGTAGGAGACCGAAAGAAGTTCAGGTATTCCACAAAGATCTCGTGAATTACTTCCTTAAATATTGCTATTAAGTGTTCATATGCGTCTATTCATGCCTTTTTTTGGTTCATTGTTTCGCAAACGTTATTATTCTACCTATATATTGACTTCGTGGGGCCTTTTGGATGCATATTTGGATATATATATATATTTACATTGAAGTCTGGATTTTGAGCTCGCGTAATAAGTGTATGCTAGAATCTAAATTGAAAGGACTGCCAATGCAAAGAGCTCAAGATTGTCCCAATTTGAAATAGTCAGCTTGATTGGTGTACAATACTGTATTGGAAACAAAAAAGTAAATGAAATTATTATTTCATCTAACAAACATACATTTATAGTTGAATAAATCAACTGATAAATTGACCCTCCTTAATATGGAGAGTATTTTCTCTCACACAACTGATCAGAAAATAAATTTTCAAAGAATTTCAATAAATTTGGAAGAGTATTGACTATAATGCTATAGAGATTTCATATAATTATGTACAAAATAGATCATGCTAACAAGTTTATTGAGTCCAGTCGATTCTAACTTCACTTCAGAAGTCAACAATTAATCGTCACCACTATCCTTTTGGAACCATACGTTATTGTTGTACAAGCTCTATTATTCTATACATATATCTAAATGTTTTATGCGTGGGTCCTTTGATGCATATTAATCTATATTTTTGAGTGGTAGATTACACATTCTTACTGGGATTCCGTCACTTTGTATGGGTATGGCTCGTTCTAAGAACTTATGACACGGGAGGAGAGTGACGTCACGCCAATGAGGGGCAGGTGCGGTGGGCGTCGGGTGAAGCAAATATGGCGTCTGCAAAGAAGATGGTGGAGTATGTGGTAAAGCACCTCACAGTAATTGGTTATGATCTCATATCTACGACCACATCAATAATATTCCCTCCAATTATGAACTCCCAGCTCGGCAGTAGTGGCACTCCCTCCCACCCTAAAGGCAATGTGACGGAAGGCAGTTCGTCAAGGCGCAAGGCAATGCCAACTTCCTAACGCAAGGGGAAAATGAGCAAGAAATTTTAATGTGTTGTATTATGAAAATGGTGTGGAGTGTTCATGGCTCGATGGATGTGAATTGGTATTTGTTTTGGGTTTGTTGTTGATGGGAGACTTGAGGATTGATGAAACAATTTTGATAGGAACTTGACTTAATGAAAAACTTGGTGGGTTCATGTAAGACAATATGTTTCGTATCCAAATGTTAGAGGTTTACTTTTTGTGGATCGTTATTTATTTTGGGTTTGTAGATTGTTGTTTATTACTGAAAATTATTACTTCAGTTGTGCAAGACCGACATAAACAATTGGTTTCTGCTCTGGACGACCGATTGAACAAATTTTGTTCGGTCCTGCATGACTGCACATAGTTGGACTGTTCGGCCCTACATCACTGAACGCTATGGACCCAATTTCCTTGTTCTGGATCGGTCATGCAGGACCGAGTAAAACTGCGAGAATCAGTCGTGCATAACCGAGCCAAACTTAATTGGTCAGGCACAAAAAACCATACTAAATAGATCTTATGTTCAAGTATATGTTTGGTCGCACAACATCAACTAAATATATATAAGTCGGATGTGCGTAACCGGACAATACAAGACTGTTTGGCTATATATAATTGATTGACGTAGATCTGATGTCCGAATTTTAGTTTACATATAAAAACAAGTCGGGTATAATACGATTCATTTCAAATAACGATAATGTGATGACACCTTCTCAAATTAGGGCATCGCCCAACCTAATCCCATCATTAAGCCTTAATCTCGCCACGTATGACTTAACAATGAATTAGTCAGCCTTTTTTTCATAATTTTTCTACTTACAAGTTTTTTTTTCTCGAATAAGCATTTTCTTATCTTATGTCAATTGCAAATTAGAGTTAATTAAAATTTTACAAACTTAAAATTTATTCAGCGGAAGTCTTAACAATTTAACGAAAGCTTTTATTATGACACCTAAGAATGTGGAAAAATCAGGAAATAAAGATCACGTGCATATATATATATATAACAAAATTGTGATAATATATCATCATGTATCTAGTCAGGGTGCAATCTCTCAACCCATAAAATACAACCCCAAAATGTATCAACTACATATATAAGTTATACAACAAAACTAAAAATCTACACTAGCAAAGGTAGCAACACTCCACTGGCTAAGAGGTAGTCGTCGATCTTCTCTTTGCCTGGTCTGCTACTCGATGGATCTGCATCCACCGTCATAAAAAGGACAGTGAGTACATGTGAAGGCCCAAGGCACCCCGGAGAACGACGTATCGACCCAACAGAGCCCTTGGCACCCCCAAGGCAGTGAGAGCTTTCTAAGGCCTCCCACCATCCACGTCCCTCCCTCACGTGAGCTTTCTAAGGCCTCACGTGAGGCGTGGTTTTTTCGCCTCCCTCGGTTCGAACACGCGACTTTGTGAAGGCCCAAGGCACC
This sequence comes from Stephania cephalantha, assembly GCA_039657325.1. Taxonomy (NCBI): domain Eukaryota; kingdom Viridiplantae; phylum Streptophyta; class Magnoliopsida; order Ranunculales; family Menispermaceae; genus Stephania; species Stephania cephalantha. Next base: position 11,925,807 of record CM077578.1, read on the forward strand.
CCGGAGAACGACGTATCGACCCAGCAGAGCCCTTGGCACCCCCAAGGCAGTGGGAGCTTTCTAAGGCCTCCCACCATCTACGTCCCCCCCTCACGCGAGCTTTCTAAGGCCTCACGTGAGACGTGGTTTTTCGCCTCCCTCGGTTCGAACACGCGACATAGGGGTTAAGTACGCGTGCTTAGCAAACCGAGTACCATTGGGCTATTGTGGCCTAATGGTACTCGGTTTGCTAAGCACGCGTACTTAACCCCTAGGTCGCGTGTTCGAACCGAGGAGGCGAAAAAGCCACGTCTCACGTGAGGCCTTAGAAAGCTCGCGAGGGGGGGACGTGGATGGTGGGAGGCCTAGAAAGCTCCCACCGCCTGGGGTGCCAAGGGCTCACGGGTCGATACGTCGTTCTCCGGGTGCCTGGGCCTTCACAAAAAAGGCGCCTTTTTTATTGTGAAGGCCCAAGGCACCCCGGAGAACGACGTATCGACCCAGCAGAGCCCTTGGCACCCCCAAGGCAGTGGGAGCTTTCTAAGGCCTCCCACCATCCACGTCCCCCCCTCACGTGAGCTTTCTAAGGCCTCACGTGAGGCGTGGTTTTTCGCCTCCCTCAGTTCGAACACGCGACCTAGGGGTTAAGTGCGCGTGCTTAGCAAACCGAGTACCATTGGGCCATTGCCTAAGGCACCCCGGAGAACGACGTAACGACCCAGTAGAGCCCTTGGCACCCCCAAGGCAGTGAGAGCTTTCTAAGGCCTCCCACCATCCACGTCCCCCCCCCATTTATGCTTTCTAAGGCCATAAATGGGCGTGGTTTTTCACCCCCCAAGTCTCGAAACCAAGTCCTTGAGGCTTAAGACATTGATTTTAGAGAGACTTGTACCATTGGGCTACAAGAAAAACCACGCCCATTTATGGCCTTAGAAAGCATAAATGGGGGGGACGTGGATGGTGGGAGGCCTTAGAAAGCTCCCACTGCCTTGGGGGTGCCAAGGGCTCTGCTGGGTCGATACGTCGTTCTCCGGGGTGCCTTGGGCCTTCACAAAAAAAGAGCTCACGTGAGGGGGGGGACGTGGATGGTGGGAGGCCTTAGAAAGCTCCCACTGCCTTGGGGGTGCCAAGGGCTCTACTGGGTCGATACGTCGTTCTCCGGGGTGCCTTGGGCTTTCACAATACAAGAAAGTAGAAGTAACACAAAGAGATATTTATCCACTTTTCCAAATATATAACAAGAATCTAAAAGCATAATAATAGTAACCATGCTGAAAACAAAGTCATGCTAAAAGATTCTTCAGTTAGTAAATACGAAACTGACACATGGCTAAGTAGTAATGATCTAGGGCCAGTCGGCCGTGAGTCTTATCATCAATGTCTTTATTCCACTGTCTCAAGATGAAGTTGAGCTCTACATCTATGTTAAAGGTCAGAGCTGAGCTCTACACCTCCATAATCAATCATAAATGTCAGTCACCTGTGATGTATACTTGCCAACAACCTCGGGTCCCATACACTGTGTGTTGCACAAGTTAGTGGTGAGATCCCGACATCCCTGAAAGTCTAGTGACCCCTGAGTGTAGCGCCCCTATCATCTCATGGTCCTAGATACAAGAACTACATTCATATTTCAAGTAATGACACGGTTTCGGAATCCAACAATAAGATTGCATATATAATGCACAAAGGAAATGAAATTTACAATACCGTACACCACTGCCTAATAGCATGTTATTTCATTTGATCAAATTTGTGGACAATCGAGAATGACATAGCACATGATATAGAGTCAATAAAAGTGTTAACCAATAACCGATGCTATAATAGCAAACTCATGGAATGAGATGAATCAACAAGTCATGGCATATAGAGTAGAAAAGGAAAATCAGTCCAAATGACTAGAAATAAATAATAAAACAGGAATGAAATATAAATAAATATCTCAATCAGTTTACTTACAATCCACACAATCTCCTATGCTAATTCGTCCTTCCGACACCTCAAAACTCTTATCTAAACCCCCGAGACTTTCCCCTAGGTTCCTGATATCATTTAACATGTTTTTTTTGTGTGTTTGAACCTTTAATTAGGGTATTAGAGTTGTTTAAAGTGTTTAAATTGAAATTAGGAAACTACCGATTTTGTATTGTCAGAGCACTTAGCGCGCTAGGTTTTCGTCTAGCGCGCTAGTGACCTTATTAGCGCGCTAGTCAGATGTATTAGCAAGCTACTCACAGGTAGCGCACTAGCCAGCTCACCTAGTGCGCTATGTGCAGAAAAACCCAAAATTCTGCACTTAGAATTCTGAGTTCTCTCCACATATAAACACTTCAACACCTTGAGATCTCTTTCATCACCTACTAGAGCCCAAAACACCCATTAACACCACAAGATCATCCATACATCATTTACTTCATAAATTCATCAAATTAAGCTAAGTTTCTAGTGTATGTTAACTCGCCTAGTTGATGAACATTTAGCTTGATCAACACCTCCTAAATCAACCCAACATCACTTCATTTCTCTTGCTGATCTTCTCCTCCAAGTTCTCCAGCAACATTGCTTAACTCCTAAGTCGTGAAATGAGAATAAAATGGTTTCATGAGTTGATCAATTCAATATTATATACATATAGATAAGGTTGATTATTAGTCATTGATTTTAATGTGTATACGTATCTCAAGACTCTGATGGCCTACACCTTGCCACAATTCCCACTAACACCCTCCAAGTAACACCAATATCAAGCTCAATTGGTCTCATGATATGTCGACATGTATCTCAAAAATCATCACATGGCTATTGTTTTAACTTACTAACTTAGGTATATTTAATATAAAATCAACCATAGCCACATTAATATTACTATTTAAGCTACACTAAGCCTAAATAAACTTACCACATCACTCTCTACCCTGGTTTCATGTCGGCACGCATCTCGAGGTGCGTCCCCGCTCACGTCTCAATACTTAAACACAAGTAGGAGTGACTTAGTGGTCTACACATATACAATACACTAGGCATACATCACAACAAATCTAACATATACCTTCACCAACTCGCCTAGATCAGTGCACGTATCTCGATGTGGGTCCCAGGCCACGGGTCTATAATCCTAATTAAGGAATTAAACTAAGATTAATAATTTGGGCCGTGACATATAATATCAATCAAAAGTATATAAAATTAAGATTTGCATACGAGTCGGGTTTTTCCAACATCTTCTATGAATAATATGTGATTTAACAAATGCACAAAAAATGCCATGTCAGATAGGACAACATCATGTGCAACTGATATCACCATACATCGTGTCCTTGATATATAAAAGGGGACCGTGTACTTATACAAGGGGTCCTGTAACTAATATCAACGTGTGTCGTGTAACGAATGCACAAAAAAGGAATGCGTACTTACAAAAAGGTTCCTAAATAATACGTTATATTGGGGGTGGCAATTTGGGTTACGACACAATAACTGTAACGGCTCAAAATCTCTAATTGTGTTTAATTCCTTAAACATGATCAACGACCCGTACTGTGGGACCCACATCGTGATATTTTCATTGACCGAGGCAAGGGCTGAGGTATATTTTATATTTGTGGTGATGCATGCCTAGTGTATTGTATGTGTGTAGACTAGTAAGTCAATTTTATGCGGGTGTATAGGTATTGAGACGAGTGGGGATGTACCTCGAGTCGCGTGTCGACGTGGGACCGAGGTAGCAGCTTATAGGGTAAGCTTAATTAATTTGAGTTAATGTTGGTTTTGTAAGTGGCTTTAGTGGCTTAATGTGGTCACATTTAATATAAACATTAATGTTCTTAAAATTGGTGAAATAAAACAAGAATCACTAGATGTGCATCGAGACACGTATTCACCCATCATGAGATAATGTGTCAACATGTGGAGTCACTCAATGGTACCTTGAGGGACAAGTGGGACAAGGTGGTCCATGAGTTGAGCCTCGAGATACTTGTGCACACAATGATCAAAGGATAAGGTTTAAACATATCTCGCTACAAGAAATTTGAGCTTTTACTACAAATTTGACGAATCATTGGTCACAGTTTAAAATAGGCGTATCCAATAGGCGTTTTAGTGACGGTACATTAATCGTAAACAAATCTTTTATACATTAACACTTATTTTTGTCACGATTTAGATTTTGCGTGATGAAAAGAAGCTTTAGAGAAGAACATGTTTCCATCACAAAAAGGTAAAAAAAATTTGTCACGTAAAGTGTGTTTGCTCACAATCATTCTACCGTAACAAAAGAAAACACAATTTTTTACACACGCACGAAACCCCCGCAATCTCCTTCCCATTTTTTGTTTCCTAAATAACTTCATCCCGCCCTTCTCGTCCCACTCCTCCACCTCCTTCATCCAAATCGTGTTCTACTACTCACACCAAAATCTATATGATCCATCATCGTCCTCAAGCCTCCGATCCGTCGTCGTGGTCATCCTCGTCGTCGCGCCTCTACTTCGTCTTCGTCGTCCTCGCACTCCTCGCGCCTCTACTTCGTCGTCCTCTCTGATCCATCGTCATCCTCTTCCTTCACGCCTCCGCCCATCCTCGGGCCTCCTCCCTGGTCGTCATGTATCTCCGTCAAGCAACTGTGGAACCTTCGTCTGCGACACGCCTCTGCTCCCTGTCGTGTTCCTCACCATCACGCCTCTGCTCGCAGTCATCCTCACGCCTCTGCATCTCGCCGACGCCTCACCCTCGCGCCTCTGCTCCCTAGTCGGCGAGCTCCCTGATCGTCTTCTCGCCGATGCCTCACCCTCGCGCCTCTGCTCCCTGGTCGTCCTCTGCTCCCTAGTTGCACTGCTCTGCTCCCTGATCGTTGCTCCCTGATCCTCTTATCATTCCTTCGTCGTGAGTTCTCCCTCTTTCATCTCAAAACATGTTTCTTGTTTGCTTTTTTGGTTAATTGACAGTTTGATGTTTTGTTTGCTTGTTTTGTTTGATCTTACAATGATTTGTGATTTTAATTTGAACTTGAGATTTTATTGTTTTGGTGAGTTATAGTTCGATCACAATGTTGCTCAAAGAATCTCGTTTTAGAAACCTATAAGGTAAATCCAAATACTTCCTTGATGATTGACCCAATTAACATGTGTTCCTCAATTTTAATAACTATGATTATGAATCGTTGGTGTGAAATTTGGATTATGTGAATTGGATTTTTAGTCTAATGATTTTCATTTCAACATCTCCAAAGTGTGTTGAATGACCAATACAAAGGAAATATTAGTAAGAAATCAAGAACTGAATTGATAAAGTAGAATTGGATGTGAATTTTGAAATATGAGTAAGGTTGTGAAAGGTATAAAATAAGATTTATAAAGCCTTAATTATTCAAAAGTGAATGATCAATTACAAGTGAAAGGTTCAACAAATGAACTCAAGTTGTAGATGGTTAAAATTATGTAGAATTTGCCTTAAAAAGAGGAAAACAAACTTTAAGAACAATCTACAAGAAGACAAACAAACACTTGCTGGAAAAATGTCCAATTACTCTTAATTGAACAAAGTCTTTAAAAAACTGACATCCTCTAATATGTTTACAATAAGTCAAGAAGGCAATGAGCAATGCATAAATTAACTAATTAAACACAGTGAAGGTAAGGACAAAGCATGTAGATATACATTTCACTTTTAAGGCACCATTAATTATGCGTAAGATTAAACAATTTATCTCTTTTTAAGACATTTAAATTTATTATATATATTGCTAAAATTAGTAAACACTTGACCAATAAGAGGCATGTACCAACACATATAGGTACATTATGCAGAATGGAGATGAGGTGAACAGGCAAAGTTCTTTTTTATATATATATTTTGTGGAATTTGCTAATTTTCTTAGATTCCTACAATATGTGTATTTGGTAGGATATTTCATATTTATTTTACCAGTAAAGCATGTCATGATCAACATTATAATGCATCAGAATCATGTATTGAGGTAATTGCTTAATCTTTGATGTTATAGTTGTTTGTAATTTCATGTTCGTACACTTGCTAGGGATGATTAATATATTATATTGTAATAATCTTAATTTATTTGTGTTAATGTCATGTTTGATAATCCCAGTGCAGAAATAATGGATAAGAGTTGGATATCTTTAGTTGATCGAAACTCTCAAGAATGTATGGATGGGTATGAACAATTTTTAGATTTTGCTTATGCCAATAACGGGACAAAGAAAAAATTTATTGCCCATGCAAGGAGTGTTGCAATAGATTTTTAAAGTCAAGAGAAAAGGTTAAAGGACATCTTATTTTAAATGGATTCTTAAATCATTACAAAAATTGGATTTATCATGGAGAATCTAATACTCCTTCAGATTGTTATGAAGATAATGAAGAAATACATAAATCGTTTCATGATGATATGGTTGGAATGGTACATGATGCATTTGGGATTCCTAATATTGATGATGCGGAGACTGGAAACTCGAGTGAATCTACACAAATGTTTGGACCTAACGAAGAAACCAGATCTCTTTTTAACCTTATAAAAGATGCATAACAACCATTATATCCAGGATGTGAGAAATTCACTCAACTTTCATTCATTGTACGGATGTTGAGCTTGAAAGTAATGAGTGGTTGGACAGATAAGTCATTTACTTTGTTGCTTGAGTTGTTGATAGAAGCATTTCCTGAAAGCGTCCGATTACCTAATTCATATCACAAAAGCAAACAAAATGACCACAGATTTGGATTTTACTTATAAAACATGGGATGCATGTCCTAATCATTGTATGTTGTTCAAAGATGAAAATAAGGATATTGGTGAATGTGTTATTTGTCATGCATCAAGGTATAAGGAAGATGATTCTAATGACCCAAATACAAATAAAAATACAAATGCAAATAAAAATGGGGGAAAGCGAGTTGCAGGTAAACAAGTAAGATATTTTCCATTGAAAGCTAGATTGAAAAGATTATTTATGTCATCGAAAACATCTTCACTCATGACATGGCATGCAAAAGAGCGAATTGATGATGGTGTATTGAGGCATCCTGCTGATTCTCAAGCTTGGAAGGCTTTTGATACAAAAAATTCTTCATTTGCTAGTGAGATACGAAATGTAAGACTTGGACTAGCAACAGATGGATTTAACCCATTTAGGAATATGTCGTTAGTTCATAGCACTTGGCCTGTTGTATTGATGTGTTACAATTTACCACCTTGGTTGTGCATGAAACAACCATTTTTTATTTTATCAACACTCATTGATGGGAAATATGGACCAGGGGATAAGCTAGATGTATTCATGCAACCACTTATTGAAGAGTTGAAAGAACTATAGAACGAAGGCGTACTCATATATGATGCATCCACAAATGAAATGTTCAAACTTCACGCTGCATTGTTGTGAACCATTAGTGATTTCCCCGCTTATGCTTATCTGTCGGGATGGAGCACCAAAGGAAAGTTTGCATGTCCTTGTTGTAATATAGAAACAAAATCTCAATGGTTGAAGTATGGTGGTAAATATTGCTTTACAGGACACCGAAGATTTTTACCTATGGATCATAAGTTTCGGAGGGATAAATTTTTTTATGGGAAGTGGGAGTGGGATAACGTGCCTAACTATTTGACAGGTAGTGGGGTGTTACATCAGCTAGATAAGTATGAGATACTTACTGAGTATAGAAAAGAAGATTTTATGAAAAAAATTAAAGTAAGCGGTGTTAAAAGACGAAGAGAAGAAGATGAGGAGCATGTCGTTGTCAAGAATAAGGTGCATAGTTGGAAGAAAAAACAGAGTATATTTTTCGAACTTCCGTATTGGGAGTATAATTTGATGCGCCACAATCTGGATGTGATGCATATTGAGAAGAATGTTTGCGACAATGTGCTTTTTACATTATTAGGTGTGGATGGAAAATCTAAGGACGGTTTGAATGCAAGACGTGATTTGTAGGAAATAGGTATTAGAAAACCTTTACATGTTCAAAAAAAGGGTTCTAATAAATTTTATATACCTCCAGCACGATTTTCAATGAATAAAAAAGAAATAACTATCTTTTTAGAGAGATTGAAGAGTGTGAAAGTGCCAAATGGGTATTCTTCAAATATTTCACGATGCGTCAATGTTAAAGAACGTGTTATTCGAGGTCTTAAAAGCCATGACAACCATATTCTCTTACAACAATTACTTCCTTTGGCTATTCGAGGAGTGTTGCCAAACGATGTTGTTGCACTAATTATTGAGTTAAGTCATTTCTTCAAGCAAATGTGGTCTAAAGTTAATAGACTTTCTGATTTAAAGGTTATTGATGAACGTATATCACTTACGTTATGTCATTTAGAAAAAAATATTTCCCCCGTCTTTTTTTGATGTCATGAAACATTTGCCAGTGCATTTAGCTCAAGAAGCAATGGTTGCAGGAAATGTTCAATTTCGATCAATGTATCCGATTGAGAGGTTTTTACTCACCCTTAAAAAATATGTGCGGAATAGAGCTCATCCAGAAGGTTCTATTGCAAAAGGTTATTTGATGGATGAGTGTATGAATTTTTTCTCAAGATACATTGACGAAAATGTGGAGACAAAAATGAATAAAACACTTCGAAATTATGATGGTGGAAATGACGGTGGACAACCATTTGGAAAAGAAGAAGTAGTATTGCTCGACAATATCACATGGGTCCAAGTCCATAGATGTATGCTTGTTAATACTGATGAGGTTTTACCATTTCAAAGGTAAAGACATATCTTAAGTTTTTTTTAATATTATTATAGGTACTATAATAACTAATTTTATCTATTATTATGTTCAGTATGCACCTTGAGGAGCTTGCAAGAGAAATGTCAAGTGCATCAGAACGCACTATTAGAAAAAGACACAATGAAACATTCCATACATGGCTTATGAATCATGTAAGTAATCTTTATTCATTTTTTGCTACTCAAATAATATGCTTTCAATGTATATTAATGCAAATATGAATCAATTTAATTTATAGGTCCACAATTTGCGAACGTCGTCAGATGGAACACTTTCAGAGGAAGTTGAAAAGCTTGCAAATGGCCCTAGTAAATATGCTCGGAGATTTAAGGGGTATATAATAAATGGTATGCATTTTCGAATGAAGATACAGAAGAATTCGCGGTAAGAAAAGATTTATTTCTTCATATCTAGTAATACATATTTAGTTTACATCATAACAATTCCTTTTTATGTTAATATCAAATTTTATGTTTAGTTGCGATTGCAAAATGAACTTTCACAAATTCCTGAGTCAGAGCAAACGGCGGAAGTTCGAGAGAAATTTTTTAAAAAGGTAATAGGAGATGAAAAACGCGGGCGTGTGCTAACTTATGGTCATGGACCCTCATTTAAAGATGTTTTTGGGAAAAATTACGAATGTCCGGCAGATATTGCAATACGGAGAGCACAAGAAAAGGCAAATGCTACAAATGAGCTCCTTCGCGAGGAACTTGCTGCGACGAAAGTAAATATTTCATCAATTTCGGTTGTTTTTTTATCATTTCTTTCATGAATCTAATACAACAATCTATTACAAATTTATTGTTTATAGACAAACATGCAGTCACAAATAGATAACATATATGCATGTTTGGAGAAAGCTGGAATTCAACTGCTTATCAACGTCAATCAAGTAATTCATCGACATTATTGTTGATACTTGAAGTTTATTAATTATGTTCAAATTACAAATGAGACAATTAATTGATTTTTTGATTACATGTCAGAGTTCAGATGTTGGAAGCTCACATAGGCCTCATGTTCAAACATCTTCTCATGATGGATGTTCTCCTGCTCGTTGATTATTCAAAAGTGAACGATCAAAAAGGTAATAATTTAAGTTTTGCTAGAATATCTTAAGTTACCTCCATGTGACCAACTTAAGAGCATCCACCTTCATGATTGTTATTTTGAACATTTACTCATCTCCTAAACTTGACAATTTATTCTATCATTGAGTGGAATGACATTTGCTAGCTAAACTACTATTTCAAGAATTGTTAATGCTTGTAGTATATGTTGACCCTCTAACTTTTGATGATTTTTTGAGCTTTTTACTATTTTATGTTCTATACAAATGAAACTCATAAATTTGCACCTATAATTTAAGCATTATGGTTTGAATATATTTGAGTTAGATGATTATTTGATGCATGTTGAAGTTTGCACAATGTTTAAAATTTTTTGTGAATCTTTAATTTAAGGGCAGGTTCTGCTAAAATTTTGGTAATACATTATGGTTCACTAAAGAAGAGTTTATTTGACTTGTAGAATTATTTGATGCAAGTGGAATTTTTCAAATGTTTTGAAATTTTTAAGAATCTTAAATTTAAAGGGAGGTTTTACTGGAATTTATGTAATACATTATGATTCATGAAGGTGATTATATTTGACTTATAGAATTATTTGATGCATGCGGAAGTTTGCAAAATGTTTAAAAAATTTTGCTAATCTTTAATTTAAGTGGAGGTTCTGTTGAAATTTTATTACTACGTTATGATTTATTAAAGTTTTTTTATTTATGTAAGTGTTTAAGTGCAATTACTTATATTTATAACTTTGAAATTTTAGATGCGCAATTGGATGAGAGTTCAAAGGGTAAAGATGATGAACTGGAAGAAAGCTTCACGTGAAGAAGAAATTGAAGAAGCATGGAGTGAAAGAATTGAAGAAAACATGGATTTATTTTATTTTGCTATGTTAGACTTAAGCCATGAAGAAACCTGTCAAAGTTTAATTTTATTTTGCTATGTTAGACTTCTAAATTAAGTATTATCATTTTTTTGGTACTTTGGATTCAAAATCACAAAAATCAAACTTTGAATAGATTGATAATGTTGGCCTTGTAATGCAAGTAAAGTAAATTCTTAATATTTTAATAGATGCAATATTTTTATATTGATGAGATGCGAGATAGTTACAACAACTTTTATATAAAAACTTTTTTTTTTTGTGGAGCAATGTACATATAAAATATTATTATTTTTTGTCACCGAGTACAAAGTCGTAACTACATGTATTTGTGACGGACAAAGTCTTGTGACGTAAAACATTTTTCTTCGTTGTTTAATGAAACGTTTGTGACGCAAATACAGTCGTAACAAAAATGTGTTTTTTATGACGTGCAATAATCTCGTAATAAATATGTCAGAGATCTGTCATAAAAGGTATTTGTCACGCTAATTTCCATGACAAAAAAGTTTTTGCAACGGAGTATACGCAACTTTAGTTTTTCCGTGAAAATACCGTGACAAAAACTATATGTGACGGAAAAACAACTTGTCCCTACGGAATCGAAGCCGTTACAAAAACTATAATTTCTTGTAGTGTCTTATGTGGTCAAATGAACCTATAAGTCAACAAATTTTCATTTTATCTTCACCAAAATCATTGCTAGGAAGGAGGAGAGAAGGAAGAGAAAGTTCTGGAGTGATTTTAGTGGAAGAGAGTGTGTAACCATTGAAGCTTTGGTGAGGAAGAAGATCATCATCAAGCTAGGTAACTTTTCCACACCATAAGCTTTGTGATTTCATGAAATTGATGTTGTGGTTGATGTTTTATGTTAGGTAGGGTGTTAGGGACCTCTTGTAATGTGTATGAGGGTCCCTAAGGTGATAACAAGGCCTATGTGTCGCAAAAATCAAAATTTGAAGTGCAGAATTTTGGGTTCTACTGCACATAGCGCGCTAAGTCAATAATCTAGCGCGCTAATGTTAATTATCGCGCTAAATAAGTGAAGTTGCGCACTAATGTTGAAAACTAGCGCGCTAATCTTGATTAGCGCGCTAGAGGTGTAAAATAGCGCGCTAATTTGCCTTTGTTAGTACAAAAATCAGCAAAGTCCAAACATGGTTTAAACACTACAAATGGGTCCAAACTCACTCTAAAATTTATCAAACAACTCCAGGGAACTAAGGGGAGATCTAGAGAGTTTGAGAACGCATTTCGGAGTGTCGAGAAGTCAGATAGGCTTGGACAAGTGTGTAAATTGATAATCCAGCTATATTGAAGTTCTTAATTTGGTTTTGAAATCATAAAGATATGAATTTTTGAAGTTGCAACACCAAAACTAGAATTCTCGCATGTTGTATTAGGAATCAACCTGGGTAATTTGGTCATAATTTGCTCATTTTAAATCGAAATTGATCCAAACTAGTGGCATTTGAAAGATTATTTAAAGGGGAATAACTTTGCTTAAATGAAGGTATTTTGATTCAAACTGTTTTATGTCCAAAAATGTTCTACAATTGGTGCTGGAATTAAGATGGAAATTTTGAAACTAAACTTTTTAAGGGCATAACTCCCTAACTACTTATCCAAATGAGCTGATCTATTAGTATGTTGTATTTGGGTATATTTTCTGCCTTGTGACCAAAAATCACATTTTTAGGAACTATAGATTGGGAGAAATAGATTTTCTAAATCCATTTGGTCGGATTAAATTCCAATTAGACCTATGTTTAGTAAAATCATGACATCTCTTTCATTTTAAATCGAGAATTTTGCAAAATAAACCTTTCCGAAAAGCTAAGAGAGAGAAAAAATAAATAAATGTGCTGATGAAGGATTTCGATATTTGGACCATTTCATTCCTAAAAGTGCATTAAAATGTAGGATTTGAAATTGAAACTTAATTTATTCTTTAGGAGTGATTTAGGAAGATTGATTTAAAGTCTATTGAACCAATTTGAATACACAATAAACACCACTAAATTGAGCTTAAACCCACTATATTTGAACTAATGAGACATCAAACTCAGGAACCTAGGAAAATGGTACGGGAGAGCGAATACAAGATTTGGAGTATCGGGTGGCCAGTAAAGCTAGGACTTTACTTTGTTGTTGTGAGTATACCCAATGACAACTTTACTTGGCATTTCATTTCTATTAATTCTTGTCCTTGCATAGTTCTTTTGACTATTTTGTCTTTGTATTCTTATATCATGTGTTCTTTGTGTCTATGCTCACTTGATGAGTCTAGTTTACATGATATCCATTCATTTGATTTGATTAATTGATTCTATTACATGCTATGTATATTCTTATTGTTTTAAATGTGAATTGAATGATAAATAACATGTTATTAGGCTAGTGAATATATATAAATGTTTAATAGGACTTGTATTCCTTATTTATTTAGGTGGTAGATGTGTCTATGCCTTGACAATCCATACTTGGTATTTCTTGAAATTTAAAAAGTAGTTTTCGCATTTAGGTCTCGTACTCGATCGAGGTATGCGCGACTCACTTGGGTTAGAGTCCCTGGAGATGTCGGCACATGTTACTTGACACCGTATGACACTCGGGGTTAGAGTCCCCGAGGTGGTCTACACACCGGGGTTAGAGTCTCGGTAACACTTGGGTTAAAGTCATTTGTGTTATATGATTATTGAGTCGGAGTGACATGTTTCACTACCGACCAGACCTAAATCACCACTACTTAGCCTAGTGTCAGTATCACTTGTTTAACTCTGGTATTTACTCACATATGGTTTATTTTCCAGTTTTCCCATTTATATGCTTTTAAATACCATTTGAATATTTGGAAATGCAAATTAAACTTGTCATCAGGGATTACTGTTTTATTATTGTACTCACCGTCCTTTTTATGACGGTGGGTGCAGAGTCCTCTACCTGCAGGCCGGGCAAAGAGGAGATCATCGATTATCCCCTGAGCCCACGCGCGTCACTGCATCGATTGTAGGTCTTTTTTGGTATTTTGATTGTATATGTTATATATGTCTTTCAGATACTATTTGGGGTTGTATATTAGGTTGAGCGTTAGTTTCCCCGACTTGACTTAGACTATTTTATTGTTTCACTGCATTTTGAGGACTTTATATATGTGATGTCATTTTCTGGTTTTCCACACTTAGAATTTTATAAATGGCTTCTGCATAAGTTACTAATTGCTTTCTTCATAATCAATAAGACTTCTGCTAATTAATTAATTTAATAAAAAGTTTTAATTAACTCTAAATTTTATAAAGCTGGTAGGACTAGTGTATTACTTATCCGAACACGGGAAAAGAGGCGTCTAGGTTGTAAAGGCTGACTAATACGTAGTTAAGTTCGCGTGGATATGATTAGGGCTTAATTACGGGATTAGGCCGGGCGGTGCCCTAGATTAGGAGAGGGGTCGTCACAACTCCAAAGTCTTCAAAGTAGATTTCCTAGTGCTGGCCTCTTTCCCTTACTCGATTGCAGATCTGCACTCAGTCAAACACAAGAATGACGAGCCCAGGTAAGTAACGCCAGTAGGATACTAAGCAGCATTTCGAAATAAATAAATCAGTCCATATTCATGCAGATAACAAGAAAGATATAAGGACGCATGAATAAATAAAAGACTGTATATAAAGTTAAAGCAATCAATACATGAGTGTCCAAAGATGCAAACAGAGATGCGCAAGTAATCCCGACTAATAAGTCATTGAGTTTTGGCAAAACATCAAGACTCGGGTTCTAGGACTCGGTACACTCACAAGTCATAAACCCACGAGATAGTGAGACTTCCTGGAACAACCACGCTAAGAACTCACACCCCGTCAAAATCAGTATCCAGTGCAGTGCATCCCGAGGTCATGACTCTGGTAAGTTACCTCAGCCAGCCACTCCTTCCAAGGATCACCATTGACTCACTTGCCCTCGGACAACTCAATTAGAATGGAATTCCAAGGATGGATAACAAAGCAATGAACAACAATATTCAATAGCTTAAAATGAAATACTAAGCGTTTCCTAATTTGGTTTACTTACCTTGATCAACACGCATTTATTTCTAACCTATCAGGCCTCCCAACACTCCAAAATGTGTTCTCGAACCTCGTATCTCTTCCTTAGATTTTTACGATATTATTTAGTATCAATTCAAGTCCAATATCCTTGGTTTAGAACTCTTAAACTATACAAATAATGCGACCAAAGTACGCTCAAGAGCTATTTCTAAAAATAATATTTTATCATAATTTCAAAGTATTATCAACTTAACCCGCTAGAGTTACAATTTTAACCCTGAAAACATCATAATTTGTCATGACAACCATGAAGGAACTTGTAGTACTCATGACGTACTTTCCATAGACAAATTTTCTAATATAGCGTGTCAACTTGACAAACTTTATTTATTTTCAATTAGAAAATGTCTCCAAATCAATATTTTTCGCAATTAAATCCTCAAAACTCAATAATAAATGCCACGAAACCACTCGATACAAACACCAAAATATTTCCACGGCTCGTAGAGTCAAATTGTATCAAAATTAATAATTAATTCATCGAAAACCCAATATAAATCAATATCAACTATAAAAACATCTCCAAAACAGTTATCCACTGAATTGCATTAATTCAAATCATCAAAACCCTAGCCCACATCGGTGGAATTTATCCCGATTTGACACAAATCAATCCAATATACCAATTAACAACAATTCCTATCATTTTCTATCGCAACCCCGCAAAAGAAATAGAAAAATCATGATGATTCAAATTGAATTGAGGAAAATACCCTGCATTAAGAATTTACCAAATTATGAGCTGAATACCTCGTTTCTGCCGCGGAAACTTAGCTCGAATTGACCGTCTTGCGATTCTCTACGATTTTGCATAAAGAAACCGGGTGAAAATCGGATGTCGGGAGCTCCGCGGGCGAAGAAATGAACCTTCTGTTGAAACAAATCAATCGATTGATTTTGTTTATATATATATAAACCTTTCTTTTTATTTATTAATTCTTGAAAGTCCTATTTTGACATGTTTTGATTTTCGGTGCTCGTTTTCGATCCCGTTTTCCACCAAATTGAACCAAACTCTTGACAAAATAGTTCATCTTCATAAAATGTCCAAAATAATGGTTTTGGTCACGCCAAAACCCCAAAAATCTTAACTTCGTCCATGACATACTCAACTCTCACAAACCAATTCTCTTGCCATATTTAACCAAGCTTACACCAAATTAAACTCGATCTCAACCTCGACTACTGCTAACTGACACGAAACTCAAGGTAAGATCTTACCTACACATTTCGAAATTAATTATTTTAAATTGTTCAATCTTTTATATAATAAATAATACAAGCATCACACAAAAATAGCATACCTCGGTGTCTACACCCGAGATTTGGACATACAAATCACGACGAGTGGATCTCACATACGACCCTGGCATGGCACGTGACACGAGTTACATTTTTAGAAGTGGGGGACCAATCCCCTCACTAAAAGTCAATCTCATCACCGAAATTTTAGTGATGAACTAATCCCTTCACTAAACGACAATCCAAAAGCTTTTAGTGAGGAAAATAAGGGTTTTCCAAAAGTATGGTGGGTATACAATTTAATTCACAAAATAGAGAGGTTTTTTTTATTAGAAGTAGGCAATAACGCCTTTTCAAAAGGCGTTATTGTGTGGTTGGTTTGGTTGGCGCCGACGTGGTTGTGACGTGGCGTCGGTTTGTATAGATAGCGCGTTTTCAAAAGGCGCTATCTATACATGTGTGACGACACGTCATCACATCTCATCGTGGCTAGCCACGTGTATAGATAGCGCCTTTTCAAAAGGTGTTATCTATACAAACCGACGCCACGTCACCGCCACCTCACCTCAAATAATAATTAAAATAATTAAAATTATGGAAAAATTAAACTGATTTATATAAAGCTGTAAATTACAAAAAATAGATTAAAATAGATAAAAATTATTGAAAAATTCTGAAAAATTCTCGAAAAATATGAAAAATAGGGAAAGCTAGAAAAAAATGAGTTCGAGGCTTTTAGGGCGTTTGGCACCCTGGTATAATTCGAAAAAGGGTGCTAAAAACTTAATTTTTATGAAAATAAAAATGGTGAATCTATAATCACATATTATAATTGCATGTAATGCGACCCTAAAATTTTAATTGGTATAAATGGACACCGGGGACGTAGGAGTCGGGTGTCGGGTGCGCAAATCGAGGCGTGAGCGGGACGTTTTGAGGACGAATTACGAATTTCGAGGTAAGTAAACCGGTTAGAAATGAGTTTTCCCTATTTTCATATTTTTTGAGAATTTTTCCATAATTTTTATCTATTTTAATCTATTTTCTGTAATTTACAGTTTATATAAATCAATTTAATTTAATTTAATTTTAATTATTATTTTATTAATGGGGGTGGATGTGCCCACGTGGACAGGACACATGGATAGCCAACTCACCGCCACCTCACAAACTTCAAAAATAGCCAATATTGGAAATTTGTGAGGTGGCAGTGAGGTGGCGGTGAGGTGGCAGTGAAGTTGTATGGATAGCGCCTTTTGAAAAGGCGCTATCCATACAACCTCATACCACCTCAGCCGCCACCTCAACCTATACGCACACGTGGACAGGACACATGGATAGCGCATTTTCAAAAGGCGCTATCTATGTGTCCACGTCAACAAAAAAATTGCTGATGTCCACGTGGACACCACACGTGGCGCCACATCAGCAATAACGCCTTCTGAGAAGGCGCAGAAGGCGTTATTGCTTAGTGTGGGAAAAAAAAAAAACCCCGTACTTACCTCTTTTAAAGTAAAAAATGTTGTACTTTGGTAAATTTTTCGGAAATTAATCCCCTCACTATGAGCTTGTAACGAGGCAACCCACGTATATAAAAAAATGTCTTAAACCATTTAAATGCTTTTTTATTAACATGTAAGCAATGTATTACATATAAAGAGAAACTGAACAATTTACAGATAGGTTATCTCATTCTATCCGATCACAAGTTTAAAGAGCAGACTGAAAAATTTACGAGTATGGCTGCAACTTTTACATCTCAAATCATTTGGTTCATTGATTCCAAACGGTACTAGTAGGGAACAGCACAACGAACATGAAACAACCCTGCAAAGCTCCATTCTTCCTGTATCAATGAATGATATATTTCCAACTTGATTATAACCGATTCCAACAATTCCATCAAAATATAAAGAGTTGTAGAGACCGCAACAACAAACGAATATAAAGAAGTTTATCGCAATGATTTATGGTATTTAATTAATTTTAGGTACTTATCTAATCACATGCAAAAATCAACCAATCATGATTCTTGGAAGGAGTGATATTGATGAATTAGCAACTTCACCAAGTATAGCAGCAGTTGCAAAAATCACTAAAGCTAATATGCGCGCTATCATTGTTGTAGAGAAAAAACTTCTATTCATGGAGATTGCAACTTAATTGCAATTTGACATCGCAATTAAGTTGGATCGTTTGACTTTTTAATCTCGTTAATGCATTTTAATTGAATTATTAAATTCGATTGCTAAAGATGCTAATTAAAGGTCATGCTCATAAGTGTATATTGTAAAAAACAAAACAAAAGTCTGTAAAAAAATTAATTTGAACACGCTCATTGAAGTTCGATCATTGAAAAACAGATAGTATTTTTTATAAGAATGAAACTTTGCGCCATTGGGACCCAAACCCCAAACCTCTTACCTCTTACACTCAACCACATACCAAACTATTGGGTTACCCACTTGGTGATTCGAAACACCAATTTATTGATATAATATTTGTCACAATTCAGTTTTGCACAAGAAATTAAGAAAATGACAAAGTCTTTGATTTTTTTTTAAAACACGTATGAAAGCTCTCCACTATGTAGAATGAGAATAAAAAGCATTCTTTAACACTAAGTATGGAATCAACAAAGCATTAAGACAACAAGCATATCTTGGTAAGAGACATCAACACTTGAGAAATGGGAAGTAGTCACCTAAAGAGGGCAAAGTGAGATCCTTGAGAACTATGTCGATTTGGAACTCCCAACTCGATCTCTACCAGTGACGGTGTAGAGCTCGACACCATGAACTCCCCTTTCAAATCTCGCCTCAAACGGAGTTGGTTTGAACCTTCGGTCAAAGGCTTGATGCTTGAAGGATGTTTGAAGGCTAGTGCTTCAAAAGCTTCGCAAACAACTTATCCCAATCTCTTAAACTCGAATCCTGTTCTCTCTCTCTCTCTCTCTCTCTCGTCAAAAGCAAAAGTTGCTTTTATGGAGTTATGCAAAATGACAACTTTGCCCTTCACTTTAAGTATATTAAGAATAGTCTTAAATATTAATTCTTGGTCAGGTATATATAACACTAATCGATTTTCTGCGCTCTGCACTAGAGTTATTAAAACTTTAAGAGAAATTTAATAAATTAATTTACATAAATATGTTGTAATATTTTTTACAATTAAAATTACAATTCACAATAATCAACTCATATTTCTTAGAAAAATATACAATAAAGGTAAAAAAATATTTACTTATAAATCACGCGCATAGCGAACATCCGATGAACAATCCTCACAACAACGAATATAGAGATGTGAAGTTGTTAATCGCACTTGTAAGATCTCTCGCTAGGGGTGTGCATGAGCCGAGCTCGGGCTCATCCAGGACCCTTAAAAATACACCCTCGCCTTCAATCGGGCTTCCATATTTTTTGCCCTTTGAAAGCTGATTGTAGGGTGGAAACCCATTTTGCGTACTCTTACTCGATATTCGGGGGAGTCGGGAGGGCCAAACGGGTTACAACATACATAAAAAAAGCTGTCACACAAACACATTACTCATATGAAGAAGAGATAGTAGTTGATGAATCTCAATGGAGCTGGTCAAGTATCTCGCATAATCCAAAAAAACTACCCAAATAAATATAATTTGAAACCATAACTACTCAATCAATTTCACATAACAAAACAAAACACAAACCAAGAGCTCTCATACATTAAGCTTCATGTACTTTTGAGTTCTCATAAACCCCCGCATAAAGTGCCTCTATATGTGCCAGTCACGACCCACAAATAAGCACTCGAAGAGATTGATACATGCAAGTGAGGAATTGATTGGGGATGCCCGGATGGAAAGATCATAATGATGCTTTCTTTGCTCGAACGAGGAGAGAGAGAGAGAGGAGAGAGAGAAAAAAGAGAGAGATCTGCTAGAGAGAGATAGAGATGAAGAGTAATGGAGAGTAATGGAGAGATTACAGAGAGACAGAGAGAGAGAGATGAGGCGGCGAAGGAGGAGTGGAGAGTGAGGTCAAGATTAGGGTTTTTTAGTTTTTAACGAAGTCGGGTGGGCTACACTGCCTTAAATATATATAGCCTTATACGCACTCGACTCGTGCAAATGGCAGTCTATCGAGCCGAAGCCCGATTTTTCTCAAATGAAGTGTGGACCCGGCCCAAAATGTGAGCGGGCTTGGCGAGCCAAGCGCCTTGCGGGCTGTCGGTACTTTGCACAGGCCTAATCTCTGCTACGTTTTAGAGTGTCGTACGGCTCAACAGTCGCCACAAACATTGCATTCGTATGTGAACAACTCTGAGAAAAGTACTTGGATGTTGCTAGACCTGTAGTCTATTGAACATATAATCTATATATAAGAAGAAGATTAATGTTTTGTATAAATGATGTTACATTAACCAAATAGAAGATGTAAGATTTGAAACTGAGATTAAATACATTGGAATAACCCTTCATTAACCAAGAAAAGAATTCAAATACACTTAATTATAATTTTGGTGCCCTAAGCAGTATAAATGATGTTTTGGTAACCAAAATGATGTGTAAGATTTGAAACGAAAACTTAATGCATTAAAGTAACCCTTCATAAAAAAAAAATAAAAAAAAAAAAAAGAATTCAAATGAACTTAATTGTTATTTCAATGCCCTAAACAATATAAAAGATGTTATGGTAACCAAATGGATAGATTAAGATTCGAAACAAAGACTTAATGCATTAAAAAAGCCTTCATTAATTAGACCGTCGTTTGGTTGTTCAAAGTTGGGTTTTTCGTTGTTCAAAAACATGGGGGATGAATATATCTTGAAACAATAAATAACACAAATAAATAAATATATTAAAACAAAAAATTGAGAAAATCATAAAAACGAAATGTTGGATTGAGAAAGCATGTGAAACTTTCTCTCTCCTCCAACTTTTATGTATGGAATATAGATATATAAATTTTTTTATAATATTAAACTTCTTTGACTATTACGAATAGGGATGCAAATGGGTAAGGGAATACCCTTGGGTGATAGAGATTTACCACTAACAGTGTCTTGTTGGGTTTTTAAGTTCATACGCAGCAAAGAATTCAAAATAAATTTTGAAAAACCCCAACATGATCGAAAATAAGTTCCATTAAACTAGATCTACGAAAGTATCAATCTTTATTCCATGATTTCCTTCTACGATCGTTCGATTTTTAAGACATAAATGTCAATTTTCTATCGAAATCCACACACGAACCGTAACCATAATTTGTAGTGCTAACCTCAAGAGAGATAAAAAAAAAACATTTTCTCCTCCTCCTCCTAAAATCTAGAGAACTCAAAATTTGCAAAAATGAAAATCTTATATCGTTTTATGGTTTCGCCTTTTATTTCTATGTGCAAATAGGCTCTCACTTAAAATCTTATTCGTAATACAACTATTGTATTTAGGCAGTTTAAGCAAATTACACATGTAACGACCCAAATTAATTAAACTAGGATTAACATTAATCTCGGGGACTAACGGGCGTAATTTGAGCGTTACGTGGACAACTCGGTTGGCTCGAACACGAGAACCGAGGAAATATGTTATTTGTGGAATAGTGGTTGTGTAAATGTGGTGTTTAAATTTATTATTATTATATTGCACTGCATGTGTTTATTTTGATATCGGGCGAGGTTGTGTGACGGGTGTTCGCATCGAAAGGCGTGTCGACGCGGGTGTCGAGTAGGAGAACTACGGGTACACTAGGAAACTCCACTAATTCACATGAAGATGATTAGTTGATGAATTAAAATAGGTAATGTGACCATATGCTAAGTTAATTCAATTAAAATGATAGGCTATGGTATTCCTTGAATTTCGTGTCGAGACACGGGCAGCCTTTGAAGTGTCAAGTAGTCAAGGGTTAGTGGGACCACAAGTTGATATTTTTTTGTGAATAAAACCTTTAACCATAGATATTATGTGGGCCTAAGCTAAGGTGAATAAATTCAATAAATCAAGGTCTATAGTTTGAGTAAATTAAATGGAAAGCATAGGATTGGTCTAGATATACACATGGATGTTTGGTTTTTGAGTTTCATACACAGTGGAAAATTCAAAACAAATTTTGAAAAACCCCAATAGGATCGAAAATAAGTTCCATTAAACTAAATCTACGAAAGCAAATCATACCTTATTCCGTGATTTCCTTTTGATTGTTCGATTTTCAAGACGTTCAAGTGCTCGTCCTCTATCAGAAATCCACACACAAACGGTTACCACAATTTGGAGTGCTAGCCCCAAGAGAGAGTGAAATACGATTTTTCTTTCTCTCCCTAAATCCGAGAGAACTCAAAAAATTGTAAAACGAAATCTTATTTCTTTTTTATGGATCTACCCTTTATTTATATGTGTAGATAAGTCCTCACTTAAAATCATATTTGTAATACAACTATTGTATTTACGCAGTTTAAGCAAATTACACATATGCCCCTATTAATAAGTTATCATATAACAAATCGTAAGGGCTCTTATGTCATGAATTTTATCATATAAAATTCATTACTCTGGACAATTGAAATTGTGCAAAGTCATTCTTTGTGTGCGACCCAATAGGTTCATGCGACGTTGGCAGTGAACCAAAAATCATTTTGGTACACAAGTCATAAGCGGTCTCTAGCAAGGCATTATGACTACCCAAGTAGCGTGAATATTAACATCGATACAACCTAATTAATAATGTATATCATATCATTTTGTCGTGCGATATCCTTTGATTAAACATAAGACATGGAAAGTCGCCCTTAATGTTCAATTGTACTAGTCTTGATCTGTAGGTAAACCGAAAATATCCAAGTGACATTGATCATATCAATTCACATGGACTTTGTCATTATCAGTCTATCTTATCAAGGGATCCACTGATATCTCTCTCTATACGAGAGTGAAAAATTTTATCTTGATTACACACCTTCCCATATTATTCACACGGTAACCAATCACAATCTTTATAATTGTCCGGTTAAAGACAACATTTGATTGTGTCAAATTATCATGCTCATAATATTGAAGTCTATGGTAATCTCAAGTTGAAGGACTAAATGATATACCTATCATGAGTAACACATATGACTTAATCCATGTGGTGTTCTCATAGCGGGTCGGTCCAGTATCTTAGTCTATAATAAGTACTCATGATCCTTATACGCATGATCATCACATGACCATCAATCAAGATTCATATTAGTCTTAATTCATTATAGTTCCCAGTATAATGACTGAATATAGACATTTATAATATTTCAACAAATACCCATGGATCTTACTATAAGGTAAACATGCAATCACTTATAATAAAACAGCAAATAAAATCTCTATTTTATTAACTAAAATTACAAGATAAACAATGTTTGTAGATTGACCTAGGGCACATGCCCTAATAATGGAGACATCTAGGAGCTATATGAGTAACAAAATGGTGTCACGTGAGGTGAGTAAGTGGGAGTGAGTGGGCTAAGTGGCTAGAGGTGAGCCATTGGATAATCCTCGGGATACGTAAGTGCATAAGGATGGAGGACTAGGAATTGACATCACTTTAATATATAAGAAAGGTTGATCAAGCATGCAAATGAAATCAAAATAAATTTTGCTGGGAAATCAGAGAAGAAAAACTCATTCAATTTGGGATTCAACCACTTTAGAGGCAAGTTAAGGAATCAAAACTTAGGGTTCTTCATCATCTCCTCTATCTAATGAGCCCATTTTTTGGAGTTTTGATGAAAAATTGAATTTAAGGGTTAGATCCCTGGTTTTTGGTGATATTGTGATGAATTATATGTTAAATTTATCATTTTATATAAGGATTTATTACTAGTTTTGATTGAATTGGTATTTTGATGAAATGGGAAAAACTAGTGAATTTATGAAATTTGAGGAAATTGATCAAATTGTTGTTTTAAGGTTGTTCTAATTGTTGTTTTAGGTCAATTTGATATGGAGAGGGTCTTAAATGAGGTTTAGTTAGCTAATTGGGGGCTTTGAGAGATAATTTTCTAGTTGAAAATTCTGTCACAAATGGCAATTAGCGCGCTAATGAGGAAAATTAGTGCACTAATGATTCTGGGCAGAAACTCGAATTTAGTTTTGCGATTAGCCCGCTTATAAGCCTTATTAGCGCGCTAACTCGACATCAAATATTTGATAAAAATGTGTTTTAATAACGTAACTATTTGAAACCCACTTTTGACACAGATTCTTAGATTAACTATTTTTAACTTATTTTGAAAGAATTAACCTAATAAAAGACTATTTAATAATTTTTAGGTTTTGAAATAAATATTGGTTTTAAGAGTTAAAAGACACTAAATTAATCGTAAACCCACTATATTTGAACCGATAAGGATCTTGAACTCGGGGATATTGGGTATCGGGAGCTAGTCGGGTCGATTTGGGAGTCCAAGGAAGTTGTAGCGCGGATTGAGGTGCGTAAACTCATTAGAATGCCCACTTATGAGAATTCATGGTTTGGTTTATCGATATCGCATTACATGTGTGATTCTTTGGTGGGTACACATGGGGTTTTTACTCCTATTTCGGTTTGCGTATATATTGGTTGTGGCTAAATCGCTTGCACGGGTTACTTGTGATAGTGTTTGTGTTGATGGCGATAGAACATATCTACGACCGTCGGGAGGGATTAGGGTGGTTCGATGTGTAACGGCGTCGGGAAGGGACCATGCCATTTACCGAAGTTGGGGTTTAGTCCTTTGTAAGTCTGTAAGTATATATGTGGTTCTCATTCGATTTATCGATTCTTGTTCGGGGTGTAGGTCAAGATTTTCTCGTAATTATACGAGATGTTTAATAATTTATGCTTTATTTACGAATTGGTTTAGTTGGTGTGGCCCTGCCCAGTAGTCGAGTGGTGACGTATCTCCGTGTACTCCTTGTTGGTGGCCCAACTACACGTGTCCAGGCACTGCCTAGTCCTCTTTATGTCTCGTAACTTGTGTCCACAAGTGTAATATTAGATAAACTAGTAAGTCGTCCTTATATTCTTTGTCCCATACCAATCGTGGCTATCCAACTGTTTTAACTGTTACCTAGTTAACAATTTATTGAGATCCTAACCATACTAATAGGTTATATTTTAAGGTTAACATATTCGATTGAAGTCATACTTAATACCATTTAAACAAGATAATTTAGCATGATAAACATTGTTCAAAGGCAAAACCTCTTGTGGAAAACCACTGGAAAGTACTATGTGTATAAGCGACATCACCATGCAACAGTATATATACATGTATTGTATTATCTCAAGTCTCCCAATACCGAAATATACAAAATATCAAAAATAAACACGTACAAGTAGATCCTCGATAGCGGGCAATCGAGATGTAGTCACCTAGGATCCCCTTGCCCCTATCGGTACTAGGATGCGCACTCAATCATCACAAAAAGACAAATGACGAGTGCGTAAGTAAAATCCTAAGGAACTCCTCTGAGCATTCATATAATAAAGTAAAGGAAATACAAGGAATGTTGTCAAGTAAACATGCGGAATGTAAAACATACAACTGTAAATGGCTCATCGCATGAATAAACAACAGACAAGCTAACAAATGTGTGTGCTCGCTCCAGAGGGACTAGACTGTACTTCGGGTCGCCAAGTCCCCACCAGTGGTCGCGTCCAACTGGCCCAACACTCGGTCCCTCGCGGCGTTGGCCAAATCCGCTGAGTCACCGACACGTGCACCAAGGCAAGCCTAGGTCGCCATTCACCGAAGGTCGCGTCACACGTGCTACGATCCCGATGCCTCATGACACACACAAGGAAATCCGAGGAGTAACCTCAACCCACGTCCAAATATCTGAAATAAATGATGAACAACAAGGAATAATAGAAACAACATGTAAGCACAATAAATACTCGAGTTTTTCGGTTGGGTTTTACAAACCTCACACCGCTCTCTCAGACCTCCTCGAACTCTCGGATCAGACCCGACAAGCTCCCCGATATCAAGCAATAGTCCACTAAGTCCCACGAAGTCCAATTTTTATAAGTTAAAGTTGTTTATAAGTGTTTAGACATGTATTAAGTTGGAAATAATCAAAACAACCCTTAATTTCATAGTTCATCGTCATTAGCGCGCTAATTTGTCTACCTAGTGCGCTAGTTTTGAGTTAGCGCGCTAAGGGGTGTATCTAGCACGCTAGATGGAATTAGCGCGCTAGAATTTTTAACTAGCGCTATTGTTCTTCGTTGCGAAAAACAGCAACACACTCATGACGATTAGCGCGCTAATAGTTCCAATTAGCGCGCTAATTGCCTTACAGGGACAGAATTCTCAAATTCGAGAATTTTGTCCTAGTCTTCTCAATTAACTATTATAATTGGTTTTTCATCCTCTCCTCATCAAAATAACTTCAATCCATGACTTATAACACTCGAGAAACCTCAATGTACATAAATTTCCACAAACTCATGCATTTATCACACTCTCCAATTTCATCAAAACTATAAATTCTAGTTAGACCGAGTGATCAATCCTCTAATAATACAATCTAACAACATGAAATTGATCAACTTTTCATCATAATTCAGAGCATACATCAGAAAATTCGAAATTCCACCAAGGCATATGAAAATGGGTTCAATTTAAAGTGTAGAGATGAGGAATATGATTACCTAAGTTAGATTACTTGGTTTGATGCCTAGGTTGTTGAATTCCCAGCTCCAAATCCTCTCTTCTTCCTCGATCTACCGATTTTGCATGAAGCTTGTATGTAAGTGTTATGAATCAAACTTTCCACTACTTGGTTTATATATATGTTAGGTTGGAATCCAGTGTACGTACGTATCCCGAAGCATATCTTGTGATTCACAAGTATGTTGTCATATACCTCCTGGTGACTCCAATAACACACCCATCATCTAGTAACACTCATAATGCTAATCTAGATGTCCATCTCATGGCCTCTTTTATTTAATATAAACTATAGGCTTCCATTTATTTTATTTGTGTCGCATTACATTAAGCCTTATCCAACCATATGGCTAGTGTTTTATTTAGCAAATTTAAACCAACTCATGGTCAAACTAACCCTCGGCTACCCGTACCTGGTGCCCCTCGTCTCGACACGTATTTCGAGGTGTGCCATAGCCTATTGTTCAAGTTTATTTAATTAGCCTATGGTTACATTAATTATACCAATTTGATAACCTATGGTTACATTAATCATGTCAATGTGATAGCCTAGACATGTTTATGTAAGTATATTGAGTTTTCTCTAGTGTCTCGTATCTCGCCTCTCGATACTTGCGTTAGCACGCACTTCAAGGCAGCTACCCGTCACACAACCTCGCACACTCTCGTGATTCAACATACACACATGTGATATATTTAACCAATAATTGAATAAATTGAACCGCAATTAAGCCATCATGTACACAATTAAACGAGTGTACATAGGTTGACTTGTGTGTCCTAGCCTACCCACGGCGTCCTCGTGGATACGATTTGGCGTCCATGTCGCAATTTCGAGATAATTAAAGCACTAATAAAATGGGCCATTACGGTTGGTATACGTTGTTATTTATTTCACACTACGATTTTACTTGTCGTGTGATGCCTACATTAGGAATATGACGTATTGTTGCCATGTGTTATATTTGCATGTCTCTTAGTTTGTAGTTGTATTTCATGAATATTATGTGGACTTCTCTTGGGATTTTACTCATTGGACTCGTCCTTTGTATTTGTTGGGTGAATGAATGCGAGATCCTTCGACGAGCAAGGGCAAGGAAATCTTTGGGCGACTACCTCTATGATAGTAAAGCCAGCTCGTGTGTGACTACAATATATATTTATTTTACTTTTGTTGGGTTTTGGGAACTATAGAACACTAATTACATGTATATGAATCTTTTGTTTATCTCGCCTTGATATATACATGGTAACTTTTGCTAGGTTTTCCACTTGCTTAGGATTATTAAATACTGCATAACTTGATTTAAGACTTCCGCTGTAAAATTGTAATATAACTGAATAAATTGATTAACTGCTAATGGGATCGTTAATATTTATATGGAAATTAATTAGCTAAGTTATGGTTAAATGGAAAAGTGTAAGTTGCCAGGTAGGTCGCGGGACGTCAAGGATAAGCGAGCCATGACGTGGCAAGGCTTGGTGACGTGGGATGCGACGTGGCGGGTAGTAAGGCGGTCTGGGATTTGGGGCCGCCACAATACATACATCCTTATTAATAAGTTATCATATAACAAATTGTAAGGAATTTTATGGCATGAATTTCATCATATAAGATTCATAACTCTAGACCAATTGAAATTGCGCAAAGTCATTCTTTGTATGCGACCCAATAGGTTCATGCAACGTTGGCAGTGACCCAAAACTATTTTGGTACACAAGTCATAAGAGGTCTCTAGCAAGACATTATGACTACCCAAGTAACATGAATATCAAAATCGATACAACCTAATGAATAACATATATCATATCATTTTGTCGTGCGATATCATTTGACTAAACATAAGGCATGAAAAATTACCCTTAATGTTCAATCGTACTAGTCTCGAACTTTAGGTAAACTGAAACATACAAGTGATCATATCAATTTACATGGACTTGGTCATTATCAGTCATCATATCGAGGGATCCACTGATATCTCTCTATACGAAAGTGACAAATTTTATCTTAATTACACACCTTCACATATTATTCACATCATAGCCAATCACAATCTTTACAATCGTTCGGTTAAAGATAACGTTTGATTGTGTCAAATTACCATACTCCTAATATTGAAGTCTATGGTGCTCTTAAGTCGAAGGACTAAATGATATATCTATCATGAGTAACACATATGACTTAATTCATGCGGTGTTCTCATAGCGGGTCAGTATAGTACCTTGTTCCCTAACAAGTACTTGTGATCTTGATTCGTATCCCTATACGCATGATCATCGCATGACCATCAATTAAGATTCACGCAAGTCTTAATTCATTATAGTTCCCAGTATAATGATCGACTAGGGACATTTATGATATTTCAGCAAATACCCTTGGATTTTACTATAAGGTAAACATGCAATCACTTATAATAAAACAACAAATGAAAACCTCAATTTTATTAACTAAAATTATAAGATAAACAAGGTTTGTAGATTAACCTAGGGTACATACCCCAACATCTCTCACTTGCACTAGGGTCAATCATTCATGTATCTAATACCTAATGACCTAACATGACCATCATATTTCGCTTGTAGAAGAGCCTTCGTTAAAGGATCTGCAACATTGTCTTCTGTAGGAACTCTGCAAATCTTCACGTCTCCCCTCTCAATGATTTCTTGAATGAGATGAAAACGTCTAAATATATGTTTGGATCGATGGTGTGATCTTGGTTCCTTGGCCTGTGCTATCGCCCCGTTGTTGTTACAATACAAGCAAATGGGGTTAGCTATACTAGGAACCATACCAAGTTCATATATGAACTTTTTATATCCAAACTGCCTCTTTAGCTGCATCGGTCGTTGCAATATACTCAGCTTCTGTTGTAAAATTTGTCACAGTTTGTTGTTTCGAACTTTTCCAGCTAATTGCGCCTCCATTCAAAGTAAACGCATATCCAGACTGCGATCTGAAGTCATATATATCAGTTTGAAAACTTGCATCTGTGTAACCATTTACAACAAGCTCGTCTTCCAAACTTCCATAGACTATGAACACTTCTTTAATCTTTCTCAAGTACTTAAGAATGTTCTTTACTGCTATCCAGTGACTCTCACCAAGATCAGACTAATATATTTTTGTTGCGCTTAAAGCATATAATACATCAGGTTGGGTGCATAACATGGCAAACATGTTAGATCCAATAGTTGATGCATATAGAATCGTATTCGTGCACTCTCGCTCATCATTAGTCTTTGGACATTGAGTCTTGCTGAGACTTATACCATGAGGCATTGGCAACGACCCTCTTTTAGAGTGTTGCATACTGAACATATTCAGTACCTTGTATATGAAAGCACTATGACTTAGATCGATCAGCCTTTTAGATATATCCTTATAGATCTTAGTCCTAAGGATGTAGGCTGCATCTCTTATATCCTTCATTGAGAAACATTTCTCTAACCAAGACTTGACACTCTGCAAGGATCGGATGTCATTTTCAATGAGTAATATATCATCAATATATAGTATCAGAAAAACAACCACGCTCCTACTGACCTTCTTGTATACACAAGGCTCATCTTCATCTTTAATGAAACAAAATTTCTTAATTGCTTCATCAAAAAGAAGATTTCAACTTTGAGAAGCTTGCTTTGATCCATAAATGGATCTTTGAAGCTTGCACACCTTTCTAGAATTTTCGGGATGAACCTTCAAGCTTTATCATATGCACGTCCTCAAGTAACTTTCAATTTAGGAAAGTTGTTTTGACATCCATTTGTCATATCTCATAGTCATAATATGCGGTTATGACAATTGAAATTCTAATGGATTTAAGCATGGCTACAGGAGAAAAAGTCTCATCATAATCAACATCTTGAGTATGTCTGAAACTTTTTGCTACTAGTCGTGCTTTATAAGTATGCACATTGTCATCCATGTCAGTTTTCTTATTGAAAACCATTTACATCCAATGGTCTTACCACCTTCAGGTAAATCAACCGGTTCCAAACTTGGTTATCATATATGAGTTGCATCTCGAATTCATGGCACTAAGCTATTTATCTGCCTCAAGGCTAGACACAACCTTTTGATAAGTAGTAGGTTCATTTTGATCCATAAGCAACACCTCACTCCAATCAGTAATAAGAAATCCAAATCTCTCAGGCTGACGTCTTACCCTATCAGACCTACGAAGGCCTTGTGATACATGTGGAGGTTCAACTAGTACAAGACTTTGTTGATCTCCCACTAGCGA
Source organism: Stephania cephalantha (assembly GCA_039657325.1). NCBI lineage: Eukaryota > Viridiplantae > Streptophyta > Magnoliopsida > Ranunculales > Menispermaceae > Stephania > Stephania cephalantha. Next base: position 11,956,766 of record CM077578.1, read on the forward strand.
TTGAATGTTTATTTGTGGTTCTTGAACTTCTTCAAGACTTGCTTTATTCCCATTGTTGTCTTTTGAAATAAATTTTTTTCCACAAAGACACCATTTCGACCCACAAACATTTGTTCTCAGTGAGATTATAAAATTAGTATCTTCTAGTTTCTTTAGGATAACCAACAAATACACAGTTGGTAGATTTGTGTAACGACCCATATTTTAATTCATTAATTAATCGCTAATTAAAAATTATTAGTGGTCAAATGCCCAATCGAGGGTAAGTCGAAGTGTACAAAAATTTATAAAAGAAAATAAATAAAATGATTTTAATTTTTGTGCGGCATAATATCTGCGAGTTCTATATGATATCGCGACTTGGCGTGACTTAATTTAAACTAAGTGCACACTTGACGATAAGACTTTAAACCACCAATTTATTTAAGTTGGTTGAGTGAGGACAAAGCCGGGGTTTGTGCATAATGCATGTCAAGTTTGGGGTGTTATAATGTGTAGACAAAGAGAACTCAAATAAGTGGGTCCTAAACCAAATTTCTCGCTCGACCAAATAAAAAGGGGATAAAAAGCATAATTTCTAACTTACAACATGAAACCCTAGCTACAACACTACATAAACACACATAGAGAGAGAGAGAGAAGAAGAAGAGAAAGAGGTGGCGGCGATGAGAGCTCGGCGAGATAGCGACCACAAGCGGCGAGATGGTGCGGATGGTGCGGATGACGGGGCTGCACGGACGAAGTGGACGACGCGCATGAGACAACGGCTTCAGCTAGTCGGAGTCCGACAGAAGGACGCGCAGCAGCGAGGCGCCGGAGCTCCAATGGGGACGAAGAAAGGCGAACGTGGCGCGGCTTTGGAGAGACAAGCGGCAACGCAACAGAGACAACAACTCGACATGGCGTTGCTTGCTCGCAAAAGAGAAGGAAAAAGAAGATAATGGTAGAAGAAGAAGACTTCATTATTGAAGGGATATGAGTTGAAAACTCTATTGAAGGCTATGGTGAGGCTCTCAACCAAATTTTTGTTCAAACCTAAGTTAGAATCCATAAATTTGGTGTTGTTAATGATGGTTTTCTATTGGTGGTTGAAAATGTTGATAGTGGAGATCTAAGCTGGTTGAAACTAACTTGAATTCATGAAAATGCTAGCTAATACACATGAAGTGTTTGAGGAAATGTCTCAAAGAGTGTTACATAATTTTTCTTCAAGTCTTCAAGTGAAGATAAAAATGGTTTTAAACCTGATTCATTAACTTTAGTGTAATTTTGAGATCTCAATGGTAGTTTGAAATGCATTGAGTCATTTTGAGAAAGTCCCTTCGTTTCTCTATGATTCTTAACTCAATGTAGGTTATTTTTTTTATTTTAGGCAACATTTGGTCGCGTTTTTTTTGTTTAAACCCTCTTTGATAAATCTTGAACTTTTTGAGAATAACATTATCCTTTTTTGTTGAATTTGTTTGGAATCCAATAAATGAACTCAACCTCGTTCTAATGTGTGATTTTCATGCTTGTTCAAATCATTTTCAAGTTTGATTTGCTTTCGAAATGAGTTGTTGTCAAACTTGAAGTTGTTTTCTAAATTAAGAATCAATCTAATTGGTGTGTAGAACATACACATCAAATGTTTGATAAAATGACTCGAATAAGGTTTTACTTGTTCATTTTGAGTTTTGAGCACGTTTTGATCGATTTGAACTAATATAAGATTGCCTTATCATCTTAAGCCCTTAATGTAATGACTTGAGTCATTAAAAGGACTAATTGACGAACTAGTCCATTTGCGTTACGCAAGGTCTCTATTTAGCAAATGGTTCCTAAAAAACTTTTCCATACTAAGTATAATTGTAGATATGCAAGAAAGACTCAACTAGGCTATTTGAATCATCGAATTGACGTGGCGATTTATGCGATTGTATTGTAAGTAAACCAATAAGAAATTCAATATTAATTCTTTACCTTTCCTTGCATATTTTGATGAAAATGATACCTATTGTTGGACTTTACTTCCTTACCGAGTGACCTAGAGTCTAAATGGTCGAGTTGAGTCGTTGTTTACTCGTAGGTTGAGCATCCGAGTCGCGCTCGTGGCTCCTAGACGAGATGAATCTCTCGAACGAGCATCCGCCATGTGTTGTGGCTCCTCACGGGACTTCATGGATTCCATTGCGGTTGAGCATCCGGCTGCTACTGTGGTTCCCTTTGGAGTTTTCTCGGGCTGCAGCTCAAGTGAGCCGACAGTGCTGAATGGATTTGGTGCGGTTGAAGTGGACTTGGTCCCGCCATACTAGTATTTGACACTTACACGTTTTAAGTGGCTGTGAGCCCAAGTATAGAGTGTCACAACCACTTAGGCGCCTATCCTTTGCTTTCGGGTCACTTGATCTCTATCGTTAACCATTGTAGTATGTTATCATGCGCTTTATTGTTTTTTTTCAGCTTCGTTTCCTTTCATGCATGATTTATAGACTTATTTATTGTTTAATCTGAATTACTGTTGAACTTCTTTTGGATTTATTCACTGGGATTATATCCGCTTTTGGTGACAATTGCAAGCATAATCTCCAAGCTCGAGAACATTGATGTGCGGCATACGTAGGTTATTTGGTGTATCTATATCATATTTATTATATTTTATAAATGGGTATTTGGGTTGAGAGATACATGTATTTTCCCTCGTCACTATGATTTGTACATTGTATATGTTGTACAGGGTTTCGACATACTAGCTTCCACACCTAGAACTCGTTATGTGTTTAATTTATTTGTTATCGGGTTTTCACCGCATTTAAATTCCGCTGCATATGATTTCTTGTATATATACTCTCTATTGTGTGGACTATCAGGTACTAAAAACAGGTTTGTGTAGCTGACTAGGCTTTTATTAACTCCGATCTGGTTTACCGGGGGTTAATGGAGGCCTAGTGCCAGATGGTGCCCAATTTGTAGGGTTGGGGCCGTCACAATTTGAGTGATAGTTTTTCTGAGATTTTTCATCGTACGAAAACCTCACAGCCCCAAATCTTAAGGAAATACAAACTTGGTCATTTCCCAAACCACATCTCATGTGGTGTTTTATCAACCACTTCAAAATGAACACGATTCAGTGTAAACGCAACATTTTCTAAGGCATAACCCCAAAAGAAAATTGGAATATCTGCATGACTCATCATAGATCGAACCGTGCCCAATAAAATTCGATTTTTCCTCTTAGAAACACCATTTCATTATGGAGTTGTTGGAGGAGTTAACTGTAAGACAATCTCACAGTTTCCAAGATGATCATCAAATTCTTGGTTTAAATATTCACCACCTCGATCTGATCAAAGTGTTTTAATAGTTTTACCAAGTTGATTTTGTACTTCATTCTGAAATGTTCGAAACATCTCAAAAGATTCACCTTTATGTTTCATAAGATACACGTAATCATATATGCTGAAATCATCAGTGAATGTAATGAAGTACTGATAACCACCTCTAGCATTGTGTTTATAGGACCGCATACATCAGTATGTATTAGACTTAATAAATCACTTGCCCTTTCACTATGTCCAGTAAAGGGACTTTTTTTCATCTTGCCTAGTAAACAAGATTGTCTTAGTGGATGAAACTAAAGATGAAGTGAATATGAAATTAGAACTCTAGAGGAATACATTAGAATCTAAAGGCCAAATACATGCGCTGTGAGTTTAGAAACACTAGACATCGAGATGACGGTGTGGTAAAATTAGGGAAGTAGAAGTTCTAAGGTAAACCACTTTAGATACATATGATCAATCATACAAAATGATTGTAACATTGAGAATGATGTCACACATAGAATTCAAGCTTGATTGAAGAAATGGCGGAATGCAACATGAGGGTGATTTGTGATTGAAATGTTTCTACTAAGTTAAAAGGAAAATTTTATAGGACCGCAATTAGGCCAGCTATGCTCTATGGAAGTGAATATTGGGCGGTAAAGCAACAACAATTACATAAAATGAACGCAAAGAAATGAGGATGCTTGGGTGGATGTGTGGTAAAACTCGTAAAGATAGAATAAGAAATATAGAAGTTCAAAGACAAGTAGGAGTAGCACCAATTGATACAAAGATTAGGAAGGGCGGTTGCAGTGGTTTGGTCACTGCAAATACGGCCTACAAATGCCCCAACTAGAATATTTGACTCAATAGAAAGCGTAGAAATTCGACGAGGTAGGGGCGGACCAAAATTAACATAGGATGCATTAATTAGGAGGGATTTGAATGGTTTGAAAAGCTCACCATCAATTGCACTTAATCGAGCACAATGGAAAAGTTTGATCCATGTAGCCGACCCCAGTTAATTTAGGATTGAGGCTATGTTGTTGTTGTTGTTGTTGTTGTTATTGTTGTTGTTGTTGTTGGTGTTGTTGTTGTTGCCTAGTAAACAAAATGCACATGTTTAATATGATTCAAAATTAAATGAATCTAAGAGTCCATCTTTATGGAGTTTAGAAATGCGTTTCTCATTTATGTGGCCAAGACGACAATGTCAAAGGTAGGTTTGACTTGAATATCTTTGTATTTACGTTAATGGCATGTTCGCTTCACAGTCTTAGGGTGGATTAACCCCATTGGACTGGCTAAGCCGGTATTCGCTTCGCGGATTAACTAGGCCACGGGATTAGCTAATGGGCAGTATAGGGGACTAAACAAAACCACCAATTTTGGTGGGATTAACTAATCCCAATGGTTGGTTATCACAGATTATCAATTTACTCATCATCTTTACAAACTATACAACAAAATCGATCTACCCTAATCACAACAATCGATCGTCCTCAACAACCGATCAACCCTCAAACAACCGATCGTCCACAACAATCGATCTACCCTGAACCGATTGCTCACCATCAAACAGAGAGAGCGTCGACACAAGAACACCGATCAACCCTGAACCGATTCCTCACCATCGAACAGAGAGAGCGTCGACACAACAACCTACCATTGTCGAAATCATATAGGTGATGGTTTTACCAAATCATTGCTCACCTCGGATGAAGAAGACACCTTCACGCAAGAAGAGTTGACGACGATGGAGACCGGACAGAGAGAAGGCGAAGTGAAGAACACCGCTGCTCACCAGAGATGGAGACCGGACAGGGTGAACGCGATGTGAAGAAGGAAACGTTGACGACGATGGAGACCGAACAGAGAGAAGGCGAAGTGAAGAACGCCGCTGAATAGGGATGGAGACCGGCCAGAGAACAAGAGGTGAAGAAGGAAGTGGAGTTCCAAATTTTGTTGGTGATGGAATTAAATGAAAGGGTAATTTTGTCAATGTACCATTACAACCACATTTACTCCCAGCCTTCAAACTCTCAACCGAACAAGTCCCATAAATGGGACTAATACATAAACTCATGTGTTAGTCCCATCACAAACTAATCCCATGATCTTAGGTCTCCCTAAAATGTGAAGCGAACAGGCCATAAGAATATGAGTTTTCGTTGACATTTTCATGTTTAGAATATAAAGATCATCACATAAAACAACATTTGTATAGAAAATATCTTTACGAGAAATGGACATTTATTATTTGCAATAATGAAATTAAAACCATCCAAATCCAAACACGAAACTGAAATGATGTTTATGCTCAAGGCAGATACATAATAATAATTATTTAAAACTAAAACAAGTCTACTAGGTAAAATTAACTCATAGCATCCTACAGCCAACACAGCAACCTTTTGCTCAATTTTCAACTCGTAAGATGATTTCTCATTTCTTTAGCTTTCTAGTTTTGGTGAGACCCTGCACATTAATACAAATGTGAGACCCACATCCGATATCCAATACCCAAGAATCACTAGCAGAGTAGTTAACTTCAATCACGTAAATACCTGAAGCAGTAGTTGCGTTATATATGATACGACTAATTTTCTTCAAAATCTTATAAAAAGACACGCCCAACACCCACATTTTGATGTAGGGTCCACACGTCATATTAGCTGTTGCGCAATGTGTTGTGACTTAGTGTTGTCATTCTAGCATTTCCCTTTTAGATTTTGTAATGTCTTTCAACACTCCGGCCAGCTTCACCCCTATAGAGTAAAGGCTTCTGATAAAAGTGGAATAGGAGAAAGGATATTAAGGATTGATTGGTTCTTTATAAAATATAAGTTTGAAGGCCAATCAAATAATAATTAAAATTTATAAAATGTTCCCAAAGTAAGGGAGATCATTACAACTACAATTTTAATGTAACCACAGTCCACGGAACAAATTCAACAAAGCCAGGAGAATAATTTAATCAAGCCAAGGTACATGAATACATGACTTATAATTTCAATCTCTCCGGACCAGATCATATAAAATAAATCCATCCAAACCATACTCTATAATGAACTCCATATCAAACCAGGCCATATGCCTTGAACATAGAACCAAAATGAACCCTATCAAATTGATGTCATCATCCTTAATCACATCATGCTAATTAATTTGAAGGGGATGGGGTGAGGCCAGGGATTGAAGGAATTGAGTTTGGGAGTGTAGTTGGAATAGTAGGCATAGGAATTGAAGATAGGGGAGGCAAAGTGAGTTGTGGGACTGTGGGCAAAGTAGGCAGTGAAGGCACTTGGGAGCTTGGCAATGGCGGCAATGCAGGCAATGTTGGCTTTGGCATGGAAGGGAGAGTCGGCATAGGTGGTGCTTGAATTGCAGGCAGCGGCGGCAATGTTGGCAGGGTCGGGTTTGGCGTGGTAGGTAGAGTCGACAGAGCTGGTAGTCCTTGAGGTATAGACAATGGTGGCAATGTTGGTAGTGAAGGTAAAGGAGGTAAACTCGGCTTAGGGAGTGCAGGGGCAACAGGTGCAGGTGGTGCAGTGGTGTCCAAGAGATGGCGAGTTGCGTCGCCTTTGTCGATGCTTGAGAACAACAAAGCGGTAACGAATACAACCATTCCGAAGCTGTTTTCAAAGGCCATGTCTGTGTTTTGAATTACTATGAAGAATTGTAATAGATGAATTACTTGTGCAATCTCAGGATGATAAACCAGTAGTCCTGCTAGGACTATTTATAGATGTTCAAGGGATTGGGGTCTAATTCGTTGTTGACCATCCCATAATAATGCTTGCTCAAAATGTCAAAAATTGGTCCAACTGTCTGGTGTTGATAGTTGGTTAGTTACTTGGTTGATTAGTTCAACTAAGCATCATGTACGCATAAGATCATTTTCATTAAACAAATCATTGCATTTTTTATTTTTAATTTTAATTTTGAATCAATAACCATAAGATGATAATGGGAATAAGTATATGTTGGCACCAATTGTGAAATTGTCACTGCACCCTAGAATTTGGTTGTATTTGTGGTGTTTGGAACCAATTGTACTGATTAATTCATTTTCAGGCACTGAAGGGACCGTCCCAACCCAATTTTCTTCGTTCACGATATTTGAATTCAAGACCTCGCTTATGGGAAACGAGTCCCTTCCCACTCGATCCAACTAGTTGTTGTTGGTAATTTGGTAGTATTTTTGCAGATTGATTTTGTTAATATTTTGTGGTTTAAACTTAGCTATCAAGTTCATTCTAAAGTTCTAAACCCTGGTTGAGAATATATATATATATATATAGGTACTACTACTATGGGAATCAAATATATACCCATGTCATGGGTGCACTATTTACAACCATTGGATTCAAATCCAATACATTAATCCAGACGTCATAAATGCACAAATCATTTAATGCACAACACATTTTGAGAGGGTTCCATGGCATGGGTATATATTTGAGCTCCATTGTATAATATCTCATATATATATATATATATATACACATATGGGATATTCTACAATGGAGCTCAAAATATATATCCGTGCCATGGGAACCCCTCAAATTGTGTTATGCATTTATAACGCCTCGATCAATATTAGACCCGGACTTTATTACAGAATACTATGCATCTATATTTATTTTCTTATAAATAAAAGTTATTTAAAAACCAAATATAAAATATAGGAAGAATAATGTAATAAAGTTGTTATTGCGTAAAAAAAAGAATAAAAACAAAAAATATTTAAAATAATGTATTTAATTAGGCTATTAATTAAGATATTGATATTAATTAGGCAAACATTAACTTGAAAGCTACGTAGAGTTGACATGTGCCAACATGTACATAGCTTTCTTATATGAAATATGATTTTTTTGACATTCTTTTATTACATACATTTGCTACACAAAGGTGTAGATTCCCTTAAAAATTGTGGGGCCCACATATTACAATCAAATCTACCCATTGTGTAGTAAATGTACGTCTCCTAGTGTGACGGCCCCGAGTTTCCCACAAACTAGGCCCCGCCGCCCTAAGCCCATGGACCCTCGAGCGTCTCGCGAGGTCAACGCAAGCCTAGTAAGCCTTTAAATCCACCATTATACGTAAATTCATAATTTTAAGTTGAGTTATTAGTATTTTTCAAGTTTTACAAATTAGCGGAAGCAATTACTACATTAAATAAATCAACAATAATTGTAAAAGAGTTGGACAACCTAATTGTGGAACCCTGCATAAGTATATCATCATCAGAGGAGTATAAATATAAGATATACATGTCCAAATTCTCTCAAAAACCCAACTCTCAGTGTTTTAAAACAAGTATATCTAATAGTACAAAAGAATCACCTAGCTATGGAGCCTTCCCCTTGTTGGACCGTGGATCTGCACTCAGTCAAACACAAGAATGACGAGCCCAGGTAAGTAAAATCCAATAGGATCTAAACAGTAATTCAAAATAAATGAAGCAGTCTAAAAGTCATGCGGATAAAAAGAAAGTTGTATGGAATGCATGATAATAAGACTGTAAAAAATGAAAGTACAACGAGAAATTAGTGTCAAATGAAACAATAGAGAGGTGCCCAAGTAGTCCAAGACCACCGAGTGTCGGTCATAAAGTCGCGGCAACGCCAAGCAGACTCGGGTCTTAGGACGCGGCATCGCCTGCTGTACCTAGACCGTCGCGAATGAGGGATATCAATGGTGCCCCAGATAAAACACATCTCATTCCGACCAAATACTCAAGTGACTCGAGGTCATGGCCCCGATTGCAAGCCGACAACCACTCCAATCAGAGACACTCGTATGACTCACTTGGCCCTCGGACACTCATAAGTGGGTGGGAATTCCAATGAAGGGACACACAAGATACAATATCAATAAAATATAAGCTCAAATGAAATACCGTGCATTTCCTAGCTGGTTTTACTTACCTCGAGAAATCGCAAATCGTACTCAAAACGTCTCGCTCACGCCTCGATATGCGCACCGACACCCGACTATAGCTTCCTAAGTCCCTAGTGTCCATTTATACCAATTAAATTACTTAAGTCATTCAAATCAATATGTTCGCTATTAAATCCGCAATCACTCGATCCCAACACCAAAATATGGTTTAGGACCTCACCATGGCCTACGCCTCTCGTCTTCTTCGCGAGCAATCCATCGCGTCGTCGAGCTTCGTCAAAGTCACGACGCCTTGTCCACTGTTGTTGTGTCTCGTCGGGGATCAATCGGTCCGCAACGCCGCCACCGCGCCGTTGCTCCACGCCGTTCACCGCTCGGCCGGTGTCCCTGCGCCGGAGCCGCACCACCGTCCGCCCATCCGCGCCGGAGTTCAGCCGCCGCGCGCCGCCGTTCGCGATCTTCTCGTTCGCGATCTTCCTTCGATGGCTTGTCGCCGCGAGCCGCCGTCGCGCCGCTTTGGTCCGCCGCTCGCCGCTCCCCGCTCGTCGTCGTCGTCCCCCTACGCCCGCGCACCTAAGCCCACGCCGATGGTTCGCCGTCTTTCGAGTCACCGCTCCTCTCGTCGGTGTCCTCGCTCCTCGCCGGCGCCGCTCCCTCTCTCTCTCTCTCTCTCTCTCTCGTCGTCTCTCTCTTTCTTTCCCTCTCTCTCTCTTATCCGTTTAAATGAATTTTTTTATAATTATCTCCTCGATTTTGTGTCGAAATAAACCCCAAAAAATAACCCATTTTCGCCAAAAAATGACGAAAATACCATTGCACTCCGAAACATGGGTATACCGCGTCTAAACCTTAACTTGACCCAATTTCGCGTCGATTCGATCCGTATCACGACGAGTGGGTCCCACATACGACCCCGAAATTGCACGTGGCACGATTTAGATTTTTAGGGCCGTTACGGCCTTCTTCCCAACTAATTAGAATTTCGTCCTCGAAATTAAAGCAATTCACAAAGGATGATAGTGTTTTGTGAAGGCCCAAGGCCATACCCGCCAAGGCCATACCCCCATCTTACTTTGTAGGGATGGGCTCCTCCGTGATTTGAGTGGGCTCCTCCGAGACCTGCAGGCTGTGTAATGCCCTTACACACCTTACACCATCTGTCTCCTCCTCTTTAATATATGCCAGGGCAACATCCTCGAAACATATATGAGAAAAACCCAAAGGAAAATACCATTTCCATGATCCACCGTCACACACACATATCATCCGTATGTCCGTAAAAATTTGAACCAGTCTCTCGGACTGTTCGTCAGTCTCTCTAGTCTAGTGGATTTCAAACCCAACTCATCGACCAAGCGACCTGAAATAAAACTATCAAGTTAAGGGTAGCAATCGGATCTAGCTCGAAAACAGCATGAACCTGCTCCCGGCTCTGCTGTGGTTGTCATCTGCCCAATCGTGGACACGTACCGGCGAAGTGACCTGGCTGTTTACACTCCCAACAAGTACGCTGAGATCTCGATCCAGATGGAACACTCTGTCCCCGTCCATACATCGCCTCGACCACCGCCTCGCCACTTCCCTAATCCTCGATATCTGCGTCGAGAGAACATGACGGTGCGGCGGTTTGTGGTGTGCTAATATAACTCTGTACTGGAGCAAATGGTATTGGCGTAATACGCATAGGAGGTGGAGATGCAACAGATCCCACACTCTGAGCTCGATCTCTCGACCTTCACTGTCTAGGTCTCTTCCTCCTCCCGTCACCACTCGATCTGACATCTGGTTGTGCTGGTGGTGGAGCTGCGTCTACTGTACTAGTGCTCTGAAAAGTCTCACTGGCCAAGCTTCTCTTATACGCCTCTTGTAAAGTCCCTGGAGCTGTGGTCACCACCATAGACCCGATCTCACCCAACAGGCCATTCATGAAATAGTAGGCATGATCAGTGTCCGTATCAGCTATGCCTCCGGCATAGTCCATCAACCGCAAATATCGGCCCTTATACTACATCACTGTCTCGTCAGCCGCCTATCGAATGTTCTGAAACTACGTCCTCTTCATGTTCCTGACCGCGTATGGGAAATACTTTTGATTGAACATCTCCTTGAGTTTAGTCCAGTCCTTGGGTTTCCCCTTCGTAGCCATCATGCTACGCCACCACGCATCAGCCTCTCCGAACAACGAAGCTGATGAGATGTTCGGCCTCATATGCTCTGGTGTGGCCAAGACGTTATGGATCTTCTCGTAACTCCGCATAAATTTCTCCGCTGCTCCGAGATCCGTACCACCGTGAAACTTTTCCGGGTGATGTCGCTGAAATCGCGAGACTTCCTCGCCTTAGCCGTCACTCGTGTGCTCCCATCAGTGGGCGTGCTCCGTGTATCATTCGCCGGTGTAACAGGAGTAGATGGTGCTCTCTCAGCCTGAACGTGTACTCCCTCAGGTCTGGTCGGCGATGTAGAAGTCGTAACATCGGCATGTACTGTCGGCGCACTCCCGCCCTGAGTACCTGGTGCTGCGGCTGCAGATGTAGAAGACGATGCTGTAGCCGGGCTTCTCAAAAGTCGGAGAATCTCCTGAAGTTGCTGGCCATGTGAGATGACTAGCTGGGACATCGCATCTAACCTCTCTTGAACGTCACCCGGACCGTATCACTGATCTCGGGCTGATCGGCTATCGTAATATGAATGCGATTCTCGATTCAGGACATAGCTATCGATAGTAGTATAATACGACACATCAAATATCTCATATAATCCAAATTTTAATTTCCCAACTCTCTTCACTTCCCAACTAAGACTCTAAGTCATGATCATAGGGTTCCACTCTAAGTTCCAACCGTGTCCTAACTCTATTTTTTAAAACCTTACTCTATGATACCAACTGTGACGTTGGTATCACAATGTCTTAAGCCATGAAATTCTCAAAACTAGGCTCTGATACCAACTGTGACGGCCCCAGTTTCCCACAAACTGGGCCTCGCCCGGCCTAAGTCCACGTGGACCCACGAGCCAGTCTCGCGAGGTCAACGCAGGCCTAGTAAGCCTTTAAATCCACCATTATACGTAAATTCATAATTTTAAGTTGAGTTATTAGTATTTTTCAAGTTTTACAAATTAGCGGAAGCAATTACTACATTAAGTAACTCAACAATAATTGTAAAAGAGTTGGACAACCTAATTGTGGAACCCTGCATAAGTATATCATCATCAGAGGAGAGTAAATACAAGATATACATGTCCAAATTCTCTCAAAAACCCAACTCTCGGTGTTTTAAAACAAGTATATCTAATAGTACAAAAGAATCACCTAGCTATGGAGTATTCCCCTTTGGACCGTGGATCTGCACTCAGTCAAACACAAGAATGACGAGCTCAGGTAAGTAAAAGCCAATAGGATCTAAATAGTAATTCAAAATAAATGAAGCAGTCTAAAAGTCATGCGGATAAAAAGAAAGTTGTATGGAATGCATGATAATAATACTGTAAAAAATGAAATTACAACGAGAAATGAGTGTCAAAGGAAATAATAGAGAGGTGCCCAAGTAGTCCAAGACCACCGAGTGCGGGTGCCACAGGGTTGGGGTCATAGAGTCGCGGCAACGCCAAGCAGACTCGGGTCTTAGGACGCGACATCGCCTGCTGTACCTAGACCGTCGCGAATGAGGGATATCAACGGTGCCCCGGATAAAACACATCTCATTCTGACCAAATACTCAAGTGACTCGAGGTCATGGCCCCGGTTGCAAGCCGGCAACCACTCCAATCAGAGACACTCGTATGACTCACTTGGCCCTCGGACACTCATAAGTGGGTGGGAATTCCAATGAAGGGACACAGTACAATATCAATAAAATATAAGCTCAAATGAAATACTGTGCATTTCCTAGCTGGTTTTACTTACCTCGAGAAATTGCAAATCGTCCTCAAAACGCCCGCTCACGCCTCGATATGCGCACTCGATACCCGACTATAGCCTCATAAGTCCCTGGTGTCCATTCATACCAATTAAATTACTTAAGTCATTCAAATCAATCTGTTCGCGATTAAATCCGCAATCACTCGATTCCAACACCAAAATATGGTTTAGGACCTCACCATGGCCTACTCCTCTCGTCTTCTTCGCGAGCAACCCATCGCGTCGTCGAGCTTCGTCAAAGTCACGACGCCTTGTCCACTGTTGTTGTGTCTCGTCGGGGATCAATCGATCCGGCAATGCGCCACCGCGTCGTTTCTCCACGCCGTTCACCGCGCCGCTGCGCTTATTGCGCCGCTCGGGCGCGCCATTATGCGGAGCCGCACCACCGTCCAGCCATCCGCACCAGAGTTCAGGCAACCTCGCCGCCGCCGCTGCAGCTCGTTCGCGATCTTCCTTCGATGGCTCTTCGCCCGCGAGCCGTCGTCCGCGCCGCTGTCCGCCGCTGCTCCCCTGCTCCTCATCGTCGTCCCCACAGCCGCGGCACCTCGTCCACGCCGATGGTCCGCATTCGCGCTGGTTGGTTCGCCGCTTCGAGTCACCGCTCTCTCTCTCGCCGGTGTCCCTGCTCTCGCGTTCGGCCGCTCTCTCTCTCTCTCTCCGTCTATCTCTCTCTCTCTCTCTCTCTTATCCGTTTAAATGAATTTTTTTAATAATTATCTCCTCGATTTTGTATCCGAAATAAACCCAAAAAAAATACCCCATTTTCACCAAAAATTGACGAAAATACAATTGCACTCCGAAACACGGGTATACCGCGTCTAAACCTTAACTTGATCTAATTTCGCGTCGATTTCGATCCGGATCACGACGAGTGGGTCTCACATACGACCCCGAAATTGCACGTGGCACGAGTTAGATTTTTAGGGTCGTTACACCTAGAATGTTAGATTATCATCGCCTTCTTATATATATAATCAATTATCAAATATATATATATATATGGGATATTCTATAATGGAGCTTAAATATATATTCATGCCATGGGAACCCCTCAAAATGTATTGTGCATTTATGACGTCTCGATTAATGTGTTGGATTAGAATCCAACTAGTTTTAGGCCCAAACATTATTTCGAAATACTATGAATCTATATTTATTTTCTTATAAATAAAAGTTGTTTAAAAATCAAATATAAAATACATGAAGAATAATGTAAAAAAAGATGTTATTATGTACAAAAAAAAGAACAAAAACAAAAAAAAATTGAAAAAATGTATTTTTTAGGGCCGCTAAGGGCACCCCACCGTTTCATGAAGGCACCCAAGTTATTTGTAAAAATTTCAGCGAAAATGGAAAAGACCATTTTGCCCCTGTATATATATTGATTCAAACCCCACAAACCATTTTGAGAAAGAAACAGGGGCACCCCACCACCAAGATTGAACCATAAAGCGACATTGCGTTTGGCGAGCGTTTATCGATTCTTGCGGCTTGACATCATCATCCGACGAGGTAACAATGTTTGACAACCATATGATGCGTTGTTGGAGCTGTGAATTTGAGTAAAGCTGTGAAAATGATGATTTGTTTGTCAACGTAGGGTTTGGAAATTTTGACAAATCCGAACTTGTTTGCACTATATAATGGAAGATTGTCTTGCTACGGTGCAAGAGGAGGTTGAACTTGAGGTAAATTTTTAAATTTAATGTGTTTTTTATGCGGTTATTCGAAGTTTACGTCGATGTGCGCGATTGATTCGGCCTCGCGGGGACCGAGATGTATAGCAACGTCTCGGTCATAAAGGATCGTGATGTGTGCGTAGTTCACGGTATGGGACGGACCGAGACTATTGAGTAACTCTCGGTCGTACGTGAGCGAGACGCGAGACGATTAAAGTATCGGACTGTACAACCGAGAACCTATTTTTTGGGGTTTTTTTGTGATTGTCTTTGTACATTTTGGTTGATTATAATGTTACATTGCATTGCGAGTAATGCCGGTTTCTACCTTATTTCCGGACTACAAGGACACGTTTACACCTTGTAGGTCATTCCCTCAGAGAAGCGGCTATTTTATGGCTTCAAATGATAGGCCGCGAGAACATGTATGTGCTAGTGACAAAGCACTACGATGCGGGGCATTAAGCGTAGGGGAGGGTGAAACTTGCGTGTGAGAGGTCTAGAACATATGGGGAATGTCTCGGAGGGTAGGGAAGGGAAAGCGGCCAAAATTTCTACGAAAGCAAGAAATGATGAAGAAGAGGAAAAGGCGAAGACCCAAATTGGTACGAAGAAATGTGGATGTCATTTCCTTATCAACGTAAAGGAAAATGCTTGACTCCTTGTGGTATGTCACTTGTCATATGTGGGAGGCACAATCACTCACCCGCAAAAAAACTTGGATGGCCATTCATTTGCGGAAGATTGGATAAGGGGGAGCAGGAGGTTGTGGGGCAAATGACAAAGGGAATGTGAAGCCAAGAGACATCCTAAATACGTTGAAGCAAAGAGATGTTGGAAACGTATCGACAATGAGGACAATATATAATGCAAGACAAAAAGTCGAAATGAGGATGCGGGTGGGAGGACTCAAATGCAACAAATGTTGCACATCTTGGAGAAGAATAAGTGGATGTCCCGACATAGGAAGCATCCCGATACGAATGTTGTCACCGATTTATTTTGGTCACATCCCAGGCTCAATAAAGTTGCTAAGGTGTTTCTCATCGGTAATTTTGATGGATTGCACGTACAAGACAAATAGTAGAATGCCTTTGTTGGAGATTGTTGGCATCACTTCTACGCACTTGACCTTCTCCGTTGGGTTTGCATTCATATCATCAGAGAGTCATGCGAATTATGTTTGGGCACTTGAGAAGTTGAGATCCATATTGGATGGGTGGCTTAAACCTGACGTGTTTGTCACCGATAGGGACTTAGCCCTTATTAGTGTCATTGAAGAAGTATTTTCGTCAGCGTCTCACCTCCTTTGCTCTTGGCACATCAACAAAGTAGTATTGGCCAAGACTAAGAAGATGTTTGGGGAGAACGATGGTTTTGCGCGTTTCATGGATAGGTGGACGAGCGTGATGTATGCCAACTCGGAGGTCTTATTCGAAGTTAGGATGAATGACCTGCATTGTGAGTTTGGGACTGTGAAGGGTCTTACTGAGTACTTGGACAACACATGGGTAAAGAACTACAAGGAGAAATTTGTCCCCGCTTGGACAAATAGAATTATGCACTTTGGGGAAACAACAACGCAGAGGGTGGAGTCTGCGCATTCCATTCTGAAGCTACACCTTGGCTTGTGATCGGGCCAATTTTGAGACTTTGTGGAATGTGGTTGATGGCCTCCTTAGAATCCAACACAACAACATCAAGGCATCGTTTGAGCTAAGTTTGAATGTGGTCCAACATGAGTACATTGATGAGTTATATCGACGATTGCGTGGTTATGTCTCTCAACGGGCGCTTAGGCTAATTAGAGATGAATTGACACGTGGAGAGGATGTTGGTCACGACTCCACTCGTTGTGGTTGCGAGATACGTACCACACATGGACTTCCTTGTGCACACGAGCTAAACCATCATATATTTGCTGGGTCGCCCATCCCTCTCGAGGACATTCATGTTTCTTGGCGGAAGTTGAGTATGATACATGAGAATCTGTGGATCGGTGTGGATACAACGTTCACGATGAGATTGAACGGGTGTTGCAAAAGTTTCATGCTTGCTTGATGAGGACGATCGCCTCAGGATTATTCAGCAGCTCAGGGAGATTAGTCGACCTTCCTCTACACCGGGTGTTATGCCGCCGGCGAAAATAAAGACAAAGGGAAGGACACCAGGGTGTTCAATCGGAGGCAAGGCAGGATCGAAGAGAAAACACGAAAATGACGATTCTTCCACGACTAGATTGCCGAGCGGATTTGAGTACGTGCTTTCCACAGAAGAGGCCTCTACTTCGAGGAAGAAGAAAAGCAAAGTTGTTCATAAAATGCGTCGTGCCAGTCGACGCACGCAAAGTGCATCTAACATGGCTTATGATCATTGCATAGAACCGGATTGGTTGCCACATGTTGAGGGCACTATCGATGTGGTTGCCGATGGAAATTGTGGATATCGGTGTGTTGCCTCTGGGCTTGGACTTGCCGATGTAGACGGTTGGAGGATTGTTCGTAGAAGGATGTATGATGAGATTATCGGGTACGAAGACCTTTGGCGGGAAGTGCTTGGCACGAGTTACGAGACTGTCAAGATTGCGGTGCATTGTCCAGATAATCAAGTTGGTGCATCTTTCAAAGAATGGTTGACACTTCCAGACATGGGATTGTTAGTATCCACTGCATTCAATGTCATTCTTGTAAACCTCTCGCATGGGAGTGCCTCGACATTTCTACCTCTACGTAGTGCTCCACCGTTGTCGTTGCACAACAGACATATCATTGCCATGATAAATGACAGGAATATCCATTGGGTTAGGGTAAGTTCTATGAATTTTTTTGAATTGTGAGGTTTCCCCCCTGATCGGGTTTGTCACAATATCTTCTATGTTATACTATTCACTCTGACAGGTGAAGTTGCGTGTGAATGCATTGTTGCCATCCTTATATCCATCGTGGGACCGGTATCTGAGGACTGCGCCAAAGGTTGGCGAGATGGATTCGTATTTCGAGATATCGCGCCCCTTGCAACTGTTGATGAAGGCACCATATCCGTTGTAGATTTAGGTACACCGTAGTGTAAAACTTGTACCTAGCAATCTTGATGGTTGTACATTTTGAAATTTAGAAAGTTAGTTTGAATGTTATATGGATATACAATGAGTTAAGTTTCGGTGCAAATTGTTGTATTGTTGTACATTTTGATTCTTGTAGAGTGAGTTTGAATGTTATGTTTGATATATAATGAGTTAAGTTTCGGTGCAAATTTTCTTGTTGGATTTTGATTCTTGTAAAGTTAGTTTGAATGTTACGGAGGATCTATAATGAGTTAAGTTTCGGTGGAAAGTGACGTGTCGGCCACTGAATGACCGAGGCCAGACGGTATAGTCTCGGTCATTCAGGGCCGACAAGTAACGTGACGGCTCGGTCGCACAATGCTGAAATTTAAGCCTCTCGTCGACCTACGCGCGACCATACTCAGGGATTCTCGGCCATGAGTAACCGCGAGTTTGACACCCATCTCGTTACCATCGCACCGAGAGCATTTGGTCGCCATGTTCAACAAATGCACAGGAATAGCTCGTCGACCAGTGGCCGAACGCACTGATATAATGTCGGTTACGAGGCACCGATAGTCGCAAAAAGGTTTCGTCCATCAGTGACCGACACATTGGAAAATACAGGATCCACCGACATTCTCGGTTAGGCCACACCGAGAATCCAGCGTTTGTGTCGGTTGGTCAGGACCGACAATTCAATATAAGTGTCGGACCTGCTTGACCGAGACACCCTCTGAATCAAAAAAACCATGTATTCTAAACCAAAATTGACCAAGATACAACTATAACAAATGTAGAAGAGCAAGTAATGTAAAACAATGTCCAAAATGTCACCACGAACATTAATCAAATGATCCTACTGTCATAAATCACTCATCAAACATACAAGTACTCTACCAAACGGTCATAAACCATTCATCCATGTACTTAATCGTATGAAGCTGTCATAAAACTGTCATAAAACATATTCATCAAACATTCATCAACTAGTCTCGGCCAAACAATAAAATAAATGTCTATGTTCCTCAAACACTCATTGCTCATTGCTTTGGTTTCTTCAAATTCTTCCTTTGATACTCCTTCCCAAGCATTCTCTTCGGAGGGCGAGCATCGGCCGTGGCGGGCGGAGCATTGGCCGGGGTGGAGTGTGTGGAAGTGCTACCATGCTGGGACTGCCTCGGGCCTGCTTCGGTAGGGGCGGATGTGGCGGTTGTGCCGGTTGCGGTCGCCGGAGTGGTACTCGTGGTGGTGGGACCTATACTCCTCCCCGAAAGGAAATTGACGATATCACTCGCCATTGTCCTCGCAGAGACTCAAGCGTACACAACTCCGGCGGGAGGTCCATCCATCGCAATGCCGCGTCCAACGCACGCCTATTACGCTGATGAAATTAATCGGGTTAGTGTTAATGTAAAACATATCGGGATGAAAACAAATGGCATGTGGGCATGCATAATACATATAACCATTTCAATACATCCAGTAGCTCGTTGTCTGCGATGGTTGTGGCGACCATCTCTTCGTCCTCATGGCTCGGATTGGTGATCACGGGATGAGACACTTTGAGGAACCAAGGTAGGTAGTCCGGTGTAGCCAAAAACTCGAACTCGCGCTTGTCACCACGAACTTCGGGAGCCAACAAATTGTTCATCCATCGCTCCCAATTATCTTGCTTTGGAACCCATACTTGATCGAGTACTTGTTCGCGAGATGGGCCTCGGTTTGTTTCCAATGGACGGTACGGAGGATCGGTATAGATTGCACGTGGCCAAAGCTGTCTCAAAATCCTCTCGGGATGGTAGGGCTCCACCACATCCATGTACTTGATCGTCCCCCTTTGTAAAAGGCCATCGCGTGCACAACTCCATTTTCCCGAAATTCACATATGGGTCCCAGGGACATATTCAAAATGCAACAACCATTGTTAGCAACCAAAAATACAAAAACATCATTCATCACGGGAGATGGATAACCATCTCACCTCACTGGGCGCAACCTATCCAAGGTTCTCCTAATGGACCCGAGCTTGTCAACATTCGCCACGGTCTCGTGCTTTTGAATCCATCTCTGCAGACACGAGGTTGCACGTAGTCCATGTATTTCGCATTGGGTGTGGCGAGACCAAGTTTGAAATAGTCGTACACCCATCCCCTGTAAATACATACAATGTTAGTTAGTCCACAAATGCAAGTTGGTGTAATTATTATACCAAAAGGAAAGTAAGTCTATTTTATAACAAACCTCAAGCAATGTGAGGTAGCCAAGCAATCGGAGACACTTTGCAGTCTCGTGGCGGACCCCAAGTGTCGATACAAGTAGGCCAACGCAGCCCGCACCCCATGCGTACTTTCCCACATCGTCCAAGTCTTCAATAAGCTTCAAGAGCGCGATCGACACCGAGACCCACTCTTATCGGCAAATAGGGTCTTGGACAAAAGGTACAACATATACGCTCGGGCTGTGCATTCCACATGAGGATAATTTGTGGGTCTCGAACCAGCTTTGGGGCACCATCGACTCTTCAACCAACATTTGCGCACTGTGAGCCCCTTGCTGATATTCACCTCCTCCTCAGCCTCCTCGACGCTAACCCCAAGTAGGTTCGAGACCATCTTAATAGCGTCCGAAGCGAGATTCCTCCGTGTACCTCGCAAAGTTCTCCACTGCCACAACTTTGCCCGTCACAAGAATCTTCAGGAGGAAGCTCACATCCTCTAAGGAGATAGACATTTCACCAAAAGGTAAGTGAAATGTGTTCATCTCCATTGCCGCCACCGCTCCACGAATGCGAGAGATAACCTCCTTGTTGGCCTTGCGGTATGAACAATCTATCGCGTATTCAACCCGAACTATTTGAATAATCCTCTCGAAGTTCCGCCGTGTCGGGGTGGCACGTACGTTAATCTCATTCTTGTATCCGAGCTCCGTGATTGATACACTTGAGAACCGGACGCTCTGCAACAAAAAAATACATCTCGTCATATTTGTGAAAACCACGAGTTTTAAATTACTCCGTTCAATGAAATTTTAATTACCTCATTGCTCCAAATCGCTAATGCGACATGATCCTTAAAGCTCTTCAACAACGCCCGTCTATGGGACCACCGGGAAAGGAGCACGCACTTCAACGGCACTTACGGCTCTCATTCATTATGGCCGGCTCCACCACTACTACTCCCGTGTACATTACGATCGGTTTCGTCGTGTTCCCGCCGCCGATGAGTCATCGCTACTAGACTCCGATGCATGACTCTCTTCTTCCCCTCGGGCAACAACAAGATCCTTGGGTCGCCAGGCGTCGATGTTCGAACCCTCATCGTGAATTTCTAACCTTGCACGATTTCCATCTCTTTGCCTTTCCCTTAACATCTTCATTCTCCTTCTCTTTCTCTTTCCAGGTAAGATGATGTCGGGGTCTCCGGCGCCTCGCCCCGGTTAGGCCTCGACACTTCAACACCGGCCTCCTCCCTAGTCGTCGGCGCTTCGAACGAGCCATTCCTGAAAACAGTACAACATATAAGCGCATGGAACAGAACCCAAAAAAATTTACAAAAAAAAATGTTCAAATTCATCCATTTCCGATGTCTCGGTCAAGCAGGTTCGTAAACCAACCCATAATTTCGGCCACTCCTGACCGAAAAGGGGTCACATATCTCGGCAGTGTACAACCGAGAGCAATTGAACGTTCTCGGTTGTACACCACCGACATGGCTTGACCAATTCAATTCACCTTACTCTCGTCTGTGCCGACCGAGGCGACTCTAACCCTCTCGGCATTGTACAACCGAGAGAAGGAGTACATTCTCTGTTGTATACCACCAACACGACATTATCTAACACTAATTGTACCTCTCGTCATGTCTCGCCGAGATAACACAAGTAATCTCGGCCATTCGTAATCGAGACTACGTGAACTCTTCCGCCTTCTGGCCGAGAGGCGAGTTGCCCAAAATTTACCTTGTCTCGGCCATGCTTGGCGAGACAAAACACACTTTCCGGCCCGCTGTGTGGCGAGAACCGCGATTTTCCAATAATGGAACCATTGAACACACCGCCACACACACATTACAACTACTCTACCAAATGTAACTTAATTAGACTATAAACGTACCTTCAAACGATCGATTTCGGGCCAAATGTGTGTGTTCGACAAACTTCAACCGAGCCCTAATTTGGAGACGAAATCGCCCAACACCGGAGCCTACAAGCGGAAAAACCTCATACAACGAAGGAGAAACACACGGAGACGGACGGAAAACACGATTTCAGGTAATCCTCGCAATAGTCGATCCTCAACGAATGGGTTCTTCCACAAGGAGTTCGCTGGTGGTGGTGGTGGGGGTGGTGGGGTGCGAGAGTTTTGAACGAGGGGTATTTTGGGTATTTCGGGTCCAATTTTTGGGTGCCTCGGGTAAATTGGTTAGTGCCCTCATTAACTGGGTGCCTTCATGAAACGGTGGGGTGCCCTTAGCGGCCCTTTTTTTTTGTATTCATTGGAGGCAAATTTTTCCTGAGTTACATATGACAAAATCTGGGAACGATACTCCCATTACATCATCTCTCAAAACAGGAAATAAGCCCGTCGGACATTGTGTCAAAATATGCAATCCTATCGAAGCTTTGCGCAGCAAATGAGTCAAGCTAGTCTCTTTGCCCGATTTCCTTCACGATGATTGTGAACAATTCGAATACTCCAATCTCGCTGTACGAGATTTCTAATCAACGACACCAGGTGTCTATGATGATTAACCGAAATACTTTCTCCCTAAAGAAGATCAACCACACTTTTATTATCCAACTCCAAAATTGCTTGACGCATCCCACAATCCCAAGTCAGCAGGGGACCTTTTAGAGTACCCGAAAGTTCAGCTTCAAACACCAAGCATCGATCAAGATTCATTACAAATCCACCCCTTCCAGTCACCGCTAGAGTCCCTGATCAGGCCACCCGCACTCGCTTCCCCGTGGTCTCTTTTTAATGCACCATCAGTATTGATTTTTGACCAATGAGTAGGAGGGCATTCCCAACCAATAAGATGTTCACCTCTGATGCCATGAGAAGTCCGAACAGCAACAAAAGTTTCATTTGCAAACTGAAAATTTCTTGCCTTTGGCATCACCTCATGGTAGACTTCCATATGTGATACCTCTTCTTCGCCCATAACAATTCACTTATGCCGGTTCCATAAGAGCCAACATGTAGTCGCGAACAAGGTCGACCAGTCCAATCCCATAATCTGAAGTGATGAGGTTAGATTGGATAGGAGCCATATTCCTCTAATGAACTAGTGATCAAGTCATCAAAGCACCCTGGAGGTTGGAGCCTTTCCCATACAAGTAGGGCATGGGGGCAGAGACGAAGTATATGGTTTAGGGACTCAACATCATCTCACAGCGTCACGGCGGTCATATGTCTGCGACACCGAATTTCATTCGTAAGAAGAGCATTTTGAAAAGCCAACCACAGAAATGTCCGAACCTTTTCTTATATAATTAAGATATTGATATCAATTAGGCAATTTATTAGACAAACATTAACTTGAAAGCTACGTAGAGTTTACATATGTCAACATGTACATAACTTATATATATCTATCATATATATAAAAGCACGAATCACAAATTTTTGAGTGGTAATGAAATTTACCTATTTGCCCATACTTCTTTTTTTTTCATCTCCAAATCAACCTTTTCTTTTGTCTCCAAATCAAACTATAACTCCTTATCAATCCACCACGCGTTTTTTTTTCTTTATCTCCAAATCAATCATGAACTCATTCTCATCAATCCAATACACTTTTTTTTTAGAAAGTAATGTCCTAGCATGACTAGCTTATTTTTTCATTCACATCTTATCTCAATCACATTATAGAATATTGATAAGCTAAAAAAAGTACTCGTATTTCTAATTTTTAAATTTTAATTACAATTTTGAATTTTATTTTGAATTATATATATATATATATACATATAAAAGCATGAATCACAAATTTTTGAGTGGTAATGAAATTTACCTATTTGCCCATAATTCTCGTATGCGTTCTGATCCAAGTTTTTGAGTGGTAATGAAATTTACTTATTTGCCCATACTTCTCGTGCATTCCC
The DNA here is from genome assembly GCA_039657325.1 of Stephania cephalantha. NCBI lineage: Eukaryota > Viridiplantae > Streptophyta > Magnoliopsida > Ranunculales > Menispermaceae > Stephania > Stephania cephalantha. The sequence continues at coordinate 11,980,733 of CM077578.1, forward strand.
TAATCTTTTAAAATATCACTTTTATCCTTCAACTCCTCAATTTCGTTGGTTCGTTGGTTCTCTTTCGTCGGTTTGTTGGTTCTCGATTCTTCAACTTTCTGATTTCGTTAGTTCTCGATTCAATACAAATACCTATAATTTTCTTCGTCACCTAAAAAATCACTTTTACCCTTCAACTCTCTGATTTCCTATTCGATTGATGGTGGCTCTCCCTTACCTACCATTCGCTTTCTTTCTCTCATTGCACTGTTGCGATCTCTCGCTCCTAATACACTTCTTTGTTGCACTTTAGGTTTTCGTTCCTGATCATGAGTACGAATCAGATTTTCAAATTTCCTTTATCTGCAATTGATTGGGCTCGCTGGCATCTCTAACCTAACACTGATTCGGGTATGTGACTATTTGTGTGTCTTATATAAACAATGTTTCTCCATATATGTGAAAAAGAGGGAACCGTGGTCCTATTTTGGTCCGAGAAGGAGTTGGCTTCATTAATTATATTGTTCCTTGGTAGTAATGTTTTAATGTTGAGGTTTCCATCTCTTTCGCTTCATTTTTTTTTCTAATTTTCTTTTTCTAATTTTCTTTTTCTAATTTTTAAACTTTAATTACAACTTTGAATTTTATTAATAAATTCTTAGAAATTAATTCCCGCATGAGCGAAAGCGAAAGTCAATCAATCGTGCGTAGCACGTCTTGAAACTAATATATATATATAGATGGTTGCAAATAGTGTACCATGACATGGGTATATATTTGGTTCCCATAGTAGTAGTACCCTATATATATTGTAAATGTCAAATATATTAATCAGTTCAATAAAATAATGGTCTATAGAGTTTATACGTCTTGCATCTAAACTTAAATAAGGCCTCGCTTGGTTCGTTTTTGTCAACTTAAAGGAAAGTTAACTCACAGTGAAGTTCACATTTTCATGTTTGATTCAACTTTGAACTTAGGCCTTGTTTGATATGTGGGTGAGATATCTCTCAACTTACAGGGGAGGGTGAGTTATCTCCCCTCCCCCTCCCATAGGGAGATATCTCCCAGGAGTTCAATGGACAAAAATACCCATCACAAATCATTTTTTATTTTAAAAATATGTTTGAATGACATTTATGTCAATTCCCACATTTTACTGTTTTTAAAAATTTGCAACTTCCCTGCAAGTTTAAAATTGAACCAAACATGAAATACGAACTTACACTATGAGTTAACTCCATGGAGTTATCTCCACTCGCAATGTAAGTCGGCAAAAACGAACCAAACGAGGCCTTACAGGGAGTTGCAAATTTTTAAAATAATAAAACATATAATCGAATTGACATAAATATCCTTTAAACAAGAAATATAGATGTGGGTAATAATTAGGTAATTAATATAGGATAATTATGTCTACCAGTCTGAGATATAACTTCTTTAGAGGGAGGTGATGGAGTTTTTCACACCTAATGGTGCGAATTGAGAGATAACTTATAGAAGAGTTGAGTTTATAAAACTAACCAAACAAGATTAATTTCAACTCCCTTATAAGTTATCTCACAGCCCCCGACTCCAACCCTCAACCAAATAAGGCGAAAGTGTTTAAAGAGCTAGTGCTCCATCAAAAACACCACATAATAACTTTTTGATAAACACATTTTATAAAAAGGTAACTAATTAATTTGTACTTCTTGAAAATTTACTTGAAATTCTAAAATAAATATTCTTTTTCCAAAAAGGCGTATTTAATAGTTTTATTTTAGCTCATGCAACATACATAAATTTGAGCGCCGCTATGGGCACCCCACCAATTAATGAAGGCACATCACTGTTGAAGGCACCAAGTTGTTTACCAAAGGCACCCAAAAATTTTGAATGAAATCTCGAAATTGCCCCCAAGTGCACCCCACCACCAAATTCAAGAAGGGTTTAAGCAACTCCTCTGTCAATTTGAGCATCTCCTCTGTTTGTCGTCGAGGTTTCTTCCATATTCAGATAGCTCGAGTTGTTTGCATTGGGTACGTTGTAGGGCTCGGTCTTAAGGTTCCAATCTCACAGGAGGCGTTTTTTCGGCAGCTTATAGGTATGTTTGAACTCGATTTTGATAGATTATAGTTCGATTTTTGTTTGTTTTGTGTGGTTCGTCTGCTAGGTTAGGCAAATTTGCGAACCCATTTTTCTCGGCCACACAGGGCAGAGAAGATGCTAACAATCTCGGCTAACCATGGCCGAGATTTAAGTTTAAGGTTAGTTGCACTTAAAGTCTCAGTTACATAGTAACGAGAGACACATTGTTGTCTCGGTTAACCATAACCGAGATTATGCTTGGCAAATTTGAAAACTCGTTTTTCTCGGCCACATAGGTTAGAGAAGATGCTAACAATCTTGGCCATTGTTAGCCGAGATTTAAGTTTAAGGTTAGTTGTGCTTAAACTCTCGATTACATAGTAACAGAGACACATTGTTGCCTCAATTACCTATAACCGAGATTATGCTTATGTATTATTGTTTTAGGTAGCGTAACGCTGCAATTGCTTTCGGTCACCACATCACGAGAGTAATTCAGAGTGTATAGTTGATTTCCTTTTGGTGATGTACAACCGAGAATGAAAAAAATTTCTCGGTTGTCCATTACCGAGACTAATTGTTTTATCTCGGGCACGCGTCACCGAAATTCTAATTGTTTTCTCAAACCTGCTTGACCAAGACTATAGAAATGGAAGATTTTGTTCTTATTTTTTTGAATTTTACTTCTGTTTCTACTCCAGGCGCTTACATATTGTAGTCTTATCAGGTATGGCTCGTTCGAGAACCCCGGTGACTAGGGAGGAGGTTGATGTTGAGGTGTCGAGGGGTAACCGTGGGCGAGGCGGCCAGAGACCCCCGACTGCATCTTATCGGAAAGAGAAAGAGAAAGTATATGTGAAATGAAAACGAAAGATTGATGGGAATCGTGCAAAGAATGTTCAATTGCACTATGAGGGTTCCAACATTGACACGCGTCGACAAAAAGATCTTATAGTTGCCCGAGGCGAAGATGAGGCTCATGCATCAGAGTCTAGTAGCAGTGACTCATCAGCACCGACAGACACCACTAGTATCGATCGTAATGTTGGTGGGAGTACTAGTGCTGGAGGTGGCCATAATGAAGGAGAGTCACAAGGGCATTTGGAAATGTGTGTTCCTTTCCTCGGTGGTCTTCAGATGGATCATTGCTGAAGAGCTTTAAAGATCATGTCACATTAGCGATTTGGTGCAATGAGGTATATAAAGTTTCATTGAATGGAGTACTTAAAAACTTATGGTTTTCATATAGCTGATGAAATGTTTTTTGTTGTTGTAGGATCGCCCGATACTCGAGTGTATCAATCACGGCGCTCAGATCCAAGAATGGGACTTACAGTCGTGTCACCCTGACACCGAGGGCCTTCGGAGGATCATCCAGCGGTCTGGGTTGAATACGCTGATAGACTGCTCGTACCGCAAGGCTAACAAATAGGTTATATCTGCCTTTGTGGAGCGGTGGCAGCGGAGACGAACACATTTCACTTACCATTCGGTGAAATGTCGATCTCCTTGGAGGATGTGAGCATTCTCCTGAAGATTCATGTGGCGGGCAAAGTGGTTGCAGTTGAGAACTTTGCGAGGTACACCGAGGAATCTCGCTCGGATGCGATTAAGCTGGTGTCCAAACTACTTGGGGTTAGCATTGAAGATGCTGAGGATGAAGTGAACATCAGCAAGGGGCTCACAGTGCGAAAATGTTGGTTGAAGAGTCGATGGTGCCCCAAAGCTGGTTCGAGGAACACAACTTATCCCCATGTAGAATGCACAACCCGGGCGTACTTGTTGTACCTACTTTCTTGCACCTTTTTTGCGGATAAGAGTGGATCTTGGGTATCTATTGCGTTGTTGAAGCTTCTAGAAGATTTGGATGACGTGGGAAAGTACGCATGGGGTGCAGCCGCATTAGCTTACTTATACCGACACTTGGGGTCTGCCACCAGAGTACAAGTATCTCAGATTGCCGGCTACCTCACATTACTTGAGGTATATTTTTAAATCAACTTACATTGTTTTTTGAATAACTAGAATTACGTTTTGCATTTTCCCACTAATTAACGTTGTATGTATTTGCAGGGATGGGTGTACGACCATTTCAAACTCGGGCTCGCCACACCCAATGCAAAATACATGGACTACGTGCAACCTCATGTCTGTAGATGGATTCAAAAGCACGAGACTGTGATGAATATTGACAAGGTTGGGTCCATTAGGAGAACGTTGGACAGGTTGCGGCCAAGCGATGTGAGTTACTTAGCCAATCTTGTTGGTAAATGTTAAATTTAGTTTATGCTTACTAATTATGGTTGTCTATGTTTGATTAGGTCACTTGGGACCCTTATGTTAATTACAGCAGGGATAATGGAGTTGTGCACGCGATGGCCTTCTATAGTGGCACATTGAAGTACATGGATGTGGTAGAGCCCTACCATCCGGAGAGGATTCTGAAACAGTTTGGCCACGTGCAATCTATACCAGATCCTCCGTACCGCCCATCGGAAGCACATCGAGGCCCATCTCCACTCAAATACTTTGTCAAGTATGGGTTCCAACAAGACAATTGGGAACGTTGGCGTAACCATTTGTTGGCCCCCGAAGTTCGCGGTGACACGGCACATTTCGAGTTTTTGGCTACACCGGACTATCTACCTTGGTTCCTTAAAGTGTCTCACCCAGTTATCGTCAACCCGAGCTATGAAGATGAAGACATGGTTGCCACAACCATCGCTGACAATGAGTTATTTGAGGTATTGAATGTGTTATAAGTATTATGTAGAAGTGTTTGACATTTCTTGAAAACCCGTAATTTTTTACATTAACATATTTCTTTTTGTTTTCATCAGCGTAATAGGCGTGCGTTGGACGCGGCATTACGATGGATGGACTCCCCGCCGGAGTTGTGTACGTTAGAGTCTGCGAGGAAAATGGCGAGTGACGTCGTCAATTTCCTTCCGGGGAGGAGTTTCGGTCCTACCACCACCACTACCACTACCACCACCGCAACCGACAGCACCGCCACCGCCGACACATCAGCCCCTACCCAAGCAGGCCCTAGGCAGTCCCAACACGATAGCACTTCTACACATTCCACTCCGGCTAATGCTCCACCGCCAACGGTCGATGCTCGCCCCCCAAAGAGAATGCATGACAAGGAATACAATAGAAAGAATTTGAAGAAGCCAAAGCAGTGAGGGACTTGTTGAATGTTGAATTATGGAACTTTTACTGTTTTAGTTTTTGTTGGATTAAGGAACTTGTATAATGTTGTTTGAATGTTGGACTTGTTTGAATGTTGAATGACGGATTATGGAACTTGTACTGTTTTACATTAAATATTTGACTGTTGTCTATGTTGTAGTGCTATTGTTAGTATTGAGATTTGTTTTTAATAATTCTGGTTTACAAACATGTTCATTTCGTGATCAAGAAAAAAGTATCGGTTCTTCAGGGACGAGACCGGGATGAAATTATATGTGCCATACAACCGAAACGTTCCAAAAACTCACAGGTACGTACCTCCGAGAGCTTCATATGAGCCTCGTTGACTACTAACCAAGAGTTAAGTAGACAACGAAATTTGGCTAATGTCTCGGTTAGATGCGAACGAAAATATATATCACAGATCGGTTAGTTGGTGACGAAAATAATGTCATAATATCGGTTCCAGCATACCGTGAGGTGACCTAATTGCATGAATTATTATATTCTCGGTATGTAGTAACCGAGACCATGGTGAAATTCTCGGCTATATTATGCCGTAACCTAGTAGTCTCAGTAAGGTATCGACCATAACCCACCGTAACTACGCTAATAAACTCGATAGTGTCTCGGTTATGCATGAACGAAACTAAACATTTAGTTTCACCTTGGAGGAACCGAGAAAGCCTCCAGTTGGGTCGTGCACGGGTCAACGAGGCGTATCTGTAAACCAACAGATTACATAGTGAAACACTTCTCTCGGGAGTGTCATACCGAGAAGGTTGGCTAATTTCCGGTTATTGAATGCCGAAACATATGCGTGAGTCACGGACCGGCTTAGCCGAGAGTTAATTTTTTCACAATTACAAACCATAACATATCAATATTAGCTAACCGAGAAGCATACACTTAAAAACTTATATAACAATTACTTTGATACATATTTATTGAACACAAAGATTCTAGGCACATTGAAGTATACACATCAAAACTTAAAACGTTAAACACGACTATTGATAACTAAGGCGAAGCTAAATCTACTACGGAAAGCGTGCCTTTTTGAGAAGTTACAACTGACAATATTTCTCGAATTACGAATCCATCACGCCAACCTTTAGCGCACTCCTCAGCATACCTTTCCCACGATGGATATAATGATGGCAGCGGTGCATTCACAATCAACTTCACCTGTCAAATACAAAGTAGAGCAATAATATATTATCATATGATCAGAAGATGAAAAAACACAATTCACAAAAATTGTACAAACTTACCCTAACCCAATGGATATCATATCATTAATCATGGCAATGATAATTCGACTATGTAACGATGACGGTGGGACATTACGTAGAGGAATAAATGTCGAGCAACTACCATGCGAGAGGTTTACTAGAATGACATTAAATGGCGTTGATATTAACAGGCCCATGTCTGGAAGTGTCAACCATTCGTCAAAAGAGGCACCAACATGATTATCCGGACAATGCTAATCAGTCTTGACCTTCTCGTAACTCGTTCCAAGCACTTCCCGCTAAAAGTTTTCATACCCGATTATCTCATCAAACATCCTTCTACGTACTATCTTTCAACCATCGACATCGAGAAGTCCAAGCCCGGAGGCAACACACCGATATCCACAATTACCATCGCCTATCACATCAATAGTGCTCTCAACATATGGCAACCAATCCGGTTCTATGCAATGAGAATAACCAATCTTAGATACACTTTGGGTCTGCCGACATGTACGACGTATTTTAGGCCCCACTTTATTCTTCTTCTTTCTCGAACTAGAAGCCTCTTCTGTCGATAGTACGTACTCAAACCCGCTAGGCAATCTTGTCGTCGAAGTATCGTCTTCATCGTGTTTCCTCTTTGATCCTATCTTCTTTCCTCTATTCAACAAACTTCCAATTGAAGACCCTGATGTCCTTCCATTTGTCTTTATTTTTGTAAGTGGGACAACACCCGGTGTAGATGAAGGACGACTAATCTCCCTAAGCTGCTGAATAATCCTGATGCGATCGTCCTCGTCAGTGCAAGCATGAAACTTTTGCAACACTCTTTCAATCTCATCGTTCACATTGTACCCAAACCGATCCACATGTATCATACTCAACTTTCGCCAGTACATATGAATGTCCTCGAGAGGGATGTGTGAACTAGCAAATTTATGAAAGTTAAGCTCGCGTGCACAAGGAAGACCATGCGTGGTACGTATCTCACAACCACAACAAGTAGAGTCATGTCCAACATCCTCTCCACGTTCCAATTCATCTCTAATTAACTTAAGCGCCCTTTGAGAGACATAACCACGCAATCGGCGATAAAACCCATCAAAATATTCATGTTGCACCACATTCAAACTGAGCTCAAATGATGCATTGATGTTGTTATGTTGGATCCTAAGAAGACCATTGTAACATTACGACTTAACCAAAATGCACCACATTCTCCTAGTGAACAAATATGCACCACATTCGAACAAATTTATGTGGCGTGCTGGATTGATCTTGTCTTTAGTTTTTATTTTATAGTTAGTTTTCTTCCCTAGTTGGAAGTCTTTGACTTGTCTTCTCCTTGTTGGGAAGTTTAGGTTTTATTATATTTGTTGAAAAATTTTGTTATTCGTTTTGTGATTCTAGTAGTTTTATGTATTATCACGAGTTTTAATGTTGTAGAAAACATCTTCAAATTGTCAAACTGTTTCAATTTTGCATTTACAACCAAATTAATGGCAGTTTGTTTGAACAAATAGGATTAACGAATCAATATACTTGTTTTTTATGTGTGATCTTGTATTGAGCCATGAATGATTAATGAAATTTTGATTTCTCTTAAAAAATTTGATGATGTTAGTCCCAACTCCCAAGGTTTGGGAGTCCACTCAATTTATTATCTCAAGGCGTAATTGGAGTCTAAATCAATTGAATTTACCATTGCATAAAAAAAGAATAACAAATAAATCTGTGATTAAATTAAAAATATCAAACTGAAGTGGTATAAAACTGTGATCACCTAAAAAAACAAAAATAAAAAAAATAAAAAAAAATAAAACCAGGGTTTATTATTTATTTATTTATTTAATTATTTTTGAATCAACCAAACCAAGGTTTTGTTAGTTCTACTGGTTACAAACTTACATATACTCCTTCGCACAGCACAACGGCGGTCGGCGCATTACTCTATTGAGGACTCAGCAGCGATAGTCTCACTTCAGCTCTCTCTATTTCTCGCTCGAATTTCGTCTAGACATCAAAGTTCCAATTTTTTCCATTCATCTTTCATAAAAATCCGATCTTTCGGTCAATTCTGATGATTTTTGATGATTGATTGCTAACCCTAACCCTCCTACGAAAAAAACCCTAACCCTAACCCTAACCCTAAAAACTCAGCTGTTGATTTGCCGAATTGTTCGTTTTTCAGCATGGAAGAGGTCTGCGAGGGGAAGGATTACTCCTTCCCTAATCAAGAAGAGAGTGTATTGAAATTCTGGGACGAAATTAAGGCCTTCGAGAATCAATTGAAGCGGACCGAAACCATGCCAGACTTCATCTTCTACGACGGGCCTCCTTTCGCGACCGGGTTGCCGCATTACGGGCATCTCCTGGCGGGGACGATCAAGGACATTGTGACGAGGTACCAGACAATGATTGGGCATCATGTGACGCGACGATTCGGGTGGGATTGCCACGGGTTGCCTGTTGAGTATGAGATTGATAAGAAATTAGGGATTAAGACGAGGGACGAGGTGTTGAAGATGGGTATTGACAAGTATAATGAGGAATGTAGGAGTATTGTGACTAGGTATGTCGCGGAGTGGGAGAAGACTGTGACGAGGATGGGTAGATGGATTGATTTTAAGAATGATTACAAGACTATGGATATCAGTTACATGGAAAGTGTGTGGTGGGTCTTCTCTCAACTATGTGAGAAAGGATTGGTTTACAGAGGATTTAAGGTATTCGAATTGATTGTGTGTGCGGCGAAGTCATTTTTATTGGTCGATTTCTGTGTCAAGATCTCACCTTTTTTTCGAATTTTTGCAGGTCATGCCATATAGCACTGGCTGCAAGACCCCGCTTTCGAATTTTGAAGCTAACTCGAATTATAAGGTGTTTGACTGTTTTACTAGAGTTGATTTTGTGTTGTGAAATTTGGAGTTGATTTCTAACGTTGGTTTAGTAATGCAGGATGTACCAGACCCTGAAATCATGGTGTCTTTTCCAATAGTTGGCGATCCTGCTAACGCCGCATTGGTGGCATGGACTACCACACCATGGACTCTTCCTAGTAATCTTTGCTTGTGTGTTAATGCCAAGTTTGTGTATGTAAAGGTTGGATAGCTTGAACACCTACCCTACAGTTCGTTTTAGTCTCTTACTCTTGTGATTTATTTTATAGTGCTTTTATTTGTTTGTTTCTAATCCTGTTTATTAGTTGAGTTTCTAACTTAAACTAGCTGAATAACGAATAGGTCCGAGACAAGTCATCCGGGTCAGTCTATGTAGTTGCTGAATGTCGGTTATCCCAGCTTCCCAGCATCACAAAGAAGTCAAAGGCAAATGTACCAAATGGAACTGTTCAGCCTTCAAAAGAGCCAAAGGCTAAAACCAAGGATGCCTCCAAGGAAAATGTTAAAGCTGAAGCAGAGAGTGGGGGCTATGAGGTGCTCGAAAAGTTTGTGGGTGCTTCCCTTGTTGGAACTAAGTCAGTACTTTCCTTCCTATATCAACTTTTGTTTATCTTGACACCTTTATGCTAATTGTCTATGATTTAATTTTCAAATGATCATCTCTTGTTGATGGGGTTAAAGAGATTAAAATTTAGTTCTCTCTACATTCATCGGTCATATAAAGATATTAAAATAATTTTTGGAGAGCTTCTTTTTTCTTGGAAGCCTGAAAAGGCACATTGATCGTTCCTAACCCAATAGTGCAAGCCAACCTATTACAATATCTCAATCAGTGAAATAAAATAATACTACATTGCATACTGAAGCCTGAAACTAGCTTAATTAAAATAGGGAGAACTACACCATAAAAAGAGACAACTACCCCACTAAGGGGGAGAAACCACCTCAATTTGGCGAAGCATCCACTCGAGGAGACAAAACCTAAAATAAAGCACAAACTAAACCCAGAACAAAACTAAAATTAAATCCTAACAAAGAAGAATTATAAAGAAAGAGACCACTCCAAACACTTAGCCAAAAATGGCTGCCTCGCAAACAAAATTCCGCCATCGCACTGCCGTTGTCAAGTCTCTGCCGCGCTGCTGCAAACCACACTCACTGTTGCCCGCGCACTGTCGAGGGCCATCAACAACCCCTAAACATCTTGCAAAACCCTAAAATCTCTTATCTTCATCATTGCCCGATCTCACCTTCTTCCACCCTCACTACAACACCATTTAACTCTTTGAAAAGCCCTAGATTTAAGTAGATACCTATAGATATGAGAAACAAGGGGGAGAGAGGAATAATATGTCAACACAAACACATGTATATAAACACAAAAAAATGAAAACAATTGAGACATTGCTCTGTTGAGAAGGTCGGTTGCATGTAGAAGCCGATATTGTTGAGAAGATCAGCCGACGGTCATCGTGGCCGTCGACCGAACAAGGGGTGGGGGTGTGAGAAAAACTAGTTTTAGGGTTTTGTTTTAGTGAAAGAGAATAACGAGTAATAATGGACTTTAATTAGTTTCAGAGAGAGCTTCTATTTTGCTGTTTAGTGAATTTCGAGGTGGATAAAACTATTGAGAAATAAATTTTCAACTATGGCTCTGTTTGGTAAAAGTACTAGTTGATAATCTAGCTGATAGCAGAAATCTAGCTTAAAGCTGGTAATCTAGCAGATAGTTGATAATCTAATAGCCGATAGCTGAAAGATGATAATTTAGTTGGTCAATTAAAGTTGTTTAGAAAAACTAGTTGATTGAGTAACTGATAAATGACAAATGACATGTTACGTTTTTTTACAAGCTATGTGAATTATATATAACATATATTACTACCTCAAAAAAATACTATTACAAATACAAAATATACATTTTTTAATTAAATTAATGTCACGCTATGCTTAAGAAATAAGTCTTTCCAAAAATCTAGCTAGTTTTTTTTTTTTTTTTTTTTCATGAAAAATCTAGCTAGTTGTAGATTGATTAGGGTCATGTGAAGATTGGAGAGATATGGACCCAACGTGTTGGCCACAAATTCTTTTGGACCTTAAGTGCGTCAATTGCTATTAGCGCAATTTATTTCGATACTTTGTTACCAAATTGTATTAAGGGTATGAGGTGTCGTTTGCAAAATGAAAGGCAAAAGTGTAAGGAAATACCCAAACGAAGGATTTTGAGTTGAAGTGCTATCTCTTTTAGCGTTTGAGATTTTAGAGTTTCATGTAGCTTATTATAAAAATAACCGACTAACCAAACACGGCTTTTTTTTCTTTCTTTTTAATCAAAGAAACTTATAAGCTAGCCGATAAGCTAGTTTGTGCGTGCCAAACAGAGCCTACATCTTGTTCTTTTTGTAATATCAAGGTTCTATTTTGCATGCACAATTTAGCTCATCAGCTATCTTATAATCTAACTTATCAGCTCCTTTGAAAAAGTTGTTTTTGGTTAGTAGCTTATTTTCAAAATAAGCTAGAGGAAATTCTAAAATTTGAAACACCGATTTTAGTATTTGTTCCCAAAAACTCATTTCTAATCATTCTTGAGGTAGCGTTTAAATCCGATCAAAAAAACGACAAATTACATTCCTTTTATCTCTTTTACTCCAAATTAATTTGCGCATTCGATTAAAAAACTTGTGTGAACTCGTTCTCATGTACGACGTGGAAATAATCGTTGAATAGTTTATTTGTATTATACTAAGTAGCCGTTCATTTTAGTTTTATATATTATGCGGTGGTCTTTATTTTATGTCATTTCGCAAGACGGCTTGGTTTCGAACTGCTTAAAAAAAATACTATGGGGTAGGGTCATGCTATTTTAGAAGAAAATATATTTAATAGGAATCAATAATATTAGTATATTACGAATAGGTTTAAGCAAGGTTCGAAACTTCGCCTAACTTATCAGCTCATTTGAAAAAGTTGTTTTTGGTTAGTAGCTTATTTTCAAAATAAGCTAGAGGAAATTCTAAAATTTGAAACGCTAGTTGAGGTAGCGTTTAAATCCGAAAACGACAAATTACATTCCTTTTATCTCTTTTACTCCAAATTAATTTGCGCAAAAAACTTGTGTGAACTCGTTCTCATGTACGACGTGGAAATAATCGTTGAATAGTTTATTTGTATTATACTAAGTAGCCGTTCATTTTAGTTAACTTATATATTATTATGCGGTGGTGGTAGTCGAGGGCTAAATCCGAAAAAAAAAATACTATGGGGTAGGGTCATGCTATTTTAGAAGAAAATATATTTAATAGGAATCAATAATATTAGTATATTACGAATAGGTTTAAGCAAGGTTCGAAACTTCGACTTCGCCTATGACTTCGCTCACTTAAAATTCGGAATTAATTCGAGAAAGTTAACTTCGACGTTGGAAGTTTGACAAAAATTCACCGGTGTACAGAAGTTTATAGAATTTCACTTTAAAGTTAGAAAACTCAATTTTCTTCGTAGAGATGCTAGGAATATACTTAATCATACAACAATAATGCATAAAACTCATGTCAGCGAAAAATATTCTGAATTTTAAGTATATTTTTAGCATAGGCGAAGTTTCAGTCGAAGTTTGTTCAACTTCCACGAAACATAACAATTTTACTTCATGTTTTATGAACTTTCATCGATGTTTTCGAAGTTCGGTCAAAATTAGCCGAAGTTGAGTTGAAGTTTTGCAATTTTTCAACTGCCCTTAAACTTTGCTTCGCTCACCTCAACATCGACAAACTTCGCTTGAACTTCGGCGAAGTTTGTCGATTTTTTAAACCACGGGTTTAAGCAAATTAATCATGTCACTGCAATTTTTAGTTAAGATTTTCTCCAAAAAAATGTTTGCTTGATAAATTTCCTATTAGTGCCATATTAAAGTTTAGTTATACATTAACATATTTAATATTATATTTAAACGTATTATTAGATAATAAGTAATATATTTATATCCATAGTATTTAATAATACCACATAGGATTATCAAAAAATAACATATAAATATATTATAGAACAAAGTTATCTCAAAATAATGTGTTTGTGAAAGTTATGCATCTGATTAATATAATGTCTTTTAATTTTATTTTGTATTTATCAGCTACTCAATCAGCTAGTTTTTCCAAACAATTTTCTTTAATCAATAGCTTTCAGCTTTCTACTATTATATTTTAATCTGTCAGTTAGATTATCAGCTTTAGCTAGATTATTAGTTAGTGTTGCCACACAGAGCCAAAGTGCATGGATGAAAAGTCATATTGCTCAATAAAAGCTTACTTTGTTGCCGTTCCGACGAACATTGGGTAACAAGTTGAAGCAACACGGTGGTGGGGACAGTTCATTCGAAATACATTATCATGGTGGATGCATTGGAAATTTAGTTTTCAACAAGATGGAATGACTGTAGAGGGGAATGACCATTCTTATGTTTTGTCCTCTACCCTACAACTTTCCGAATAGTGTAAATTATTTTGATCCTGCTATGATAGTCTCCTCAAAGTTCAGAAATCTTGAATTGCATATGGAAGACTGTGTACGGCCTCCTCTTGAATTATGGACGTCACACCTGAGATCATGTTGCCAATGCCAACGTTGTTCTATTTGATGTTCTACAATTGGCTTGCTTAGCAGATGAGTTTGTTTGTTGTCACAATAGTTTCCCCCGACTTGGGTGTATATGTTGGACAGGTTGTGCGTATCAAAGTCAGATTTGATTCTCTGCCTGTTTTTGGATGCGATAGTTGGTAGAAAGGGGTCCAAAACCAGAACGTGCATGCTTAGGCATATGTTACTTCTTTTTTATTCCTTCTTGTTTCTTTATAATATTTGTATTTGGATTAGTAAGTTGTACATCTTTGTCTTTTCTATTCTTCTCCTCATATAATTGCATGGCCAATTCTCTTCATTATCCTTCTGCTCTTCTTTGTTTGGAGGTTGAACTGTTGAACATGCGTCAATATTCTGACACATGTATGCTATATTGATGGAAACTTTCGGCAGATGACGTTTACATGAAAGATATTTATGTGCCTGCATTTGCAATTTTCAATTTTTTGTGACAATTTATTTGAGGCTGTGCCCTTGTTGTTGCTTCTGTAGTCTGAGTTGAGTATAAGTTTGATCAATTGTTTTTGTACTGTCTTATTTTATGACAAAAACATAATCGACCTTTCTAAAGTATCACTTTTTCCAGTATGGTACCTCCTTCCCCAATTAGCATTTTTGAGTTGAACACGTACTTTATTACCGCTTTTACTTTTGCAGAAATGGATAATTTTAGGATTGAAGGTGCTACTGCTGAGTGACATTTGATTTCGTATAATTTTTTTATTATCTCCTCAATATAATTTTGTGAATTTTGATAATTGACATTATACTGTCCAATGCAGGTATGTACCTCTGTTTGATTTCTTCTCCGAGTTCTCAGATGTTGCCTTTAGGGTTGTAGCAGATGATTTTGTGACTGATGATAGTGGTACTGGTATTGTTCACTGTGCTCCTGCATTTGGTGAAGAGGACTATCGTGTCTGTATTGAGAACAAAATAATTAATAAGGTTCTACTCTCATATGCTTTTATCTCCATTTTCCCACCAATTCAAATATTATATTTTGTGCATGGTTGATCATGTGGAACTTGAATTAGCTTTTTCCCTACTAACATGATGTTTAAATATCTATAGTTTGACATCTTAGGGTCGCTTGTTCATTTTGAGATTATGTATTTTTAATTTTCTTTTTGCTTACTCACTATAAAATGGTATTGGCATTTCTGAATGTCTTAGTGGTTTTTTTAATTTCCTTTCTTCTTAAAAAACACTTGTTGGATATGATTGAATGCTATTAGTCCATTGAGGGGCTTGCCGAAAATTGAACTCATTGGAAATTCTGGATCAATGTGGC
Source organism: Stephania cephalantha (assembly GCA_039657325.1). NCBI lineage: Eukaryota > Viridiplantae > Streptophyta > Magnoliopsida > Ranunculales > Menispermaceae > Stephania > Stephania cephalantha. Next base: position 11,996,047 of record CM077578.1, read on the forward strand.
GACCTTGACTAAATTGAGAACGAGGATTCGTTGTTTTTGTTGTAGTAGTCCATAGAGGGGCTTGGCTAGTCGACTTGGGATCTATCTAGGGAGTTGTAATGCCATTTTTTTCTTGTTTTCTCATCGATAATGGGTAGGTTTCTTATTTTGCCTCTAGCAGAGACTGGGAGGAGAAAACCTTAGGTTTATGCTACTCTTTTGTGAATAGTTTTCTCTATCACAAAAATATCATGGACGGTGGTGTTCTTTAGTGAAGTAAATAAAAGTAAATACAGATCTCAATCAGTCCATCCTACCTAAAATAACATCATTCTAAAGGCCATAGGTTCACAAGGTATTGTAGGATGCTCCTACATTCCTTAAAGGCAACCAATTCTCTACTAATTATTTACTAGATGTTGCAGAATATTCATCTACAAGATATTGTAGGATATTCCTACATCCTTGTTCACCTTTATTTTTGGAAGAGCGAGCCTTTAACCTGGAAGAAATAATAAGTGGAGGAGTAGTGCAAATTTATGCATGGGTTTTGAGTGTTTATGAAAACTTCAAGGTGATATTGTCGTTGAACTTGTGCTTTTATTAAGTAGCATCTTACGTTCCTCCATTATTGGATTTTTTAAATGTTGACATCTTTAATTGGCTTTATTTGTTTCAGCTTTGGTGATTATGCATGCTACTTTGTGCTGTTTACTTATTTTAATGTAAATGTGCAATTTAGAAGCAGTGAGCCTATTAAAATTAATTATCACCATTTTGAATCATTCACCTTGCAGAATGTGCCTTGTCCTTGGTTCAAGGATGTGAAGTTAGTTCATTATAGTTCTTTTTTGTTGCATGATTCTCAAGTTGTGATGAGGCGTTCGACTGTCTTGCTCTTTGGCTTTTGAAATTAGATATTTTGTATATTTTAAAAGCTTATTCTAACGATCCTTATACTTTCTTATTTGTTTTCGAATTTTTCATTTTATCTGTTTGATTATGATTAAGAAAATCCTTTTTTAGTGACTTATTTTTTCTAATTTTGCATTATTATATTTATATTCACTTATGTAGGGAGAGAACCTTATTATGGCAGTTGATGATGATGGGTGCTTTACAGAGAGAGTTTCTGATTTTAAAGGCCAGTATGTCAAGGATGCTGATAAGGATATTATCAATGCTGTTAAGGCAAGAACAGCTGTGCCATCCTTATATATTTTTACCGTATTATTATGTTGTCTGGCTGGTTTTAGCAACTAGATTTCTTCTCCTATGTTTCTTTTTTTTTTTTATCTGCAAAGTAGAATATAATACTGAGACGTGGACTAAGACATATGTCTACTATGTGCATTTAAGCTTTCGTGGGTGATGTAGGTTTTGCTGCTTTTCCCGGTCTTTGAGCAAATGTGCCCTAAGCTTGTTTAAAATACGGTTCTTATACCCCGAGTACTGCAATCATCAAATACGGGGGCTGTTTGATATAGAGCTTAAAACTAGCAAGTAGTTCACGAATAGGAACTTGTCTTTGAGCCAATTTTGTGGGTAAAATAGCCAATTTACGATTTTGATGCCATTTCATAAAAAATGGTCAGAGGTTTAACTGTACGTACCTGTAAATAAATCTACCGTGATAATGATGTTGGTGCCAAAAGATAGGCTCTACCAATCTGGACCATTATTTGTTCAGCTCCTTCACTTAATTTAATTTTTAAGCTTGGTACATCTGAAAGAGGCTTTATATGTTTCCTATACATTAACACAATTTTTGAAATAGTTGTTGGCATTTAGTAATACTGAGTTCTGTCTGGGACTACTATGCTTCTGTGTATTTGATAGACCTCGCTTCATTTCAAGCTTCAATAGTTAATGTCATATGTGAACCACAAGGTTGTTATGATACCTTCAGATAATAGTACATCCGAGACTATGAACTTGCATGTTGTTTCGTAATGGTCTATGCCAGTTTTAATTTATTATGTTATAATGTTAGCAAATGTGCAGGTTCCTCTTTTATCCTATTCACTGATAGCTATTTTCCTTGTTTTCATAATCTCAAAAACTGATCAATAACATAAAGAGTTCCATTGTTAAAAAAGTCGATATACAATGTTATATGATAATATTTCGATTGTAATATGAAATTGGAGGTTGCGGCCTTGCAGGGAGGACAATTTCATCTTTTCCTATTTCATTTGCATGATAACCAATCGATCATCATGCCGTATGTATAATGTATTTATGTGCATGATCCTTGTGTTCTATTGCAATCTAGTAACTTTCTAGTTTATACCAGGCAAAAGGCAGGCTTGTCAAGTCTCAAACGTTTACACATTCGTATCCTTTTTGTTGGAGGTCCGATACCCCTCTCATTTATAGAGCAGTTCCAAGCTGGTAAGCATAAGCTCATCGTGCTTTATATTTTTATTTGGAAAATACTAGGATGACCCGGTGATGGGACACCTGGTGATGGTGTCCATCCATTCATGCATTGATGTGTGCGCGCACAAATCTCGATGCACGAATGGATGGACACCATCACCGGGTGCTCATCCGGGTCACCCTAGCATCTTCCTTTTTATTTTAACTTCTTTGAAGATCTTATTCTTTTAATATTTTCTATAGGTATTCTTTATCTATTTATTTTCTGTCTGTTTTGTTGCTTTTGCATAGTAAGTTGTGAAGCATGGAGGGATATGATTTTTCTCTTCTTGTGTTGTTGAATTTTGTATGACTGAATCACTATATTCACCATTCTGAATACTTTTATTTCGTTTTGAAAATCAACCAATATCTGCAGGTTTGTTGCTGTAGAAAAATTGAAAGAACAGTTGCTGGAAAATAACAAAGAGACATATTGGGTGCCTGATTTTGTCAAGGTATGGTGTCCTTTGCTGATGATAAATCTAAATATGCTTGATATTGCACATGCGAGAGGAATTAATTCTTACATGCACGACCTTTGCATCCACTACCTCATAATAAAAAAATGGTATAAGTGGACAGTGGATGCATATACACACAAAATATGTTGCAAATACACACTTATAGAGCCATATGTTGGCGATACCATACTTGTATGAGTGCGGTACAGTAACTATGCTTATGTGCGACAGCGATATTTCTTGTTGTACTCTTGTTGGCTTCACGTAACAGGAAAAGCGGTTTCACAATTGGCTTGAAAATGCCAGAGACTGGGCTGTTAGTCGAAGTAGATTTTGGGGTACTCCTCTTCCTGTATGGATCAGTGATGATGGTGAAGAAAAAATTGTAATGGATTCCATTTCAAAGCTTGAAAAGCTTTCTGGCGTTAAGGTTTGTTGTTTCTACTTCAAACCCTTCCTCAGTTTTTTTTTTTTTTTTTTTTTTATCTTTTCTAGGATAAAATGCAAACAGTTCTGCTAGTAAGGTTGCTCATACCGTTTTATGTATTGATCGTACTCAAACACATTTGCTTTCCAGATTCCTTATTGATTTTGTTGCTAAATAATTGAATAATAGATACAATTTATTACCTAACATGCTTAGTTGCCAATTTGGATCGTTGGGAGGGTAAATTTTGGTCCAATATCCAAAATCATTTTAATAATATAGTTTCAAAGTGACTTTTTTTTTCCTGAATTTAAGGTAAACCATTTTCATTTTCCGATTTTAAGTTGATTCAAAGACTTTTTTTTGGCCATGAAACAATGACTGAACACCTATCCAATAAATCTTTGATTTCACAAACGGAGAACTATTTTGAATCCTTAATGTACAATTTTATTTATTTATTGTTTGAAATTCGTTATATGAAGGATTAAGAAAATAAGTAAATTGAAAGTTTTGTTCAATTAATGCTTTTCAAATACAGGTGTTGAATTTGGCTTCAAAAAAAAAAAAGGTGTAGAATTGTAATATCAGAACTCTTATCATATAAAGACTACATGGCTCTTAATATAAAGGCAAAACATATTTTTTGGTCCTTGAACTTTGAGTCTTTTATGTTTTTAGTCCCTGAACTTTCATTGTTGTACATTTGGTCCCTAAACTTTTGAGTTTTTTATGCTTTTGGTTCCTGAACTTTTAAGTTTTTTATGTTTTTGGGGGAAATTAATTTTTCTTTCGGCTTTTGTTGGTCGATGTGAGTCGTTTGGTTCAATAATATAAACCACTTTACTCTTCTTGACTAGTCACGCGACACTCTTATTACTCACATCGTCGGAATTTAACACTTTAAATGGTGAAATGATTAAATCTAGATCTTTATGAAAGTTCAAGGACCAAATGTGTAGTAATGAAAGTTCAGGGACCAAAAACATAAAAAACACAAAGTTTAGGGACCAAATAATGGGTTTTGCCTAATAAAAATTGTATGTTGATGGGTAGGGGGTTTGATAGGTTCTTCCCCAGTGTGGAGCTTCATTTACCTTATCTTTAACCTTTCCCGCATCTTGATGAAGGAGAAAGGTTGAGTTGACTAGCTGCATGGTATATAGAAGTATGCCAATTCGTGTTAGAGCATAAATCCATAGCCATTTGATCTTATTCATGTCTTGATTGAATTGTCATTTGTGACACACCAAGGTTTGGTAATGCTTAGCTGCAGGGTATTTGTATCTAAGAGGACTATACTTTTTTTTTTTGTTGAATATTCACTATCCTTTCATTTTCTTTATAAAAATGGAAATAATGGAGCATACTAATAATTTGTGTGCACTAAGTTATTTCTAAAGATTTTGCTTGCTAGTTTTTGCCAATCCCGACTATTCTCTCGTTGCTTTTGTTCAGGGTGACCGATCTGCACCAGTCACAATATTGATCACATAACTATCCCTTCCTCGCGTGGTCCTGAATTTGGAGTTTTACGACGTGTTGATGATGTAAACTCAATTAACATTTTTAATTTCTGCATATTTGCATGAGCCTTTTAAATTTAATACTGTGGTAGTGTGGTTTGGATTTTGCACGATGCATGTATAAGTGTATAATTTGTAAGTATTGGTAGTCTGAAAAATGGGGGGAGGGAGGCCCCAAGCCCATTTTCCATTCTTGGAAAATGGAGGAGGGTTGTGATTGGTTGACATCCAGCGTAAAATTTTTGTCACTCTTCATGAAATGGATAAACACACATATAAACGTTGGGGCGTTCCCACCTAGCTATGCGCTACATCGGAGCCCGAGTCTAGTGAGAAATGAGCAAGGGTGTGTTTCACATCACCGCCTGGGTGTGAAGAAAAATGAGCAAGGGTTCCCACACGGAGGACGGGTGTGGGTAAAGAAGCTAGTTCAAAACAAACACAAAAACAAAAACGAAATCATAGATACCGAGACTAGATATTTTAGATAAAATAGAAATAAAAAAGAAAAACAAACACAAAAGGGAGAACAAATTCGTTTAGGAACATAGAACATATGAACACTTACAGGGAAGTCAATAGAACTAGTAGATACTATGATTAGAAGGAGAGTCAATATTGCTTGCCTCCAAGAGACAAAATGGGTTGGAGAAAATAGTAGAGAAATAGGAAACACATGGTTTAAATTGTGGTACACTGGTATAGATAGAAAATGCAATGGAGTATGAATTCTTGTGGATAATGATTATAATGATAAGGTCGTAGAATTTAAGAGAATGAGGGATTGATTGATTCTAGTTAAATTAATTATTGGAGACGAAAAAATTAACATACTTAGTGCCTATGCACCACGAGTAGGATTAAACGAGAGCATCAAACGCAAATTTTGGGACAATATGGATGGATTTATGCAAGGTATACAATTAGATGAAAAGGTTTTTATTGGAGGAGATTTAAATGGGCATGTCGGGGCAAGTAATGATGGGTTTGAGAGAGTTCATGGAGGTTTTGAGTATGATAATAGAAATGAAGAAGGAGAATCAATCTTAGAGTTCGGTTCAGCATACGATCTTGTCATAACATAAACTAGTTTTAGGACAAAGGGAGTTGCAAATAATTACTTTTATTAGTGGTCATAACAAGAGTCAAATAGATTTTCTTTTAACAAGAAATAGATAGAAAAATATGTAGAGACTGCAAAGTAATATCAGGTGAAGTGCTTACTATCCAACATAAGTTAGTAGTACTTGATATTAAGCTAAAACGACGACTTAATAGGAATAAAAGAGACAACGCCTAGAATAAAGTGGTGGAACCTAAAAATAGTAAACAAGTAGAATTTAGAGAAAAACTACTAAAGGAATATGTTTGGAATCTTGATTTACATGCTAATACAATGTGGCTAGAAATGAGTAGTTGCATAAGGAGAGTATCATCAAACGTATTAAGTATATCTAAAGGCTTGGGACCACCAAAGAAGGAAACACGGTGGTGGAACCAGGATGTCCAAAGAGCAATTAAGACTAAAAGAGAGATGTATTGGAAAATACCTAAGTGTCAAGATGAAGATGCGTGCAATCAATATAGAGAAGCTAGAAAACAAGCTAAAAAAGTAATTAGTCAAGCTAAAACAAATTTCATGGAAGATCTATATACAAGGTTAGGTAATAGAGATGGTGAAAAATATATTTATAGGTTAGCCAAATTAAGAGATAAAAAGAAACACGACCTAAGTCATGTAAGATGTATTAAAGACGAAAATCAAATTGTTTTAACGCGCGAAGATAACATTAAGGATCAAGGTTTAAAAAATCGACAAACTTCCCCGAAGTTTGGACGAAGTTTGTTGATTTTGAGGTGAGCGAAGTGAAGTTCAAACCCAGTAGAAAAATTGCAAAAACTCGACTCAACTTCGGCTAACTTCGATGGAACTTCGAAAACATCGATGAAAGTTAATAAAACATGAAGTAAAATTGTTATGTTTCGTGGAAGTTGAGCAAACTTCGACTAAAACTTTGCCTATGCTAGAAATATACTTAAAATTCGGAATATCCTCAAGTGACATGAGTTTTATGCATTGTTGTATAATTAAGCATATTTTTAGCATCTCTACTAAGAAACTTGAGTTTTCTAGCATTTAAAGAGAAATTCCGTAAACTTCCGTACACTGGCGAAATTTTGTCAAACTTCCGTCGTCGAAGTTAAGTTTCTCGAATTAATTCCGAATTGTAAGTGGGGGAAGTCATAAGCGAAGTCGAAGTTTCAAACCTTGTTAAGGAGAGATGGAGAAGTTACCTAGATAGTTTATTTAATGATGTCCAAGTTGATAGTATAGTAGATGAAAACCCACACCAAGAAAGAAATGTAAACTATACACGCAATATTAGAATTTCTGAAGTTAAAAAGACATCGAAAATGATGAATATAGGGAAAGCATGTGGCCTAGATGAAATACTCATGGAGGTTCGGAAATGCTCAGAAAAAATTGGATTGACTTGGTTAACAAAACTTTTCAACAAAATTTTAAAATCAAAACGGATGCCAATGGATTGGAGAAGAAACACGCTTGTGCCAATCTTCAAAAACAATGAAGACATTCAAAGTTGTTAAAACTACTAGTGAATTAAACTTATGAATCACACTATGAAACTTTGGGAGAGGATAATTGACAATATGCTAACGAGAGAAACGACAATATCAGAGAATCAATTTGGCTTCATGCCTGGGAGGTCAACTATGGAGGCGATTTTCCTTGTAAGAAGATTGTTGAAAAAATATAGAGAAAAGAAAAAAGATCTTCATATGGTATGTGTAGATTTAGAAAAAATATATGATAGGGCTCCTGGAGATGTTCTTTGGTGGGTTCTAGAAAGAAAAAGAGTGCATGCTAGATACATAGACACTGTTAAGGATATGTATGATGGAGTAGTAACGAGTATAAAGCCATTTGGAGGAGCTACAAAAGAATTTTTCATTACGATATGACTACATCGAGGATCGACTTTAAGCCCGTATCTCTTTACTTTAGTTATGGATTAACTAACTAGGCATATTCAAGAGGGTATACCATGGTGTATGTTATTTGCAGACGATATTGTCTTAGTAGATGAAACAATAAATTGAGTGAATCGAAAATTAGAACTTTGGAGAAATACATTAGAATCTAAAGGCTTTAAGTTGAGTTGGATGAAGACCGAATACATGCACTGTGAGTTTAGAAATACTAGACATCGAGATGATGGAGTGGTAAAATTAGGGGAAGTCGAAGTTCCTAAGGTGAACCACTTTAGATACCTATGATCAATCATACAAAATGATGGTAATATTGAGAATGATGTCACACATAGAATTCAAGCTGGATGGAAGAAATGACGGAGTGCAACAGAGGTGATTTGTGTTCGAAATGTTCATACTAAGTTAAAAGGAAAATCTTACAGGACCGCAATTAGGCAAGCTATGCTTTATGGAAGCGAATGTTGGGCGGTAAAGCAACAACAATTACATAAAATGAACGTAGCATAAATGAAGATGCTTAGGTGGATGTGTGGTGAAACTCGTAAAGATAGAATAATAAATATAGAAATTCAAAGACAAGGAGTAGCACCAATTGACACAAAGATTAGGGAAGGGCGGTTGTGGTGGTTTGGTCACCTACAAAGACGGCCTACAAATGCCCTCACTAGAAAACTCGATTCAATAGAAACTATAGAAATACGACAAGGTAGGGGTAGACCAAAGTTAACATGAGATACATTAATTAAGAGGGATTTGAATGGTTTGGAAAGCTCACCATCAATTGCACTTAATCGAGCACAATGGAAGAGTTTGATCCATGTAGCCGATCCCAATTAATTTGGGGCTGAGGCTATGTTGTTGTTGTTGTTGTTGGTAGTCTGAAAAATCTTGTTTTCCAGGATTCTCGTAGAATAATGTAGGTGCTCAGGCTCTTGTTGTATAAAAAGGAGCTAGATCGTTACTTTTTTTTCCTCATAGTTGGTATTTATCCTAGATATGGAATAGTGCTTATTGCTCACAAAACTGCCTCATAATGTTTGGATGATAGGGATTTGAATATAGACTACATAGTTTGTTTGGTTAAAAAAGGTCACAAGTAATGAATTGCTTTCTCAATCCATTTGGTCTGCAAATTGGTGATATGACATACCAATTTTGAAAGTATTTTTGAGTTGGTGCCTTTGCAAACTCTTTGGCTTTTCATCAGTTCTTGCATTGTATTCTGTGCTCGTGAAAAACCGCTGATCTGTGCATTCTCTTCTCAGGTCTTTGATTGTTGGTTTGAGAGTGGATCGATGCCTTATGCCTATATTCATTATCCATTTGAGAACGTTGAATTGTTTGAAAATAATTTCCCGGGGCATTTTGTAGCTGAAGGCTTAGATCAAACTCGAGGATGGTTCGTATCTGAAGTTCTCAATTTTTTCTTTTATCATTTTAAAAAAATAGTAATGCTTCTATTTCGGCTTTATTAAGTTGGTAAATATATATATATATATATATATATTTTTTTTTTTGATGTTTCTTAATGAAGATTCTTTCCCTAGTATTATGGATTCTGGCATTTAAACCTTGTTTCTTCATTATTTTATCTGTTTTATTCTCTGTGGCTTCTGATGACCTGCATGCTGCATAATTTCCAGCTATTACTTCCATTAGCTTACATTTCACAGTAACTCATGCTTCTTATAGAGTTTGCCTTGCTTGTTTGTTATATACTCGTGAATCTTGTGATAATTCTTGTTGAAAGCTGAATCTTGATGTATATGACTCCCAAAAAAGCATTAAATGTTGCGCTGGAATTTGTAATTCGAATACCGTGAAACCACTTCTTTTTTTTTTTTTTTTTTTTTTTTTTTTTTTTTTGTTTTTTGGTTTTTTGTAAAGTCTTTTGTGCGATTGTAGTGATTTCAATACTCCTACTAATAACAACAGAAAATGAAGTCGATTCCAAATTATTTGGGGCCTGCTTCATATTATTTAATGTTTCCATTCAGTTTGATTTAATGCAATTGAATTTTCAACATTCCTCCTGATAGAAAATGTAGCGTGTGAGTTGATTAAGTTATTTTTGATGCATCTTGGTGTTTTAATTTGTGGTATGATTTATGACCATATCTTAGATAATTAGCTTCAAACAAAGCTGATGAGTGTGAATAACAGTAATTTACCTAATCAGAGAATAGGTTAATGTGATGTATTTTTGAAGCTAAACACTTACAGCTCTGGGTTTCTTTTACTTCAACTGCCTTCAATTTCCAAGCAAGCTAATAATTTGTGAGGATAATTATCTTTTAAAATAATTAGTACTGATAAAAACTAGTTCAGATATTCTCTTAAATTACCCAATTTTAAAGGTTTTGAAGTGGCCATACCTTAAAACTCGGTCTGCTCCATATCTGTTTGTCTTGATTATAATGTTGGAAATAACATTTAAGAATATGCCGGTGAATCTTACTGTGGGTGGATAATTTTCGACCCGTTGGGTATCCATGGGCCTCCATCAGTACACTTATTTCATATTCAAACCCTAAATTCCCTTAACCATCTCGTTCCACGTGAATCTGGGGTTGGTTTGAGTTCTTGGAATTCACAATCTTATAGTTGGGTGGTCCACCCATTTTCACCAGGCCAAAGGCATCGGTGTTCTGTGGTGAATAAACTAGTTCATTGTACACTTCAGGAAAACTTATCATCGCATTATCTTTGTTTCCTGCTGCAGGTTTTACACTCTTATGGTTCTGTCAACGGCTTTATTTGGAAAGCCTGCATTTAGAAATCTCATTTGCAATGGACTAATTCTGGCTGCAGATGGGAAAAAGATGAGTAAAAGATTGAAGAATTATCCTCCACCAACTGAAGTCATAGACGATTATGGGGCTGTAAGTTAGTAGTGTCATTATACACGTTCTTGACTTCCTTTGTTAGATGAGTTAGTTGGGGAACCAGACGTAATTTAATGAACTATAGCTCCATCCCCCAAAGTGAAAGTTGTTACGACAATAGCTCTCTTTTTGTGGTTGTTCTTAGTTCTTAGGCAGCTCGTTTGCAAAGTTTGTTGAATATGATTCGTTTGCTTGCTTTTTTAAAGAACTTTACTACTATGCAGGATGCTCTGAGGTTATACGTTATTAATTCTCCAGTTGTACGTGCTGAACCCCTAAGATTCAAAAAGGATGGAGTATATGGTGTTGTGAGTAGTTTGCTTGAGCTTTGCATATTCTCTCCTTTTTTTTAACTGTTTGTAGACAATGTTGTGTGCATGTTTTCCTGTGACCAAGTATTAAAGACTAAAGTTATAATTTCTTATGATAAAGACTAAAGTTATAATTCCTCTCTTGATATTTGTGGACCACTTTTTATGCAGGTGAAAGATGTCTTTCTTCCATGGTACAATGCATACAGGTTTCTTGTTCAGAATGCCAAGAGACTTGAGATGGAGGGATTTGCAACTTTTATTCCTATGGATCTGATCAGTCTTCAGGCATCATCAAATGTGCTTGACCAGTGGATCTACTCTGCAACAGAAAGTCTAGTTCAATTTGTGTGCCAAGAAATGGATGCATATCGGCTATACACGGTATTCAACTCATTTGATGCAATTTTGTTCTCAGGGAACCCAAATCTCCATGGTTGATGTTATTTGCTGTCTGAAACTGTTACGAGTTTATTGGAACCTGCATTAACTTGAGCATTTAGGACTTGCTATAGCCATCAGCTTTTCTTATTTATTTAGGCATGATATGTTGCCTGATATCAGAGAGATTTTGTGGCTACACCATGCATGACAAAGTGGCTTATTATTTTATTTTCTGTTAAATGTAAGGTGGTGCCCTATCTCCTGAAATTCATCGACAATCTTACAAACATATATGTCCGTTTTAATCGAAAGAGACTAAAGGGACGCACTGGGGAAGAAGACTGCCAGAGAGCATTGTCTACTCTTTATCATGTAAGAAGGATTTTCTTATTGACCCGGTTTAAATATGTATTTTTGAGTAAGTTCATTCTTTGTTACTAGTTTCAAGCTTGGAAATGATAATGCTTGATTGACATCTTTCGAAGTCAAAGATGTTCCTTAGTTTTGTATGGCATAATTTTACAGGCTTACAATTATATTGACACTCTGCTTTCCTTGCTTCGTCTGTGTTCTCATAGAGGGTGAAGTTTGTTGCTTGGTTAGTGATTAAATATGTAATGTTAATTTGGTAGAAGGATAAAAGTTCAAGTTTGAACTATACACCAATATTTGGATTTTTGTAATTTTATTTTATTCACTTCAAGAAGTTGAAAAGGTCACAAGTAATTTTCTGTTACCATTTATTAAAATCATTGCTTCTAAGTTGATTTAAACATTTTCTCGCACTTTGCTTTTTGTGTTGTAGTGAGGATTTGTATCTTATACCCGTAAACTCCTCTGAATCTTTGGCTTGAATGAATCAATTTTGTGGAAGTCTTGAATGTTTGAGCAATCAAACTTTTTTATCACTTGTACTATGAGTAGCATGATATGCAGTTTTCAATAATATGGACGAGTCACTAGTCTCTTTGGTTTGATGCGTTAAGGACTTCTCTAGCATGTAATTAAATAATATTTGCCTGCAAGCAAATCCTGTTTGGCATCTCTCTGTTTTGTTCAGCTTGAAAGAGACAGAAGGTTTTCATTGTTATCCTTTGCCAATGCATCTAAAGTTTTCGAATTTGACATTTTTAGGAGCCTAGAATTTGTTATGCAATTTTATTTTATTTTTTTCCTTTTTCCTTGCAGCGAAGATCCTTTGTCATCCCCTTTTCCCTCTTTCTATAGGTTAAATGATCTCTTATCTACAACAAAAAAAAAAACTCTTATCACTTTTTTCTCAATTAAATTATGGATTCATAATGATGCGCCCTATGGCTATGATAAGGATCTGTTCTCTCGGGTTTCAATATTCCCGGTGTTCTAGTTTATTGACTTATTATTTGGACTTGGGCCTGGGGTGTTTTCGCTTGAGGTATTTCTTGTTGATTCTATAAATTATAGTGATAAATAAAAAAATCGTTTTCATTTAGTATACATTTTATGGGTTTTGGGATTCTTGCATTAATGGTTAAAAATGGGCTTAAGCCAAAGCTCAATACAGGTGGACAGGTAGGAGATTCTTCTTCAAGTGAATAAGTAAAGCAGCACATTAGAACCATTGCAAGGGAAGAATTTATTTGACTCAAAAGATATACATAAATTTTCCACATAAATCCTAGATGCATTGAAATTTGAATTGCCTGTATCTGAGTTGTATCATTTGTCTAATAGTAGTTTACTTGATCACTTTTTTGATATGTATTTGTGGTTCTCATTTTAGGCTATTAGCACAATTGGTGGGTAAACTAAGCATTTTACTATTTTTTGTTTTGCAGTATTTCTTTTTAGATTATTACTCTTTCCAGGTAGGACTATGAATGGTGACTCAACTTAGTCATAACTTATAGCAAGGTGAAAATTGGCATCCTTATAAGTAGTTTATCTTTACCTAATTTAATGAGATGGTTCAAGAGGTTTTCTGGAAAATGTCAGTCACTTGAAGCTATTGAAAGAAATTATATATGTAGTAACCTTGGAGAATCAGATCAATACTTCTAATGAGAAAGAAAAAAAAAAGAATCAAATTATTGCTTGCTCCATGTCCTCTTCATCATCAATATTTCCTCCCATCTTGTTCTTTGGGCACCAAAGCACTGATGCGTGCTACCTTCTATAACTGTCCATTATTCTTATTTGGAAGGTGGTAATGTGATGAATAGAATGGCTTATTTGCGTATTTCCTCTTAGATTACGTTATGGTTCATGGACGTATGTTGGGCAAGTGAGAAATTCCCAGGGTAAAATCTAAGACTTACTCTAAGAGCGAAAATAAGAAAAGCAAAAAAAACCGAAAGAAAGCTTAGATAATTTAGCTACACTATTTTTCGGGTTTGTGTTAAATGATATCACCTTTTTAGGTCAATTATCTTGGTTAACTATTAGCATGTTACCGTGTTATTTTTTATTTTTTATTTTGTGTCAATAAGTTGTTGTTAGTTGATATGATGATTGCTTATGCATCAGATTGAAGCTTTTCATATATGATATTTTTCCCTTGCTTCATGGAAAATAGGTGCTACTGACTACGTGTAAGGTGATGGCTCCATTCACACCATTTTTCACAGAAGGCCTTTATCAAAATATGAGCAAGGTTTCCAAGGGAATGGAGGAAAGCATTCACTACTGCCAATTTCCTCGAGCAGGTGGAAAGGTACTTATCTGTAGAGTGCTAGTAATTCCAATCTATTAAACTGTCAATCTATGTATTTTTTATCATTTAAATTTAACTGTTGCCTATTATGCTTTAGAGGGATGAACGCATTGAACAAAGTGTTGCAAGAATGATGACAATTATTGATCTTGCACGAAATATTCGAGAGCGTCATAACAAACCTCTGAAGACCCCACTTAGGTAGCTTATATTTTTCTCTTACTTTATGTTATTCTACTTAATGTGTTTTATATGTTCGTGCTTTTGTTTTTATTACTTCACTTTCTTTAATGGTTTATAAATTCCAGGGAGATGATAATAGTTCACCCAGACTCAAATTTCCTCGAAGACATTGCTGGAAAACTACGAGAGGTTTGTCCCTTACTTTGCCATTTCCACTGTTCGTTAACCTTACTAATGAAAGATTAAGCAAAGGGAAGTCATCTGCTGAATGAGCTTTAATTGTAGATTCATTTTTGTCAGACTTAAGATTGCCGAATACTTTCTTTATTTAACATAGGGAAGTATACTGCCACACATATTCTGATTTTTCTCGTCTTCTATGTGTGTTTGCCTATATATTATATTACTTTATGGGGTATTGGTTTACTCAAATTTAAGCAATTTGATATCAAAACATGTGCATTGTTTAATGATCATGTCATGAATGTAACATGGTCTAATAGCTATGTTTGCCACTATATTCAACCACTTTTTGTAGTATTGTTTTTCTCAAAGTTAAGCAATGGGATTCCTAAACATGTGCATTGTTTGAAGATCATGGCATGAATATTACATGCTCTATTAGCTATGTATTTGTTTGAACCATAGCGTCTCCGCCACGGTTTGGTGGATGTGGATTTGTGCTCCAGTCCCTGACTTCAAATTGCAATAAAAAACTAAAAGGGGGTGACTTTTTAACGTGATCCCGAGGTGATTTCCCTGGCCTATGCGAGGTAGTGCCAAGACGGCATCTATGTGATGCCTAAGTGGCCAAAAAAGTATTTATTTAGATGCTCTTTAATTATTATTTATTTATAAGTCCTTAAATTACAATAATTTTCTATTAGACTTATTAGTCACTATAATCCATATTTAATAAGGACATCAAGGATACTAATAAGCCTTTAGGCCTTTACGTAACATTAATTATGTTAAGATTTTGTTGTTGGTCTGTATTCATTTACCAAAACTTAATTGTAATTAGCCTCTTCAATTTTTTTGAAATTGTTTAGAAGAACACCCAGAACCCCAAAAGGCCAAGGTGATGCCTAGGCGCCGCCTGACAATCATTGTTCTCAACCTATTGTCGATCGTCTTCATCCAAAATTTCATGGTGTAGTCAAAAAGTTTAATTTTTCGATAGGATATCTTATTTGTTCTTGAAAATTCGGTGCAAAAGTGCTTCTCAATCCATTGATTTCTTTCTACATTTGAAGATTTTGTTAAAAATTATGTCAACCAAGTCAATCCTAATTCTTTACTAAACATTTCCAGACCTCCATTACGATTTTTTCTAGACCACATGTTTGTCCCATTTTCATGAATATGATCTTCTATTTCTCCTATTTCTCCATCTTTCATGAATGTTTGTTGGGGAATGTGCCTGTCAGGCCTAGGCCACTCAACCGTGCATCCAGCACCTTGAGTCACAGGCAGTGTGACTTTACCGCCACACCATCTGTGTCCCCCCCATATTTTTACCAATATGGGCACAGTCTTTCGCCTCCCACAACTCGAACCCACTGGAGGCTTAAGGCCACAGATTTAGCGAGTTGTGTACCATTGAGCTGAGGTGCTGGGTGCACGGTTGAGTGGTCAAGCTCAATGATACACAACTCGCTAAATCTGTGGCCTTAAGCCTCCAGGGCGCGGGTTCGAGCGTGGGAGGCGAAATCGTGCCATATTGGTAAAAATATATTGGGGGGGGGATACAGATGGTGTGGCAAGTAAAGTCACACCGCTCGTGACTCAAGGTCGGGTGCACGGTTGAGTGGGGATGGCGCATGCCGTAACCCATCTTGGGTTGATTGCATATAGAAAGCCGGTGTTGTCCAAAATCAAGTTATTTGGATGGATGGTTGGGGGGGGGGGGGATACAGATGGTGTGGCATAAAGTCACACTGCCTGTGACTCAAGGTGCTGGGTGCACGGTTGAGTGGCCCAGGCCTTGACAGTGCCGTAACCCATCTTGGCCTATCTTCCCACCAGTTGATTGCATATAGAAAGCCAGTGTTGTCCAAAATCAAGTTATTTGGATGGATGGTTGCAATCAAGAAGCTTAACGCTTTTAGCATTTTGCAAAAAACTAAAAGGAACCCCCATTCCTATTTATCACCTTAGTGCCGCATCTTATGCATTGAAGAAGCTGAAATTATTGAGCATTTGTTTGAAAGATTCTCAGTCACCAAAATTTTTTGCAGCAGTGGTGCCACTTTCATTTTTATTTTTGAAACCAGCTGTGATGCCATCTCACGAAGGGAAAGATCTCTTTGTGGGTGAGAATGAACTGTTTGTCTTTCTCAGACCTGACTTGCCTAGAAAGACCATAGAAGTTTTCAAAATGGTGTTCCTAGGTACATGTTGGGTGCGATTGTTAGAAAGAAGCAAAAGAGTCTTTTAGGATAATGCGAGATTGGTTCTTCGTTTGGGAATAAGCGAAGCACCTTGCTTTTTCTTAGATCTCAAACTCCAAATGCTGAAAGGCTTTGGCCCTTTCAATCCTCTAAGGGACAGGACTGTGTTATGGGTCTTAAATTTCTATAATTAAGACGTTGTACTTTCATCATTTTGATGGCTGTAATTTTGGTTTGTTTCAAGTTTTAAGGACTATTAGCCCTTTCTACTCTCTAGTTTTGCAATTTTTAATTAGCTTATTTCTATTATAATACATAATTTCTCTCTAAAAATACTCATTTCTATCTACATTGTATTGGCATTTACATCAAGGTCCCAAACATTTTCTTTAAGTAGTTTATTTTTATTTTCCAATTGTTCATTTTTTTATTTTAAATTTCATCACTTTATTCTTGATTTTTTCTTTATCTATTTTTACTCTTATTAATTCATTCTTTTTGCTTGATATCATGTGCTACTAACCTATGTTGGTTATTAAGTGCTACACCGGGTATTGTAATCATTTTGATTGTAAGTAGGAAAAGGGCTTGCAGAGGGGACTACTCTTAACTCAATTATTTTTATTTAAAAAATAAACCTTTGGCTGTCATCTGATGAAAGGAATGTGGGAGAATTTCCCTGTAGTTCCTTATTTGTTAATTTTTAAATAATTTGATTATTTCTTTGACAGGAATGAGAGAATATGCTTATATTAGCTTTATTAGTTATCTTAATTAGGCGTGGATATTATTTCCCAAGCTTTTATTAATTCTGATTTCAAAATCAATGCAGTGAGTAATACATCTGAAATTCACCTATTATATCTTGTATTTCAAATCTAGATTTATATTGAGGAAGGCACTGATGTAGATATGTGCCTACTTGATTGACATTTGTGGATGTATTCATTTATATTTCATTAATTTAGCCAGGGGTGGATGTCTAATTAGTTTTTTTTTTTTTTTCTTTTTTTGATTAATAATTAGCCTATGTTATATTCAAAGCGTTCTATTTCTTACCCTCTTTTTCATCCTTTCTGAAGACTTATAAATCATTATTGACATTGTAGTATGTGCTAGAAGAACTCAACGTGAGATCACTTTCATCATGCAATGATCCCTTGGAATTTGCATCTTTGCGAGCCGAACCCGACTTCAGGTACATAGAGGATAGTGTTTCATCGATCTGTTTTTTATGCTCTTTATGAATTGGTACAATAATGAATTTTCTGGGTCTCAGTGCTTTAGGTAAACGACTAGGTAAATCTATGGGGGTTGTTGCCAAGGAGGTTAAGGCAATGTCTCAGTCAGACATTTTGAAATTCGAGAATAAGAAAGAAGTTACTGTTGCTGGACATTGCTTACAAGTCACTGATATCAAGGTTCTTGATTACACTTTTTCTTTGTTTTGTGCAACTCCTATGGTTCTTACACTCATAGCTGTTCTATGTTTGCTTTCTTTCATTAATGTATCCTGGAATGATTCACTGGGCAAAGTGGTAGTGTTGGCAAAAAGGGTTATATGAAATCAAGGATAACTTTTGTAGCAAGCTTAGGCTTTATCCAAGAGTTCACTTGAAACATAACGTGTTTTAAATATAAGGTTATCATCTCTCTCTCTCTCTCATATATATATATATGTAGATAGATAGGTATTCTTATGGTTCCCATTATAGTACTACCCTTTTGTTGAATTGATTTTTTGAGTTTAAAAGTGATTCTCAACATTTGATTAAAGATATTTGGTTGTGTTTGTTGAAGGAAAGTGGATATCTTAATGAAAGAGATTCTCAACATTTCATTAAGCACATTTGTCTAAAAATCTGAGACTCTTGAGTGTTGGTCCATGACCATGTTCGGATGGTCAAATTAATTGTACTTAGGTTTTCAGTGATTAGAATGGCTCATGAAGAGGGTATATAATAAGCTTAGGTTGAAAATTTTAAAATAAATTGAATAGCCAATTTCATTTCAATTCTCGAGATCTTTTTTAAGTTTTTTTTTTTTTTTTTTTTTTTTCTTTTTTTGGTGATAGGAAACAATATTCGTATGAGTAGAAATGCTTAATCTATATGGAAGTTGTAGCTACTCAAGGAATGAAAATTTAATAAAATTAGCCGAAGTTTAGGCGAAGTTTATCGAAGTTGAAGGAATTGAAATGAAGTTCACGGGTACTTTAAAAATTACAAAACTTCTCCGAAGTTTATGTTCAAAATCAACAACATTGATATAAATTGATATGGACTGCTAAAAACAAAGAGAAATTGCAAACATTTGGTAAAAAAAATCAAATAAGTGTGTAGGAGACGAAAGGGTTGAGGGTTGTAATAGACGGTGGCATTTAGTGGTTATTGAGAATTTGAGAGTGGCTCACTTTTGTACACACATCTCTACACCAATCATGTGATCCATTGACTTTGCATTAGGATTCAATGTATGCATCGAGATTCACTTTTGCACACACATCTCTACTACGCTTTGTAGTTTTTTCAATCGATGCATAATGTCAAAAAGTTGATATTTTCTTTTGCTTTAAATACTGACCCATATAAAAAAAAAACATGTTTCATAATTTTAGTTTTACTTATGAGAATGTGCAATTAATAAATGGTTAGAGAATCAAATTAAGTGTAATTATTATCACTAAAAGGTGATCTACCATACACAGTATGCATGACTAGTGCCAATAAAATTTACTTGAAACCATTACATTGTAAATTTTTTAGGTATAAATGCATAATTGTGCTTGTTTTGACATCCTATAAAATGAGTTTTAGTTTATTGACCATTTAATAAAAATTTCTTAAACTTCTCTAAGTTAGCGAATTTTTACCAAAATTCTCCATGTCGAATTAAACTTCTCCAAATTAATTCCGATTATGAAGTGGGCGAATTATAAGGCGAAACTGACGTTTCGATCCTTGCAACTACTATGCTGAAAAAAATACAAAAAAGTGACTATCTGAGCACAAGAAACTTCGTATACTACCAGAATAATCGAATTTTTACTCCAATTATTATATATTTATTTTCTGTATAAAAATATATAAAGGGTAAACATTCTTTATTAAAAAAAGGTAAACAATCTATCCAGTAAAAAGTTGAAGCTGATTCTTCATAACGGATTCGGAATTGCTTGGGTATATGGTCATGTCTTTGTTTTATGTTTCTTTTTAGATGTTCTTGTTGGTGCTATCCCCTTTTTCTGGGGTCTAATTTAGGCTTTATAATGTGATCATCATCATCATCATCATCATCTCCAAATTATTAATTATTAAAATATATAAAAAATATTCTTGATCTTCAGGTTGTTCGTGATTTCAAACGTCCAGATGGTGTTGCCGAGAAGGAAATGGATGCAGCTGGCGATGGTAAAGGCCCATGAATGATGTTTATTTGAAAAAATAATATAGGTAAAAACAAATAATTATGTAACTTAGTATCTGCTTCTAATTCATTTTCAGGTGATGTACTTGTTATCTTGGATTTACGGCCAGACGAGTCATTGTTTGAGGCTGGAATTGCGAGGAGGTAACAATCAACCCATTGGATTGATGTATTTATGGCTAATTTATGCAGCTGTGGGCCTTCTCTTTGTGATTTTTTGTATATCAACAATTTCTTTTAAGAATGGCTGAGTGGTACATTTTTCTTCTTTGATGGTTCTCATAATTAAATAAGTCGTTTCTAAATTTTTATCTCAAGTGAGGACTGGCTGGACAATCTCTGTCATTGTACCAGAGCATGAAGTTCAATCTGTCTGCATTTATGATTCGGATCATGTTCATCTTAGCTAGTTTTATGTTCATACTGACTGAATTCTGGACATATTCGCTGGATATAATTTTTTACTTCATGTTTGCTCTACGATAGGTTCGATTAGAAGTATCTTGAAGCACTACGCGTTTCTAATCATTGATTATTTCTGAAATGTGATTTAGGTTGTCAATAGAATCCAGAAATTGAGGAAGAAAGCCGGCTTGGAGCCAACAGACATTGTAGAAGTGTATATTGAGTCATTAGATGATGATAAATCAGTTTTACAACAAACCCTGGTTTCTCAGGTGAGATCTCAGACAGCATCATGTTTACTCAGTTTTTCCTGCTCCTCTTTCTTTTTTGCGTGTGCCTATGTAATTCCATTTTCATCAACCAAGGGTATTCAATTGGGCAGCATGGACATCCATCCCAACTTCACCTCCATGAGGACATCAACATGCTCACTAACCATTATGAATTTATAATATCTTTGATAATCTAGTTTCATTTTTTATATTTTCCTTGAATGCTTGAATTGCTATTTTTATTGGCCTATTTTAATTAGTTGGTTGCTTTCTTCATGTTAAGGTCATTAGAATCCCAATTTCAGTTGTAAGAATCTCACATTTCATTACTCGACAACGGAACCACTTTGAATCATTGCTGTGAATCTCAAGACTTATGATTCCCTGTCTCGACTCTTGTTTGGTGTTTAGAGAGAGTGGAACAATAGAATATTTGAGTGTAGTGATTCATATCGAATCCTAATGGGTGACACTCCATTATAGAAGTAGTACCATTGTCGTTTGTAGGGAACATCTCTCTTTTGACGTTATCAGGGATTGAACATACTGTTTTAAAATTTTGAGGACTTCTCGTGCTTGTTCTTCTGTATCAATGAAATTCATTGTTCTCTCTTTTTAAAAATTTATAAACCCCCATTCCGAATGGCGAAAAATTTTAAGGTATCGTATGATTTCAAATCCCATAATTCATCATTCACTACTATGATTCAAGAAACTTGTGAGTTTCTCATATAAGAAGGGACTTGAATGCTCTGTAAATAACTTTTTTTTCAGTATTATCATCAATTTTAAAATCCTTCATATGTTATGCGAATCTACTTTTAGCTAAAAGATATACTGCTGCAGAAGGTGAAAAAAATGCAACGGTGAGTCAATATTCATTTTGCGTATTTTGATAAAAAACAGCTATAAAAAAATAATGAATGCATATTGACAGTGTGATAGAAAAAACACTCACAGTAGGATGATGGGAACAATGCATCACAACTTTCATTTTTCTGTACAATCGACATGCATCTCTTGAATCTCACTTTTCATCTTTCCAAATTCCTAATAAACTCAGTAAGGCCACCATCAATTTATTTCCAGTTCATGTTTTAGCATAAGCATGCTGCTGATAATGTTAGTGCAAGTGTTTTGTTATGCAGCAGACTTGTCATTGTATGATGGGCGTTCTTTAGTTAGTTCAGTATTGTGGTTTTCGATACACAAAGCGGCCTTGGCTCCCTTGCTTGATGTAGTTGCAAGATCTTTTTCCATATGGAAAAAGCTTTCTCACAGTATTTCTTTCCTACCAATTTTTTTTTTTTTTTTTTTTTTTTTTTTAACTTTCTTTAGTCTTAAATTGGTTGAACAAAAAATTGCATGCTTGTGCTATTTACTTTTCTTGCACAAGTTTTAGTATGTTCAAGTTATAGGTTGTCATGACTTGTCATCTTGTAAACATTGAATGAATGCAGCAGCAATTTAATCAACATTTTCGTGATAGATCCCCAACCTTTGGATGAGGAGGTCAGGATTGACTCAAAGAAATTGAGCAGAAAACCACGGATTCTAACTGTCACTATTTTTTTTTTTAGGAAATGATGATTAGATATTATTAAATATATATTGAGATTACAGGGGAAAAGCAATGCCAAAGAAAGAAATTAACAAACAACAACAACAACAATAGCTTCAATCCCAAATTAATCGGAGTCGACTACATGGATCAAACTCATCCATTTTGCACTAAAGTTCTACGCTGGCTGTCTACCTATCACAACCCTTGGAAAATGGGTTTGGGGCCTCCCTCCCCCATTTTTCGGATATGAAAAATGGGTTTGAGACCTCCATACCCATTTTCTGGCATAGAAAATGGGCGTCTGAGCCCTCCTTCATTGGGACTTGGGACCGGCTATGTAGCGCACATAATGTTCTACATAGGTGGAGTTGAGGATGAACAACATCCAATCCATCGAAACAAAACCTCCTGTCTTCTATTATCTCATAAACTGTCCCAATCTCTAATGAAACCCTATGAGGAAACACCCACTTTCCATTGAGTTACTATCCAAAAAGAAGCAAGAGCTAAAGACTGTTCTCAAACACTGTACGTGTCCAAGGCTTTGTCCTAGAGATTCCTCATGTTCCTCTTCAACCAAATTGTTTATAATGTAGTTGAGATATAAATTATATGCCATGGTGTTTGTCATGGCATGAGACTACATACCCAGGATATCATGATCAATAGGCTTCTTCTTGATTCTACTTCTTGGGAAAAAGAACCATTGATCCCACATGTTATAATAAATAAATAAAAGCACAATGTAGAACTAAATGGTCAATGTTCTCCTTATCTCTAATAGATAAGCAATAGCTTTGAGAGTATAGGACTTCAAATGTCATTCCATTAGAATGTTTTGTCTAGTGATCTTTCTTAGCGCTACAAGCCACTCAAAGATTACTTTTTCTTTTATGGAAACAACATTTCCAAAAAAACTGATCATTAGTTAAAGGCAGAGGAATAGGCTATCACTTTTTTATATGAAACAATGGAAAGTAGAGACCTCAAAACTTAAGGGACGAATACTGAGGTACAAACTTCTTCCAGATGAGAAAGAAAGGGGGTGATATCTTGTTCCTCCCTTCAAGTAAGTGGTCTAGGAAAGTGAAAACCCGAACTTGGAGGAAAAGTAGGTGTCAGATAAGCAATAAGCTACCCTTCAATTATATATTTATATCTCAAAAAACATATTTAGCAGTGATAATGCAAAAATAGTAGGTGTCAGATAGAAATTATATGCCATGGTGTTAGTCATGGCATAAGACGGCACACGATCAATATTCAGGATATCACGATCAATAGGTTTCTTGTGACTACTTCGTGGGAAAAAGAACCATTGATCCCACATGTTATAATAAATAAAAGCACAGTGTAGAACTAAATGTTCAATGTTCTCCTCATCTCTAATAGATAAGCAATAGCGTTGAGAGTATGCGACTTCAAATGTCATTCCGTTAGAATGTATTGTCTAGTGATCTTTCTTAACGGTAAGCACAATGTAGAACTAAATGGTCAATGTTCTCCTCATCTCTAATAGATAAGCGATAGCGTTGAGAGTATAAGACTTCAAATGTCATTCCATTAGAATATATTGTCTAGTGATCTTTCTTAACGGTACAAGCCACTCAAAGATTTACTTTTTTTTATGGAACCAACATTTTCAAACAAACTGATCATTAGGGGAAGGTAGAGCAATAGGCTATCACTTTTTTATATGAAACAATGGAGAGTAGAGACCTCAAAACTTAAGGGACGAATACTGAGGTACAAACTTCTTCCAGATGAAAAAGAAAGGGGGTGATATCTTGTTCCTTCCTTCAAGTGAGCGGTATAGGAAAGTGAAAACCCAAACTTGGAGGAAAAGTAGGTGTCAGATCGGCAAGTAGCTACCCTTAACCTTAAATACATATTTGTATCTCAAACAACATATTTAGCATTGATAATGCTAAAATGGTAGCGCATTGTTGACAATTTGTATTATCAACATAGTTAATTCATAATCGTATTTCAATGCAAACTTATACAAAGTTTTAAGACTTCAATAATATAATAGGTAAGTCCTAATTTGTATGTTATAGTGTACGGTAGGATTTAAGATTTAATTATTTGAATAGTTCTTCAATTGTTATGTCTTTTGGTGTGAAACGAAGCATGCGTTATAAAATCCCCATGTATTATGGGCACAACTTTAACTAGTTATTAGCTTTTTATTTACGAATTAGAGAACCAATTTGGCTTCATGCCTGGGAGGTCAACTATGGAGCCGATTTTCCTTGTAAGACGATTGTTAGAAAAATATAGAGAAAAGAAAAAAGATCTTCATATGGTATTCGTAGATTTTTTAAAAGCATATGATATGGTTCCTAGAGATGTTCTTTGGTGGGTTCTAGAAAGAAAAGGAGTGCATCATAGATATATAGACACTATTAAGGATATGTATGATGGAGTAGTAACGAGTATAAAGACATTTGTAGGAGCTACAAAAGAATTTTCCATTACGATAGGACTACATCAAGGATCGGCTTTAAGCCCATATCTATTTATTTTAGTTATGGATTCAAGAGGATATACCATGGTGTATGCTATTTGCAGATGATATTGTTTTAGTGGATGAAACAAAAAATGGAGTGAGTAGGAAATTAGAACTCTGGATGAATATATTAGAATCTAAAGGCTTTGAGTTGAGTAGGACGAAGACCGAATACATGCACTGTGAGTTTAGAAACACTAGACATCGAGACGATGAAGTGGTAAAATTAGGGGAAGTAGAAGTTCCTAAGGTGAACCACTTTAGATACCTAGGATCATTCATACAAAATGATGGTAATATTGAGAATGATGTCACACATAGAATTCAAGCTGGATGGGAGAAATGACGGAGTGCAACATGAGTGATTTGTGATCGAAATGTTCCTACTAAGTTAAAATGAAAATTTTATAGGACCGCAATTAAACCAGCTATGCTCTATGGAAGTGAACGTTAGGCAGTAAAGCAACAACAATTACATAAAATGAATGTAGCAGAAATGATGATGCTTAGGTGGATGTGTGGTAAAACTCGTAAAGATAGAATAAGAAATATATAAATTCAAAGACAAGGAGTAGCACCAATTGATACAAAGATTAGAGAAGGGCGGTTGTGGTGGTTTGGTCACTTGCAAAGACGACCTACAAATGCCTCCACTAGAAAACTCGACTCAATAGAAACTGTTGAAATTCGAAGAGGTAGGGGTAGACCAAAATTAACATGAGATGCATTTATTAGGAGGGATTCGAATGGTCTGGAAAGCTCACCATCAATTACACTTAATCGAGCGCAATGAAAAAGTTTGATCTATGTAGCCGACCCCAATTAAGCTGGGACTGAGGCTATGATGTTGTTATTGTTGTTGTTGTAGCTTTTTATTTACGGTTGCATTACTAATGAAAATCGTAATTTCTTTCATATTTAAAATGAAGTTAAATTAATAGAGCAAAAATTTCAGGGTTTTGGGTTCATAGAGTCCTGAGACCCTATTTTTTGGAATAGGGTTGTCTTGATTTTCTTAACTTGTGTTAGTATTAGCAAATAGGGTGTGTCGCTAGATGTAAGATCTGGAGGTGCCATGACCCAGTATCAGGTTTCATAGAACCGCGCTAGTAGTTTAAAGCTGGTTTTTTCAGTCAATGAGACCAGCGTCTTTTACTAATATATTAGTTTAACCTATTGCAAAGTTATAATTTCTAGAGTTGTCATCCAAACAACCATGCTAATAGTTCTAAGCGGATTCTTTAATGCAAAGAAACTGTTGTCTTTTATTAGTTTATCCCATTACAAAGCTAAAATCTTATTGTCATCTACAAAAATGGGTGCGTGAAAAGTTGAAGGCATTCAAAGTATGGAAGTCCTAAGATGACATGGAATTAATTAATCTGTAAATATTTAAAAGATCACTAAATCACATAATATGCGTCAAATCAAGCTGAATAGCAACATTGGATTTTTGTTGTAGAGTTTTCATCTACTGGTGGCCAAACACATTGCTTTAATGTGTTATGGGAAAACATATTGCATAATTCCAACAATTAACAAAGAAATGCTTCTGGACCTGATTATTTACTGTAATTCCGTTGATTCTTTATCTGTAGGAAAAGTATATCTGTAGTGCACTTGGATCACCTTTGCTTCCTTCAGCTGCTCCACCACATGCTGTAAGTTCTCTGCTCGTGCTTTTTTGCTAACATCAACTTAATTTTTCTCTTAATTGTCATCCTATGCATGTTAGAAATATTTGTGCCTGTGTCTTATCTGTCCGATGAATCGATCATCATGATGATCAAATCTTAGCCTTACTGCCTGTCCATAAAGCACATCTGAAGGCAAAGGCCAAAAAAACCTGACTATGTCCCTATGTCAATTGATATGATGTTAATTTGTATTATTGAGGTCTACCTAGTTGGATGATGATACCTTAAGCTGGGTTTCTTAAGTCATCTGGCTTTTTTATTATGCGGCATAAACTCTCATTTCTCCAGGCTAAATTGATGAGAACGCGTTTCTGGTTTCTTAAAAGCTAATCTAGATCCAACTTTTGGGTAGTAAGCACCCATTTGAGACACCTAAAGAGCCAATTGAAAGTAAATGCGACAACATTGTCCAGTAATTTTATTGATAATTCACGCTTGCTACCGATCCTCCTCTTTTCTTATATGTGGAGGAAGCATTCATTTTTCCTGACATACGAGCTTTGTGCAAGTTCTTTGACAGTTGTTCGTTTACTGGCCTATTTTGCTATAGGTTATTCTCTGTCAAGAGAGATTCCATGGGATTTCTGGATTGGCATTTGCTATTACTTTAGCAAAGCCTGCTCTAATATTCAATTCTGATGCTTGCCTCGCATTATACTCAGGTTTGTGTTTAGTCTCCGTTGTAATATCATATATATGAGAAACTATGAAAATGTAGAACCCCTCCCATTCGTTTTTAACTTTGGAAGATTTCCTGCAATTTTTTTCAGGTGATGCTAAGCAAGCAAATGGTTTACAGACATACTTGCTATCAAGAGATCACTCGAATTTGAAATCTGAGTTTCAGCAGGGAAATGGCAAGGTTGGTCTTTGTGATGGTTTCTTGTGAACCCTTTAGCCCTCTTATTCAGTTTGTTTACAGGCTTTCGAGATCTTTATATTCATCTTGCAATAAAACATCTCAAGATTTCATCGATTTGTTGCAGATTAAGGTAGATTGTATCGTAAATCAGCCTTCCGTGGATGTGTTGTTAGGAACGCACGTTTTCTTGACTGTTGGAGAGTACCATTTGAGCAGAAGAACAGACTGAGATTCATCTATTTCTGCCTACATCAAATGCCAACGATGCCCTTTCAAACTATACGTCATTGTTTTATTTCACCACAAAGAAACGGAAACTATTGGGGTCCATAGCCTGTCAATTGCATAAACAGATCTGTTTATTCCATTTTTGTAAAAGTAGTTCGTGTTATTTATATGAGCCCGGTTAAACAAAACTCTGTTTATGTTGTAACAACTTCTATTATAAGTTACCCCACATTTATTTTTAATTTTTTTTTGAATTTGCAATCTGTCTAAATTACCCACTTTCTAACTTCTCCCTTGCACACGCCTAGGACTAATAATTTGTTTCCAAATCCTATAGTCTTCACTTTGGTTGCATCTATATTGGGTTTGTTGCTACTGCTATCATCTCCCTCTGTCTGTTGTATCATTGCTTTCGTGACCTTAAGAGTTGTCGACGTTGCGGGCCGTTACAAAACCTAAACTTTGAGGTAATTCAGAAAGATTTTATTATTTATTAGGATAAATATCACTTTTATTTAGAAAAATAGGTGGATAAAATTATCGTAGTGGTTGCTACAACACAAACAGGGTTTGATTTAACCAAACTCTATTTATATAAGCAATGTAATCAGTGCTTAGGTTGCTAGGTACAGCTTTTCTTTCATGATTCTGTATTTGGGTTCCAATACGTTATTGCTTGCACCATTGTCCTAGAGGAGCAAGAGTAAGTAGTGAGTTTAGCGAGATGATCAGCAATTACATTATGTTCCTAGCTTCATGCCTTGCATCAACAACGACAAACTCGAGAAAAGAGGGGTGCAAGGACAGCAGAGATGGGGTGGGCGCTGTGGTGGTTAGACTCAAGACTGAAAGAAAAGAATGTATTTCCAATTGTCTTCCTTTTTTTTTTTTTTTTGTTTTGAGGAAGACTTACTTTATAGTTGTCTAGACCACCCAGTATTCAGACTTACACTAATTACTTTGGCTTTGCTCGAAGTCGGCTTGCAGTCGAGGAAAAAAGCGCCTTGTGGCTGACGTCTTCTTTAATAAGGCTCGAACTCGAACCACAACTTAAGGGACTCTAGTGTTGAACCATTCGGACCAATTTATATTTCTTTTTTTTTTTTGAGGAAGAGTACTTCTACAAAAAGGATAGTTAAGGAATTCATGTCAAATCCCGAAATCTTTAATTTGATAGTTATGGCTAATTAGGGATCAACAGAGATTAATTATGATTTAAGTCGCGAGTCGGGAGCTAAGGATCGGTGAAATTGAGATATTTAATTAATTTTATTATTATGTGATGTGTGCTTAGTGTTGTGTATTATTGCATTATATTACTAGTCGGCATCTCGCGTTTCGCCTGCGGGCAAGACTAAATATTCGAATATTATATAAAAAAAAACGTTGAAAAAAAATGTAAAAAAAATTATTATGTAATATCTGATATGAATTCGAAGTCGCTCCTTTTAGGTCATTCAATAATTAATAAAAAGATACTTGCAAACATTGCACATTTTTAAATCTACACAAAACATTAAATATTTATAATATTACATAGAAATAGCCGGGTTTAAATCTATGACCACTTACTCCTAAATCTAATGTCATACCATTGGGTCACCCAACCGATTATAATATCATCATGCCACATGTCACGTTGTGAGAGCTTCTCACACGCCACATACATGTCGCGTTTGTGAGAGCTTCTCAAAGAAACAACTCCGAAAAAAAATAATTAAAAACCAAAAATCCTATTTGTATAACAATTAAAAACATAACCTAAAAATATATATGTAGCTTAATTTCTTTTTAAATAATCTAATATATTATGTACGTAATATATGTAGTATCTAATAAATAGAAAATTTCGAAAAAAAAATTTTAAAACCTAAAATTTGTATAACAATTAAAAACATAACCTAAAAAATAGCCAAAAAAAATTAAATTTTTAAAACCAAAAAACCTATATGTATAGCAATTAAAAACATAACCTAAAAATAGCAAAAAATTAAAATTAAAATTAAAATTTAAAAACAAAAAATCATATTTGTATAGCAATTAAAAACATATAACCTAAAAAATAGCAAGAAAAAAACGAAAATTAGAAAATTAAAATTTAAAAACCAAAAATCATATTTGTATACCAATTAAAAACATAACCTAAAAAATAGCAAAAAAAGGAAAATTAGAAAATTAAAAACTTAAAACCAAAAATTCTATTTGTATAACAATTTAAAACATAACCTAAAAATAGCAAAAAACAAAAAAAATCGAAAATTAAAAAATTATGAAAAAAAGTTAAAAACCAAAAAATCTTATTAGTATAACAATTTAAAACATAACCTAAAAAAAAAAAAAACGAAAATAGAAATTATACTTTAATTATTGACGTCACCATCTCACAGTCAAAATCTTATTTTGTGTTTTACCATCCCACCCCTCACTTAAATGAGAGAGATAAATGACTTGTGTTTTTTTTTACTTTTTTGTTATAAATTTTAATTACGACATCATCATGCCACGTGTCATGTTAGGAGAGCTTCTCAAAAGCCACGTGTCACGTCATAAGACCTTCTCACTAAAACATTTCTTATATATATATATATATATATATATATATCTTATTTTGCAAAATTCAAGTTAAATGAGTAATTTCGAGATTTTATAGGGTTTGGTCTCGAGATACTCGTCGAAATGAGTCCTAATAGAGTTAAAAAGTTGATTCGAACTATCGTTTCGATATTTCAAGAAAAATAATTGTATTTAGGTTTAAAAATTCGAATTTGTATATTTAAATTGACTTAACGAGCTTACGTGAGGATTTTGCTTCGGTTGGTGCTAGACATTGTTTTCGAGTTTCGTGTCGGTTGACGGTGA
The DNA here is from genome assembly GCA_039657325.1 of Stephania cephalantha. Lineage (NCBI taxonomy): Eukaryota > Viridiplantae > Streptophyta > Magnoliopsida > Ranunculales > Menispermaceae > Stephania > Stephania cephalantha. The sequence goes on from CM077578.1 coordinate 12,026,552, forward strand.
TCGTAGTTGAGCTTGGGGTCCAAATTGGTGTAAGTTTGGCTAAGTATGGCACCAGAATTAGTCCATAAGAGTTCTGTATGTCATGGACAAAGTTAAGATTTTTGGAATTTTGGTGTGACCAAAACTAGTGTTACGGACGTTTTATGTAGAACTATTTTATCGAGAGTTTAATTCAATTTTGGTGAAAAATCGGATTGAAAACGAGCACCGAAAGCTAAAACACGTTAAAATAGGTATTTTGAAAATTAATAAATAAAAAAAATTAAGTTGCTTACGATGAGGGGAGGGTTTATATATAAATATATAAAAAAATTTAAAAAAATGAAATCAAACTATTCATTTAAAATTTCAACCGAACGTTTTATACGTTCTATCCCTAAACCCAATCAGCGGACACTTTCGCTCGCGGATTTCCGTACGTTCGGTTTTTGCTCGGTTTCTTTCTGCAACACTATAGAGCATCGCGAGACGATCAGGTCGAGCCAAGTTTTCATGGTGTAAATGAGGTATTCGGCTCGTAATTTGGTAAATTCTCAATGCGTGGCATTTTTCCACAATTCAATTTGAATTCTCGCGATTTTTCGATTTCTTTTGCAAGGTTTTGATAGAAATTGGTAGGAATTGTTGTCAATTGGTGTATTGGGTTAATTTGGGATAAATTTCACCGATGTAGGTTAGGGTTTTGATGAATTGAACTAATGCGATTCAGTTTATAACTATTTGGAGATGTTTTATAGTTGATATTGATATATATTGGGTTTATGGATGAATTGATTATTGGTTTTAATCCAATTTGACTCCACAGGTTGTAGAAATATTTTGGTGTTAGTATCGAGTGGTTTTGTAGCGTTTGTTGTCGAGCTTTGATGATTTAGTTGCGAAAATATTGATTTGGAGAAATTTTTCAGTTCAAAATACATAAAGTTTGTCTAATTAACAGGCCATATTGAAAAATTCATAACTTCTCCGTCGGTGATCCGATTTGAGTGTTCTTGGAGTATATAGAAAGTAGGACATGAGCACTACAAGTTCCTTTTAGATCATGATGACAAATATTGAGGTTTTCAAGGTTAAATAGTTACCCAAGTTGGCTAGTTGAAACAATTATATAAATTAATATTTTTGGAAATTGTGCTCAACCGTACTTTGACCGCATTTTTCTTTGGGTTTCGTGATATGTTTTCACTTGAAGCTTGATCCAAAATAAAATTAAGTATGCAGAGAAGCTATTGGAAGCATTTTCAAGGTGATCCGACGTTTCGAGAACCCCGAAAATTATGCTCGAAGTTGGCTGTTTGTAAGGTTAAGTAAATTTCATAATAACATTTATATTGTATGATTATAATTTCGTATAAATTGCATTGATCATTGATACTATATTTTTTTGTTATACATGCATACACAGGTAGGGAGGATAAGGTCAATTCGAGTCTCCTTATAGTGTCTACCTGATTGTGTGTACAAGGTAGAACTATATATTGTTTACCTGATTGTGTGTACAAGGTATATTAAGTGACTTGACTGTGCATACATGGTAGAACTATATAGTGTCTACCTGACTATGTGTATAGAGTAGAACTATATTATGGTCGAGGGGCTAGAGTCATTGATACTTTGCATCACGTGGTATCATGAGATCACGTTGAACCAGATCATACTTTGATAGACTCGATGAACGATACTCGTTTGGTTATCCTCTCTGGGCATGAGTCCTTATTACTGTTTACTTATCACTTTCAGAGGACGTCATCTGATTGTGGTCGAATGACAGAAACGGGATGGATTCATAATTATATTTAAATTCCTTGAATTATATTGTTCGTTTAATCTCTTGGATTATTATGCATTTAATTATTACAGGTGAACTGGATAGTGTGAGATTTACTTATCTGAAATTATTGAATTTTTATAATTGGGTAATGACAGGTTATATCGACGACAAGGGAAAGAGAAAGCTTTCCGACTGTTTGTGACTTACTCAGTTCTTTTCTTTCTATTTATGTATTGATTTTGAATATAATATATTGTATAAATATGTTTTTGGGTTCGTGTGTGGTTATGATCTCTTCTAGAATTATCGAAATGGTTTGAGACAGATTAAAATGTCGTGAAGCTAAGGTAATAATGGTTTAAGGATTTTGAAAACCTTAAATAGGTTAGAATGAATAAATAGTTTTTGAAATGCAATATATATATTGTTATGGAGTGGATTGTGAGTCCTTCGACATTTCCACCAAGATAAGCAGGTTTTCTTGAAGATTCTTGAAGGTCGAGTTTTCTGGTGTAGGCTTAGAAACAGAGGATGTGCTGTCGAAAACTTTTTACGGAATTTTAAAGATAATGTAATCAATCCAATTGAATTTTAAGGTTTGAGATTTACTTTAGAGTCCTTTGTGGTTGATAAAGAATTATATTTGTTAATTAAGACGATAAATCTTTAATTATTTATTGATGGTGAGACTAAGGCTGATAGATTATCAAAGGATTAAAGTAATATCGGCCGGTCAGATGTCCTAATTAGGTAGGGCATGTGCCCTAGGTCAATCCATTAACTGTCTTTATGAATACTTTTAGTTAATAAAATATAGGATTTCATTTGCTGTTTATTATAATTAATTTGCATGTTTACATTATAATAAGATCCATGTGTATTTACAGAAATATCCTAAATGTCCCTAGTCGATCATTATATCGAGAACTATAATTGTGAGTCTTGATTGATGATCATATGATGATTATACGTATAGGGATACGAATCAAGATCACGAGTACTAGTTAGGGAACAAAGTACTTGGACCGACCCGCTATGAGAACATCATATAAGTCATAGTTGTTTCTCATGATAGGTATATTTTTCAGTCATCGACTTGAGATTACCAGAGACTTCAACATTAGGAACACAGTGATTTGACACAATCAAACGTTGTCTTTAACCGAACGATTATAAAGATTGTGATTGGTTACTGTGTGAGCAATGTGATGAAGTTGTGTAATCGAGATAGAATTTGTCCATCTCATATAAATAGAGATATCTAGTGGATCCCTCGATGTGTTAGACTGTTAAAAGACCTAGTCTAAGTGAATTGATATTGATCAATGTCACTTGGATATTTTCAGTCTACCTAGAGATCGAGACTAGTACGATTGAACATGACAATTCCATGCCTTATGTTTGATCAAAAGGATATCGTGTGACAAAAGGATGTTATATACACTATTGATTAAGTTGTATCGATTTGATATTCATACAACTTGGGTAGTCATAATGTCTTGCTAGAGGCCGCTTATGACTTGTATACCAAAATGTGTTTTGGTACACTGCCGACGTTGTATGAGCCTATTGGGTCGCACACTAAGAATGGTTTTGCGAGATTTTAAGATGGTTCGAAAAACAAATTTTATATGATAAAATTAATGAAAGAAACGTCCTTGTGGTGTATTACACTTATACTTCTTTAAGTAGGGGTATATGTGTAATTTACTTAACCGTCTATATACAATGGTTGTATAAATAGACGTTTTAAGTTAGAACACACATATGAAAGATTAAGGGCCGAAACACTATTTTCGTTTTAGAAACGAATTAGGGTTTTCTGGTACGCTCTGGATTGTTTTGGAGAGAAACAAAAAAGTTTGGTATTCTCTTGAAGCTAGCACTTCGAATCTCGCCGCCGTTCGTGTGTGGACTGCTGGTAGAGGGCGTTCGTCGTTGGCAGCGCCTTAGAGATCGATCAACCTTCAGAAATGTATATTGCCACCGATGTATGATTAAGTTTTCATGGTTTAAACGTTTTTAATGGAATTAGATTCGGATCCTGTTGGGGTTTTTGTCAAAATTGTTTTGTAATTTCCGCTGCGTATGAACCCCAAAACCCAACACTAATTAGGTAGGGTCTAACAATGTTGGCATCAGAACCAGGGATTCTAAAATAATCTTGTTGATTGAGGATAAACGTGACGACCCCAACCCTACAAATTGGGCACCGCCTGACACTAGGCCTCCATTAACCCCCGGTAAACCAGTTTAGAGTTTATAAAGGCCTAGTCAGCCTCACAAACCGGTCTTCAGTACCCGATAGTCCACACAACAGAGTATATATATATATATATATGAAATCATATGCAGAGGAATTTAAATGCGATGAAAACGCGATAACAAATAAATTAAACACACAACGAGTTCTAGGTGTGGAAACTAGTATGTGGAAACCCTGTACAACATATACAATGTATAAATCATAGTGACGAGGGGAACTACACGTATCTCTCAACCAAAATACCCATTTATAAAATAGTGTACATGCGATATAGATACATCAAATAACCTACATATGTCGCTCATCAATGTTCTCGAGCTTGGAGATTACACTCCGCAATTGTCACCAAAAGCGGAGACAATTCTAGTGAGTAAATCCAGAAGAAGTTCAACAGTAATTCAGATTAAATAATAAATAAGTCTATAAATCATGCAGGAAAAAGATTAAGCTGAAAAAAACAATAAAGCGCATGATAGACATACTACAATGATCAACGATAGAGACCAAGTGACCGGAAACAAAGGATATGCGCCTAAGTGGTCTTGACACTTTACACGTGGGTTTAAAGCCACTTAAAACATGTTAGTGTCAAATACTGGTACGTCGGGACCAAGTCCGCTTCAACCGCACCAAAACCATTCGGCACTGTCGGCTCACTTGAGCCGCAGCCCGAGAAAACATTCCAAAGGGAGCCACAGTCGCAGCCGGATGCTCGACTGCAATGGAATCCTTGAAGTCCTATGAGGAGCCACGACACTTGGCGGATGCTTACTCAAAGAATTCAATCACGTCTAGGAGCCACGAGCGCGACTCGGATGCTCAACTCACGAGTAAACAACGACTCAACTTGACCACTTAGACCCTAGGTCACTCGGTAGGGAAGTAGAGTCCAACAATAGATATCAATTTCATCAAAATATGCAAGGAAAGGAAAATAATTAATATTGAATTTCTTACTGGTTTACTTACGATATATTCGCATAAATTGCCACGTCAATTCGATGTCAAATAGCCTAGTTGAGTCATTCTTGCGTATCTACAATTATACATAGGTACAACAAAGTCGTTTAGACTATATTTAGTAGTTTAAGAACCACTTGCTAAATCAAAGCATTATTCATATTTTATGCTTTCCTTAATTTATGAATCTACTAATTATAACTTTCAAGTAGCATAGCTTACTTTCATGTGTTAGTGAAATGAATTTATAGTTGTTCACGTAGGCATTTACGTTACAAACTTTTCTAAGTTATTTGACTCAAATAAACGGTTTTCAAAGGATTCAACGCTACTAAAACACTACTCCTTACTTCCAATTTAGACCATTCACGACTCCAAAATCGATAGCTAATATTTCAAATCAAATTTGATGATTCGATGAAAATCAATATGCGGTGAAACAAAATATGAAAAATCCCATAAACCTTGATTTTTCCAACATAAGTCAAATAGGATCGAGTAATCACGACCAAAGAGATAAATCATCTCATAAAAGTCAAGTCCGACTTAGAATTCCCAAATCATAACATTTAGTCCAAGAATCCATGAATTAATCGAAGTAAGTTCATTTTTGAGCAATAAGTCTCATTGACTTGAAAACCATTTAATTCCACTTCATTTAGTTTCTAGAATGAAGTTCATTTTAAAAACAAAACCAAGTCCTTCATTAGGACTAAAACCTTCGCATGAATCGACACAAACCACCACGAATAAACCAACGCGTCGAACATGTTTGTTATCAACAAGTTTGGTCAATGTAAGGCCTTTTCAAGCTAGATTTAATCAACCATATGTTTAAAATAAACCTAGAGTTCATAGAATTCTATTTGAGTCCTACAACTCTTTTTATAGTCAAAGAAACCATATAAGCTAATTAGAAACCAAGTTTGATAAATAATCCACAAGATTTAGGACTCATGTCCATCCATGTTGTTTTAGAAAAATGATAGAACCCTTTTTATAATTTCATCAAAGCCTTAGAGTGCATCACTTTCAAAATATGGAAACCTTTAAAACAATCTCAACTCGTCGATAAACCTTTAAAAATGATAGAACATTTCTTTTTAATACAAACCTTTCAAAGCTACATAAATAATAGCGTGCAAAACCTCTATAATCAACTAGCTTCCATCAATAATATTAGATTCATTTAAAAAATGAGAAGGTTAGAGTCTCACCATAGCCTTCAATGCTCTTGAGCAATTAATTCCTCTTGTTCAATCTTTCTTCCCCTTTTTTTATCTTCCTTTCTTTTCTTTTCTTTTTTCCCTTTTATTTCTTCGCGAACAACGCCACCATCAAGCCTCGCCGGAGTCGCGTCGTCGACCACGTCATCCTCGCGCCGCTGCCGCTGGTGACTCACCACTCCCCCTTGCCGGCGTTGCTGCTCCTCGCCGGCATCAAGTCTTCTGCGTCTCGCTGGCCATCCACGGGAGCCGGTGTCCGTTCGCGCGTCTGCTGGCCGTCGTCCGCGCTTGTCACTGGACCAGCCCGCTGGCCCACCGCTGCTGGAGCTGCACCGACGTCCAGCAGTCCACGTCGAGCTCCAGCCGCCTCGTCGCCGCTGCTGCTGGCCGTCCGCGAGCTCCTCCGCCTTGGCCGCCGTCTCTCTTTTCCTCTTCTTCTTCTTCTATCTTTTTGTTTTTATGTTTTTTTTTTTTTTGTTTTTGTTTTACATGGTGTATTCAATTGAGATTTTAACGAACTTTTGGTTACTTTTAATTACTAAAAAAGTTTAGATGTATTCAATTAAAACTTTTAAAGAGTTTATAAAAGTAATGTGAACTTTTATAGACTTTTTAAAAGTTTATAAAAGTTTTGAGGTATTCAATTTAAACTTTTAGAGAGTTTATAAAAGTAAAGTGTATTTAATTTTTTAGTGACTTTTGTGGTTTAGTTACAAATCTCGACTTTTATAGACTTTTTGTATAAAAATACACATAAAGAAATGTTCAACTTCTCTTCACCACAACCCAGAAACTTTTAGAGACTATTAATTTTTGTTGATTCCTTTATTCAATAAGGACTTCATTGTTCACAAGGTATTTTCTTATTAATTGTTTTTATCAACTTCTCTAACCACTCCACAACTGATGGATTTCATTGCTCAATCATTATACTCTAATGTCTATGTTGATGAAAATGAAAATGATGTCGTTATTAACAAGATCTCATTCTTGCATCATTATACATTTTTTAAAAGATTTTTTACGAAGAAGTTTCGTTTATTAAGTGTATAATTATAATCTAAAAAAGTGTAATATTATTATTTTTGGAGAAGATAATCGTATATTTTTTTTTCAAATGCAAGAAGTGTTTTTTAAGAAATTTAAACTATCATTCTTAAGGAAAAAAATATAAGTTTTGTTTTTTATGTAAGTCAAAAAAAAAAAATGCAAAATTTTTACACAATGATCTTATTTGATTCTTTTTTGCCACTAAAAGATGATTCATTTACCTATTTGTTTTATTGATATTTATTTACTTATGTGACGGCCCCAAATTCCGAGACAAACCGGCACCGCCATGTTGCCGGACACGTCACCAAGCCATGCCACGTCGCCTGCACGCCTGTCTATGACGGCCCGCGAACTTACCATTTAATACTCCAACTTAGTAAATTTTGATATTTAAATGATTATTTTAGCAAAATATACTAAGTTATAAAGTTTTATAACTTAATTCATTTGTTTTGATTTATTTAAGTTATTTTAGTAGCGGAAGTCTTAATAGCATGCATATAATTAATGTAAACGAGTTATGCAATATTTAACAACCTATGGGGTGGAAACCCAGCAAAAATGATACCATGTATATCAGTTAAGGCGACAAAAATGTATAATAGGCCTCAATATACATGTATCGGGTGAAAGGTCTCCGAAATGATCCCAAAAATATGTATACGTAAATACAATCACCTACGAGTAAGCTAGTGGAGGCGCTCCAAATCAGAGGTAGTCGCCAATCACCGCCTTCCCCCGGCTCGTCGCAATATCTGCAACTTGCCACCAACAACAATGACAAGTTCCAGGTGAGTAAATCCCAGAGAAATTCAGTTAGTATTCACAAGAAATCCAAGAAAACGGCTACAATTCATGCATATAAAATAAATGAACAGAAATGTAAAGCATGAATATAAGTCGTGAGATAATCAAGAATACGGAACGCGAGTGTGGTGTATAGCTGTCGAGCCCTGAGACAAAATACTAAACCGAGAAGGCCCTGGAGGTGAGGAAATCCACACCCCCTCTTCACGGTCGAAACGAGGAACTCTGTTGGTCGGAAGGTAGACTTCCGCCCAACGCCTCAAAAGAGAGGAAATATGTGACGGAGGTGGGCCTCACGTCAACTCGCTCTCGAGATCATCGACTCGCTGAGAAAAATCTCACACGTAGTCTAAGGTATGACCAACACCGTAGCAACAATCGGATCGTCATCAGCGAGAGAGCCGGAAAGGGGTCACACCGTCCCTTCGACCATACACAGACACACGCGGGAATAGAGTAAACATGAAAACTGAACTGACGAAAAGTAATGTAAAATAAATAATTTACAGGAAAAATAAGTAAATTCTGAACTGACTTTCTCGTGGGTTTACTTACCTGGAACTTGTCATTGTTGTTGGTGGCAAGTTGCAGATATTGCGACGAGCCGGGGGAAGGCGGTGATTGGCGACTACCTCTGATTTGGAGCGCCTCCACTAGCTTACTCGTAGGTGATTGTATTTACGTATACATATTTTTGGGATCATTTCGGGAGACCTTTCACCTGATACATGTATATTGAGGCCTATTATACATTTTTGTCGCCTTAACTGATATACATGGTATCATTTTTGTTGGGTTTCCACCCCATAGGTTGTTAAATATTGCATAACTCGTTTACATTAATTATATGCATGCTATTAAGACTTCCGCTACTAAAATAACTTAAATAAATCAAAACAAATGAATTAAGTTATAAAACTTTATAACTTAGTATATTTTGCTAAAATAATCATTTAAATATCAAAATTTACTAAGTTGGAGTATTAAATGGTAAGTTCGCGGGCCGTCATAGACAAGGCGTGCAGGCGACGTGGCATGGCTTGGTGACGTGTCCGGCAACATGACGGTGCCCGGTTTGTCTCGTAATTTGGGGCCGTCACAGTTGGTATCAAAGCTTAGGTTCAGACGAACCTAGGGGAAAGTTTTGAAAATCTCATGGCTTAAGACATTGTGATACCAACGTCACAGTTGATATCAGAGCCTAAGTTCAGGCGAACTTATGGGGAAAATTAATACAACCGAATAAAACTTAACAACGAAAATTAGATGTGGAAACCCGAAGATCCTAACTTAGAACTTTAGTTGGGAAGCGAACATGGGACGGGAAGTGTCGAATGTTATACGTTATATATTTTGATGTGTAATAGTATATATGCGTATACGAGGCTAATACGGACGTTCGCGATTTGCAAATTCGACATGGATGGACGACCAGTTCTTCATACGGACGATAGAGGCCCCGAGCGGCTCGACACTGTCAACTCGGATCGAGATATTGTGCGACACGGCCGCACTCAATAGTTTGTAGCTCGAGGATATGTTCGATTGCTTCGAGCGCATGCGGCAATATCGGCCTCTGTCACACTCGCCGCCACCACTACTGTAGAGCAAACAGTTGTCGCACCGACTGCTCCGGCGACCTCGCTTACGACCACTACTACCGAGATACTATCGGCAGTCACTACACCATTGACTACGCCGACCGTGGCACCGACACTGATTCCACCCTTGAAGATCACATTCGAGACATTCTTATCAGCTGAGGCGAAGTTGATTAAGGAGTTCGTTCGTTTTCAGCCAGGCTATTATTATGGAGGCGGTGACCCAGAGGTAGCTGGGAAGTGGATCATTTCACACGAGAAACTTCACGGACTTTTGAGGATTCACGACGGCATACGGGCTAGGATTTCCGAATTTATGCTCGGGGAGAGATCTTTGCAAGATGGTGGATCGCCCACATGGCGCTCACGGAGAGCCGAGTACTTGGGCAGAGTTCAAGAAATTCTTTTATGATCAGTATATCCCGATCGAGATTAAGCTGAGACTGAGGGAGGAGTTCTTGACGCTGAGGCAGGGTGACCAGACGGTGTCGCAATACATGGAGAGATTCACGTACCTGCTTACTTTTGCGATGGATGTAGCTGGGACCGAGCGACTTTAAGTCCACTATTTTATTCGAGGACTCCGACCAGAGATTGGGGGCGGAAAACCACGCGCGTAGGGAGTTTGGATGGAGTGGGTGGTCTTGACCCACTCTACCTGGGGGCTCCAGCGACCTGCGAGGTCGGAGTGAGACCTGCGAGGTGGGATTAGACCCACGAGGTAGAGACCCGGCGAGGTAGGACTGGGCCTTCACAAAATTTAATTGTTAGTTCTAGGTGAGACTGCGAGGTGGGATTAGACCCACGAGGTAGGAGACCGACGAGGTAGGACTGGGCCTTCACAAAATTTAATTATTAGTTCAAATAATAAATGTTTGGAGAGGGTGACGTTATATCATTTTAAACCTAGCCACATGATAGGTGAGTTGAGCCAACACATACGTTATTCTCGCATGACAAGAAGGTAAGATGTTGCCATAACCAAATTGGCATAAGATACCTATTTTAGATTGACAAACGCTAATTGCCGAGAATGTTTACGTAAGCCATGACTTTTTAGCTCAGTGCGCCATCAGTTTGAATATTGCAACAAGTAAGGAAGGGCAGTCTAATGCAAAGTTAAATTATTAATAGAAACAAATATTATCACACCTTGGTGTCTTGTCGAGAGTTAAGATTTTGACGATTACTTCACGCATACCGCGGGTTGTGAGTCAAGACATCCTATTAGTTTGAACACGTTAGGGAAATGATATATGCAAGATATGAATTACCTCTTTCTGAGTTGACACGTATAAGGTGTGTAGTACGATAGTTGACATTGTGAGTGAGTATAGCTTATAGAAAATCATTCATGATAGCTATAAAAAAAAATGTCTAGCTTATGCTACACAGTCCACTCTAGTGATCGTCAGATCGACGATTAGGAACATGTGTAAGACGTGGGACAAATAGGTTTTTAGTAGACTCTATGGAAGCAGATAGTGTTGAGATGACTCAGAACTACATGAAAGCAAGTACGGACTCCTTTAGCTTCGGCCAGAGCGCTGGAGTAGTTTTGCAGAAATAGCAGTTCGAGTAACTCCACTATTGTGCCATGACTTGTTCGCGGTCCGTGAGGTCAGTAGGGCCACACTGCCACTTATTAGACTGGAAACAAATCAGGAATGCGAGCCGAAATAGAGTTTGCAAATATATTTAAGGTCGAAATGACCTCAAGCCAACCTAAGGAATGAGCTGTTCCGAAGTTCTCACGAATCCAGAATTGACTCAATCGTAATAGATTTTGCACTTGTGATTAGTCCGACCCAACCCGCAGAACGTTAGGGATAATGCCCTAAAGGGACATGGAAAGCCTTGAAAGCTCAGTGATTTAAATCGAACTAAGCGCGTGCGAGTCATTAGTTTCGAGGAAAAATAGTTGTGTGGCGAAACAAGAAAGATTTAGGTGATGTATTATGACTAGATTCTTAAACAGGGGAAACAGAAGATTCTAGGTACGCGTTAAAGATGGAGAGTTAAGTTTTAACTCGGAAGTCCAAGAGACGAAGTTGGAGTTAGGAGATTAACTATTGTTGTAAATATTAGCTCGACATCCGGTAGGAAAAGAAGAAGCGGAGTGTCTCTGAGATCAAAAATCTATCCATGCACGACTCTTTAGAGAATCAAGAGAAGCAAAGGTCGACCTTACTATTTGAGTTATTGCACTTTTTAGACCCTTGTATATGAGAGGTATGGCCTAGCTAGGCATACGCTCCAACTAATGCATGAGGACGCACGTTTCAACTACATTCGAGAACCTAAAACACGCTTTATATGAAGTTAAATATATGGAGTTTCGAGCGTAGTTGAATAGTAAATTGTGCTTGTTTAGCATAGCGGAAAAGCTTTGAACACCTTAAATATGATAATAAAGCAAAACGACGAAGAAGTGCCTAAAAATATTTTCACTACGATCAAGTAACTTGACATGTTTTCGGGTAGGACATAATCGGAGGTGGTGGGTTGCAGGGTTGCCAACAGAAATGACAGAAGAGCGAAGGTATCGCCATAGAAGCTTTATTTTTGTGTCAGATTGGCAAGCACCTTTATCTCAATAAAACCTCCAGATTTTGATACAAAGGTTAGCGTATATGTCTAGGGCGCCCAATTGTAGTCAAGCGACATGTGAAAAGAACATGATTTGTGTGAGCACTTAAAATGATATTTAATAGTCGCTCATTGGTTAAAGATTTAAAATTAAGTTAAGGCTTTCAAGTAAAGACCAGATTGAGGTCTTATACGATAATACCGACAAGTTGAGTCGGGATGGTGCCTCGAGATGCACGGGGTCACACAAGTGGATGATTTGGTTTATTTGAAGGTTTCTCCCTTGAACGACCTCATTGAGGAAAGAGAGTCTACCAGGCGAATATGATACCCCACTGGTTCCAAGGTAGAGATTGGATTAAGTTTGAATTTCGGGACAAAATTCCTTTTAGTTGGGAAGATTGTAACGGCCCGTTTTAATTAATCCCGATTAACCGACTAATTACAAATTAATATCATAAGCTCAGACCCACGTGGACGTCGTGGGAAAAGTCTATGACACGCCTAATCGGGAAATATGTTATGTTTGTATGGACGCGTGTACGCGTGTAGTGAGAGTTACGTTTGGTCGCGTTAATTGAGAGTTACGTTTGGTCGCGTTGTACGCGTGTAGTGACGAGAGTATGTGACGCAGAGGAGTGCGCGTAACGCGAATATACGGGGTAGTATGAGTTTGAGTTGTCACATCAATCACACATCACATCACACCTCAAATCAAATCCATCCCTCATCATGCTATTTTGTCATTTTCTCCCAAATTGAAATAAAAAAATTCTTTTCTTTTCTTTGAAAACGGATAAGAGAGTGAGGAGAGGAGAAAGAAAGAAAAAGAGAGAGAGAAAGGAAAGAGAAAAGAGAGAACGAGAGGAGAAAGAAATAGCAAGAGAGAGAGAGAGACAATGGGAGAAGAGGGCAAGGCGCGAGCAAAAGAGTGGCGCGGAAAGTGGCAGCGGAGCGACGGACGGCCAATGAGCGGCGGCGGTGGACGGCCAAGCGACGCGAAAGCAACGGCCACAATAGGGCAAAGAAGCGGCCGGCCGCGGATGGCGGCTCATGCGGCGACGCGAACGGCCGTAAGTGGAGAAGCGGCGGCAGACGACACGGAGCCGACAATGGCCGCGCGGTCGCTCCAATGGCAGGGACAGGCGCGGCGAGACCAAGGCGCGGACGGCGAGGAGAAAAGAAGAGAGGGAAGGAAGAAGAGAGAAAAGCGGCGGCGCGGTGGCGCTCAGCAGCCGGGCCGAGCGAGTGGCGAGGCGGCAGCCGACGACGCTGCAGCAAAATGCGCAGCGGCTGCGCGTCGGGCGAGCTGGCATGGCGGTGCGGCGCTACACCACCAGTGGCGGCGGCTGCGGGGGTGACGACGCGATTTCGGAGGTGGCGTCGGCTCGCGATGGCATCGGCGCGGTGGCGCGTTGTCGGACCGATCGAACCTTGACGAGGGATGCGATTCGACGAAGTTCGACGACGAGATGAAGGTGATGTTTATTTCAACTAGTTTAGTTGTGATTGAAATGACTTAAGTAAATTAATTATTATGAATGGACACCAGGGACTTAGGCTACCGTAGTCGGGTGTCGGCGCGTATCTCGAGGCGTGTGCGGGATATTTCGGAGAGGCAATTGCGATTGCTTGAGGTAAGTAAACCCACGAGAAAGTCAGTTTAGAATTTACTTATTTTTCCTGTAAATTATTTATTTCACAATACTTTTCTCCGATTCGCATTTTCATGTTTATTATATTCCCGCGTGTGTCTGTGTATGGTCGAAGGGACGGTGTGACCCCTTTTCGGCTCTCTCGTTGATGATCCGATTGTTGCTACGGTGTTGGTCATACCTTAGACTACGCGTGAGATTTCTCTCAGCGAGTCGATGATCTCGAGAGCGAGTTGACGTGAGGCCCACCTCCGTCACATATTTCCTCTCTTTTGAGGCGTTGGGCGGAAGTCTACCTTCCGACTCACAGAGTTCCTCATTTCGACCGTGAAGAGGGGGTGTTGATTTCCTCACCCCCAGGGCCTTCTCGGTTTAGTTTTTGTCCCAGGGCTCGACAGCTATACACCACACTCGCGTTCCACATTCTTGATTATCTCACGACTTATATTCATGCTTTACGTTCCTGTTCATTTATTTTATATGCATGAATTGTAGCCGTTTTCTTGGATTTCTTGTGAATACTAACTGAATTTCTGGGATTTACTCACCCGGAACTTGTCATTGTTGTTGGTGGCAAGTTGCAGATATTGCGACGAGCCGGGGAAGCGGTGATTGGCGACTACCTCTCGATTTGGAGCGCTTCCACTAGCTTACTCGTAGGTGATTGTATTTACGTATACATATTTTTGGGATCATTTCGGGAGACCTTTGACCTCGATACATGTATATTGAGGCCTATTATACATTTTTGTCACCTTAACCGATATACATGGTATCATTTTTTTGGGTTTCCACCCCATAGGTTGTTAAATATTGCATAACTCGTTTACATTAATTATATGCATGCTATTAAGACTTCCGCTACTAAAATAACTTAAATAAATAAAAACAAATGAATTAAGTTATAAAACTTTATAACTTAGTATATTTTGCTAAAATAATCATTTAAATATCAAAATTTACTAAGTTGGAGTATTAAATGGTAAGTTCGCATGGGTCATCATAGACAAAGCGCGTGACGACGTGGCATGGCTTGGTGACGTGTCCAGCAACATGGCGGTCCGGTTTGTCTCGGAATTTGGGGCCGTCACAACTTATTTGTTATGTATCTATCTTGATAGTAATTTATTAATATGTATATATGATTTTTTTTATTAAAATACAAAATACTTTAAAAAAATCAAGTAATAGTTCTTAAGAAAATAAAATGTAAGTATTCATCTATTTTTTTATAATAAAGTGCAAAATATTGGTTCAATATAAAAATCACAAAGATTTACTAGTATTAATCAAAATCATGTTTAAAAAGTTCACAAAAGTCACTAAAAATCTTAAATGTTAATAAAAGTCATCAAAATGAAGTTTACATAAAAGTTTATCAAAGTCATTAAAAGTCTACTAAAATCTACAAACTTCATAAAAGTCATCCACTTATAAAAGTAACCAAAAATATATTAAAATCTCAATTGAATACACCCCTGTTAGTTTGGAGAGAGAGAGAGAGATAACCGGTTAGAGATAGAGAGTGTGTGGGGAGAGTGAGAGAGTGATTTACTGAGGATAGAGAAAAAGTAAGAGAGAAAGAGTGGTTGATGTGAAAGTTAGTTGAGGAAAAGTGATGATGTGTCAACAGTTTAGTGGTTGAGTGTGAGTAACTTTTTGAGTTATTTTTGTTTGAATTTTATGCAATGTATCATCCCAAAAATTTGTGAGGCCTGCTATGAGCACCCCACAAATTCATGAAGGCACCCATATTTTTTCTCATTTTCCATCTAAAATGTAAATCACTATTTTGCTCATTCATATATACTCACTCAAACCCCACAAACCATTTTCAAAGCAAAACTAGGGCACCCCACCACATTGGATCACAAGTGAAACCTAAAGCCACAATTGTGTTTGCCGAGCGTGTATCGATTCTTGCGTCTTGACATCATCCGACAGCGAGGTATCAATGTTTGACAAGCATATGAAGCTTTGAAGGAATTGTTTTTTGGATCAAAAACTGTGAAATTGATGATTTGGTTTGTCAACGTAGGGTTTGGTAAATTCGACCAATCCGAACTTGTTTGCACTATAAAATGGAAGATTGTACTGCAATGGTGCAAAAGGAGGTAGAACAAGAGGTAATTGTTGAAATTTAATGTGTTTTATTTGCGGATTCTCAAATTTTCAGACGATTTTTCACGGGCGCGATTGATTCGGCCTCGCAGGACCGAGAGTTATATAAACGTCTCGGTCAACATCCACCGAAACTTGAACGTAGTTCACGTCATAATGTGAACGAAACGAAGTCATAGTCTCGGTATGGAACGACCGAGACTATTTATTAGGTCTCGGTTGGACATGAACGAAACTGTACTTATAGTCTCGACCTGTACAATCGAAAAACTTGGGTTTTTGGGTTTTTTGGTGAATTTACTGTGCATTTTGGTTGATTATAATGTTACAATGTTTGTATTGCAGGTAATGTCGGTTTCTACTTTATTTCCAGACTACAAGGATGCGTTTACACCTTGTAGGCCATTCCCATCTAGAGAATCGGCAATTTCATGGCTTCAAATGATAGGTCGAGAGAACAAGTTTGTGTTAGTAACGAAGCACTCTGATGCCGGAGGGATTAAGCGCAGGGGAATGGTGAAACTTGCGTGTGAGAGGTCTAGTACATATAGGGGAATGTCACAAAGAGTTGGGAAGGGTAAAATGACAAAAATTGCTTTGAAACCAAGAAATTAAGAAGAAGAGGAAACGGGGAGGACTCAAACCAAGACAAAGAAATGTGGATGCCCTTTCCTTATTAACATCAAGGAAAATCTGACTCTTTGTGGTATGTCACTTGTCATATGTGGGAGGCACAATCACGACCCCGCGAAAAACTTGGACGGCCACTCATTTGCCGGAAGATTGGATAAGGGGAGCAGGAGGTTGTGGTGCCAGATGACAAAGGGTAATGTGAAGCCAAGAGACATCCTTAATACATTGAAGCAAAGAGATGTTACAAACGTATCGATAATGCGGACAATATATAATGCACGACAAAAATTCCGAATTGGGGATGCGGGTGGGAGGACTCAAATGCAACAACTATTGCACATATTGAAGAAGAATAAGTGGATGTCGTGACATAGGAAGCATCCCGATACGAATGTCGTCATCGATTTATTTTGGTCACATCCTAATTCAATCAAGTTGCTAAGGTGTTTCCCTTCGGTAATTTTGATGGATTGCACGTACAAAACAAATAGGTATTGAATGCCGTTATTGGAGATTGTTGGCATCACTTCTACGCATTTGACGTTCTCCGTTGGGTTTGCTTTCATATCAACGGAGACTCATGCAAATTATGTTTGGGCACCTGGAGAACTTGAGATCCATATTGGATGGGTGGCCTAAACCTGACGTGTTTGTTACGGATCGGGAGTTAGACCTTATTAGTGCCATCGAAGAAGTATTTCCATCATCGTCTCACCTTCTTTTCTTTTGGCACATCAACAAAGTAGTATTGGCCAAGACTAAGAAGATGTTTGGGGATAACGAGAGCTTCGCTCGTTTCATGGATATGTGGACGAGTGTGATGTATGCTAAATCGGAGGCCTTATTCGAACTTAGGATGAATGACTTGCGTTGTGAGTTCGGGAATGTGAAGGGTCTTACTGATTACTTGGATAACACATTGGTAAAGACCTACAAAGAGAAATTTGTACCGGCATGGACAAATCGAATTATACACTTTGAGGAAACAACAACACAGAAGGTTATTCCACTCTGAAGCTACATCTTGGCAACAGTCAGGCAAATTTTGAGACTTTGTGGAGTGTGGTCGATGGTATCCTTAGGATCCAACATAACAACATGAAGGCATCATTTGAGCTCAGTTTGAATGTGGTCCAACATGAACATTTTGATGAATTATATCGTCGATTGCGTGGTTATGTATCTCAACGGGCGCTTAAGTTAATTATAGATGAATTGGAACGTTGAGAGGATGTTGGACACGACTCAACTCGTTGTGGTTGCGAGATACGTACCACACATGACCTTCCTTGTGCACACAAGCTAAACCTGTATAAATTTGCTGGGTCACTCATCCCTCTCGAGGACATTCATGTGTACCGGCGAAAGTTGAGTATGATACCTAAGAATCCTGTGGATTGGTCTGTGTACAATGTGCACGATGAGATTGAAATGATGTTGCAAAAGTTTCATGCCTGCACTGATGAGGACGATCGCCTTAGGATTATTCAGCAGCTCAGGGAGATTAGTCGACCTTCGTTTACACCGAGAGTTGTGCCACATACGAAAATAAAGACAAAGGGAAGGACATCTGGGTCTTCAATCGGAAGTATGTTGAAAAGAGGAAGTAAGACAACATGATCGAAGAGAAAACACGATAAAGACGATTCTTCGACGACAAGATTGCCTAGCGGATTTGAGTACGAACTATCAACAGAAGAGACTTATAGTTCGAGGAAAAAAAAAGAAAAGTGGGGCCTAAAATGCGTCGTACAAGTCGACGCACCCAAAGTGCATCTAACATGGGTTATGCTTATTGCATAGAACCGGATTGGTTGCAATATGTTGAGAACACTATCGATGTGCTAGCCGATGGAAATTGTGGATATCGGTGTGTTGCCTCCGTGCTAGGACTTGCCGATGTAGACGGTTGGAAGATAGTACATAGAATGATGTTTGATGAGATAATCGGGTATGAAAACCTTTGGCGGGAAGTGCTTGTAACGAGTTACGAGAATGTCAAGACTGATGTGCATTGTCTAGATAATCATGTTGGTGCCTTTTTCGAAGAATGGTTGACACTTCCAGACATGAGATTGTTAATATCAACGGCCTTTAATGTCATTGTAGTAAACCTCTCGCATGGTAGCGCATCGACATTTCTACCTCTACGTAGTGCTCCACCGTTGTCGTTACATAGCAGACTTATCATTGCCATGATTAATGAAAGGAATATCCATTGGGTTAGGGTAAGTTCGTAGATTTTTTGTGAATTATTTTTTCAACCTTTATCGGGTATGTGACAATCGTGAATGCACCATTGCCATCCTTATATCCATCGTGGGAACGGTATGTTGAGAAGTGCGCTAAAGGATGGCGTGATGGATTTGTCATTCGTGAAATCGTGCAGTCGTACCTTCTGAAGAAGGCGCTCTATCCGTGGTAGATTTAGATTCTCCGTAGTTTAAGGAACATGTTTGACGAAATACCAACAAACGTGTAAATATTTTTTGCTCTAACAATGTAAAGTAATGTAAAGTGATGTTGTTAATATGTTATGGTATGTCGACTCTTTGTCGTTAATATTTTATGTTTTGTGAAGTGATGTTGTTAATATGTTATGGTTGTCATTCGTGATGTTGCTAATGGGTATTGATTTGTAAAAATAACCCGTCCAATGTGTTTTGGTTTGTAATTGATATGTAATAACCCATCTCGGCAATGCAGGTCCGTCACCCTGTCATAACTATCGACACTGACCAACCGAAAACCATCGAAACTTCTCGGTATGGCAAGGCCGAGAGAGGTTTCTGTTATGGAACATATACGACTCGTTCACCCGTGAACGCCCTGACTTAAAAATTCTCGGCACTAACCAACCGAGAACCATCGAAACATCTCGGTATGTCAAGGCCGAGAGAGGTTTCTGTTTCGGGTTCTACATCACTCTCGGTTATAAGTCAACGAGGATCAGGAGACGATTTCGGAGGGACAAGTCCGAGACGTATTTGAACATTCCATGCAGGCCGAGAAGTGTCTATTGGTTTCGGCTCTGAACGACCGAGACTACTTTCCTGATACAAAAATATCAACCGAAATGAGAATTAATGGAACACTTTGCATAAGGTGAACATATTCACCAATTATTTTCCCAATAACACTCGCTCACACAAAATGATTTCAATACACAAACATAACAAATACAGTTTAATTAGTCCAATGAACTGAAAAAACTGTACCATAAGTTCCATATTCCATATGCCACATTTTCCATAATCCACCATTCAACAAAACTTCAAGTAATTGTTCCTCAATCCAACAAAAACTCAAGTAACTACTGATGAACCAAGGTTGCTGTTCCCCTCATTCCTTTGGCTTCTTTAAATTCTTTCGTTGGTACTCCTTGCCATGCATTCTCTTTGGGGGCGAGCATCGACCGTGCGGGTGGTGCATGACCTAGGGTGGAATGTGTAGAAGTGCTATCGTGCTTTGGGACCGTTCTAGGGGCCTTCGGGGGGAGGGGGCTGATGTGTCGGTTGTGCAGGTTGCGGTGGTGGGGGTGGTAGTGGTGGTGGTGGGACCAAAACTCATCCCCGAAAGGAAATTGACGACGTCAGTCGCCATTTGCCTTGCTGACTCCAACGTACACAACTCCGGCGCCAATGCTGTCCACCTTAATGCCGCGTCCAACGCCCGCCTATTACGCTAAGGAAAATTAAATTAAATCCGTGAATGTAATACATGTCGGGTTTTCAAGAGTTGGCTTACACTTCTACATAATAGTTATACCACATACAATACCTCAAGTAACTCATTGTTAGCGATGGTCGTAGCAACCATGTCGTCATCAAAGTACCTCGAGTTGGTGATCAATGGGTGAGAGACTTTGAGGAACCAAGGTAGATAGTCTGGTGTAGCCAAAAACTCGAACTCTGCCTTCTCACCAGAACTTCGAGGGCCAACAAATGGTTGCGCCAACGTTCCCAATTGTCTGCTTGGAACCCATACTTGACCAAGTATTTGAGTGCAGAAGAGCCTCGATGTGCTTCCAATGGCCGGTACGGAGGATCTGGTATAGATTGCACGTGACCAAACTGCATCAGATTCCTCTCCGGATGGTAGAGCTCCACCACATCCATGTACTTCAGTGTGCCACTGTAGAAGGCCATCGCGTGCACAGGTCCATTCCCCCGGTGATTAACATATGGGTCCCAAGTAACCTAATGAAACGTAGACAACCATAATTAGTAACTAGAAAATAAATGCAACATTTACCGACAAGAAGGGTGCAGTATCTCACCTCACTTGGGCGCAACCCGTCCAATGTTCGCCTAATGGACCCAACCTTGTCATTATTCATCACGGTCTCGTACTTTTGAACCCATCTGCAGACACGAGGTTGCACGTAGTCCATGTATTTTGCATTGGGTGTGGCGAGTCCAAATTTGAAATGCTCGTACACCCGTCCCTGCAAATAGTTACAACGCTAGTTAGAGGAAAAATGCAAAAATAAATACTAATTACTCAGAAAAGAAGTCTAGTCGATTTAATAAAAAACCTCAAGTAATGTGAGGTAGCCGCAATAACTGAGAAACTTTACTCGGTGCCGGACCCAAGTGTCGGTACAAGTAAGCTAATGCAGCTGCACCCCATGCATAGTTTCCCACGTCGGCCAAATCTTCTAGAAGCTTCAACAACGCAATGGATACCCGAGATCCACTGTTATCCGCAAAAAGGGTGCAATAAAGTAGGTACAACAAGTACGGCCATGCTGTGCATTCTACAGGAGGATAAGTTGTGTTCCTCGATCCAGCTTTGGGGCACCATCGACTCTTCAGCCAACATTTTCGCACTGTGAGCCCCTTGATGATGTTCAATTCATCCTCAGCATCTTCGATGCTAACCGCATCCGAGCGAGATTCGTCGGTGTACCTCGCAAAGTTCTCAACTGCCACCACCTTGCCCGTGACAGGAATCTTCAGGAGCATGCTCATATCCTCCAAGGAGATCGACATTTCACCGAATGGTAAGTGAAATGTGTTCGTCTCCGGCTGTCACCGCTCCACAAAGGCAGAGATAACCTCCTTGTTAGCCTTGCGGTATGAGCAGTCGATCAACGTATTCAACCCAGAGCGCTGAATAATCCTCTGAAGGCCCGCGGTGTCAGGGTGGCACGACTGTAAGTCCCATTCTTGGATCTGAGCACCGTGATTGATACACTTTAGTGTCGGACGATCCTGCAACAACAAAAAACATTCCGTCAACTTAGTGAATGTGACGGCCCCAATTTCCCACGAATTGGGCCCCGCCCGGCTTAAGCCCACGTGGACCCCCGAGCCAGTCTCGCAAGGTCAACGTAGGCCTAGTCAGCCTTCCAATCCCTCATCATACGTAAATTCATAATTTTAAATTGAGTTATTAATATTTTGCAAGTTTTACAATTTAGCGGAAGCAATTTATAAGGAAAGCATTAAAATATATGTTTTTGATGTGCTTCGAGTTTCACTCCGCACGGATCTCGATGACACAAGTTTACTTAATGAGGAAGAAATAAAAAATAAATAAATAAAATATATATATATATATATATATATATATCCACGCATTCAAAAGCATTCAAAAAAAAAAAAAGAGGGTGAAAAGAAAACAAGTGGCGGAGAGGAACCTGGGGAGTGGTGAAAAATCGAAGGGAAGGAGTGAAAAGAAGAGACCGGGGAGAGAGAGAGGGATCAAGCTTGAGTAAGGCGAGTGAAATCCCCTTGTTGTGTGTTGTTTCTTGTTGTTGATGTGTGGGTTGTCGTTGGGTTCGGGTGGTTGGCGAACTCGCTCGAGAAGCGGGGAGTGGTCTCCCCTTCATACGAACCGCACTGGGGTTGGGGATGAAAGCCCAACCCGGCGCTAAAAAAGAGAAAAAAAATCGAACCGTGAGCACGAGTGCTCAGTGGGGAAGACGACCCCTCGGGTCGGGTCGGGTCGGGACAGACCCGGGCCCGGGTGGGCCGGGTTGGGCCGGGCCGACCTGACCCGAGTGGGTCGGGCCGGGTCAAACCGACCCGGTCCAAGCACCTCTCTCCAGGTTCCTCTCCGCCACTGTTTTCTTTTCACCCTTTTTTTTCTTTTGAATGTGTGGATAAAAACCACACCTTATCCATATATATATATATATATATATTTATTTTATTTATTTTTGATTTCTTCCTCATTAAGTAAACTTGTGTCCTCGAGATCCGTGCGGAGCGAAACTCGAGGCACATCAAAAACATATTTTTTAATGCTTTCCTTATAAATTGAGCAGCGCGCATCTCGAGGCACTAACCCGCCTCATTTCACAAATCTCGATACTCGCGCCACTCGCATCACGAGGCATATCCAATGTATACGATTTTAACGTGACCACATTAAAACCACATAAATCCACTATAGCCATATTAAGCCACTATCTCGGTCCCACGTCGGCAAGCGACTCGAGGCGCGTCCCCATTCGTGTTTCGGCTCCCCGCATTCCCCGCATATACTTTTCTCAACAATTAGCATTATAATCTCAAATTTGATATTACACATTACCTCGGAGTCTCCACCCGAGATTCGGACATACGCGTTTCGACAAACGACCCTAACTTGACACGTGACACAAGTCAAATTTTCGGGCCGTTACGGTGAAAACCCAAAATTTTTAACTACTTCATTCAACGAAAATTTATATATCTCATTGCTCCAAATAAAATGCGACATGATCTTTAAAGCTCTTCAACAATGATCCATCTTCGGGACCACCAGGGGAAAGGAGCACACATTTCCATATGCCCTTGTGACTCTCCTTCATTATGGGCATCTCCACCACTAGTACTCCCACCCACATTACGATCACTACTTGTGGTGTCCTCCGGTGCTGATGAGTCACTACTACTAGACTTCGATGCACGAGCCTCATCTTCGCCTCGGGCAACTACAAGATCTAGTGTCAGTGTCGCCGTATGTCAATTTTGAGCCCTCATCGTGCAATTCTAATTTCTTTGCACGTCCTCCACCAATCTTACCCTTTACCTTCACATCCACCTTCTCTTTCTCTTTCTCTTTCCAGATAAGATGCGATCGGGGTCTCCTGCCGCCTCGCCCACGGTTCCTCGACACCTCAATACCAACCTCCTCCCTACTCACCTGGCTTTCGAATGAGCCATACCCGAGAAGACTACAAAATGTAAGCGTCTGCATAAAGCAAAAACATAAGAGGAATATAAAAAAAAGAGCAAAATCTTTCATTTCTATAGTCTCGGTCAAGCAGGTTCGAGAAAACAATAACAATCTCGGCGACACGTGACCGAGATATCAATATAAGTCTCGTAACGCACAACCGAGACAACTGCTACTTTCTCGGTTGTACATCACCGACATGACATCAACTACACACTTCGAATTACTCTCGTGAGCTGGTAACCGAGAGCAGTCACATCGTTACGCTACCTAAAATAATAACACAATTACAATTTCGGTGACGCGTGACCGATACACCAAAATTAGTCTCGGCCACTCATTGCCGAGACTATATTCTCTCATCTCTGGCCTGTGTGGCCGACAACCACGAATTCACAATGCACGTACCATTGAATGCACCGCTACACAAACATAACAAATAATCGACCAAATGCAACTTAATTAGACTATCAACGTACTTTCAATCGATCGATTTCATGGCTTGACCTCGAGACCAATGACGAACCCGAGCCCTAGTGTCGAGAACAAATCTATCAATTCGGTGAGCTTCCAAACTCGAACGGCACAGCCAAAAACCGCCTACCACAGAGGAGAGAGGAGAGGAACGAAGACAAATCCGGGGTTCGTAGGTTGCTTGCAATGGATTGAGCTTAAATTCGAGGGTTCAATAGCACGGTGGTGGGCTGGTGGGGTGGTGGGGTGCCTCTACTTTGGTGGCAGGGGTATTTTCGGGATTTCAGCCCTAAATTTAGGGTGCCCTTGGTAATATGCTTTGTGCCCTCAACAAGAGGGTGCCTTTATGAATTGGTGGGGTGCCCATAGCGGGCCTAAAATTTGTTTACACCAACTTTTAAACTATACTCAATCATACAATATCACTACATTTTTTCATTGAGCATGTCGACTAAATGTAACTCTTAGTCGGGTTTTATACCACTAATGGTACGTGATTAGCGATTAATTAATGAATTCAAAACACGGGCTGTTACTATAAATGAGCGATGAGTTGGGAAGTTACGCGATGAAACGGGGTTAAAAAACTTAAAAACTTTATGATTTGTGTTATGTGTGTTTTATATTATCGACATATCGATGGATATGGGCTTGCTGAACCACCTTTCTTGCAATTTTTGTTGCGAAAAACTATAAGTGGACAACAAGAGCCAAGTTAGGGATCTGACAAGGATAATAGGGATTCACAACGTGTGGATTCAAAAATGTTTTGAGACTTGGCTAGGTAGATGTCAGAGTTGGTGAATATCTTACGAACATAGGTGACAACTCAAGCACATATGGTTCATGATACTCAGGAAGTTTCCACTTTGTCACTCAAGCTTTGTTTAAGAGGAGCGAGGCTACCTCTTCGGTTCGTTTCAAAGTTGAATCGTTTGTTGCAGTTTCGGTTGAGCTGATTTATCCGTGGCTAGTGGAATGTCACGGGAGGAAAGGTAGGAAGTGTTCGGTACCATTATATCAACGATTAAACCAAACACTTTGCAAGTGGTTCGATATAGAGCTAGAGCTTGTGTATTTGCAAAGAATTTTCAGCGTGAATCAAGACGATATCAAGGTGTCGTGGAGTCGGGACATGGCTTAGGTTTCGAGGGTAGAAAAGGTTTACATCCGAGGTTTGACCCAAAGTCTCAGAAGAAAGGGAAGATTGGAGGACCATCGTTTTCACACCTACGACACTTATTGTACCATTATATGTGCATCGTGATTCTTTTTGCCAAACACAACCATTAAAACCTCGAAGTTGATGCAAAAAGGTCATAACAGACACGATCACATTTCTTTCAATCTTTAGGTTGGAGACGTACACCTTAGTTGTAGAAGAGTGGAGGTAAGGGTCGAGGATCTCAGGAACATGCCTCGAGTCAGTAATTGATAACTAGTTAAGGAATCTTTTGTAGGTTGTAAGCCTAAAGTTACATTTTTAGAGTGTGGGAAATAGGGTCACATTAGCTGAGATTATTCTCGGAATTCGATTGTAGTTACGTGTTTTGGGTATGGAAAGAAAGGAATTTATAAGATTGCGCGTTCACGACTCTTAGGAGCGTTCTCTTGTGTGTTACAGCCACAACAACATATCAAGGAAAGTGTTCAGATGGTTGGCGAACATGATTTAGATGCAAAACATAATCTTATCGAAGGTACGATTTCAGTTTGTGTTCGTGTGGTGATTGAGTTGGTTTAACTTCGGTGCGAGTCCCTATTCATTTTATACTCAACACAGTAGTTGGAGATAAGGTGGATTCTCACTTTATGTGTGAGAAGTGTGTTGTTGAGATTTTCAGACACGAGACGTCCATTGATCTACGTGTATTGGAATTTATAGAGTTTGATGCATTGTTAGGAATGGATTGGCTAGTTGTTTATCATGCACATTTGGGTTATTTTCATCAGACGATGTTCTTTTAAATTCTGGGTTATTCGGTCTTTACATACACATGAACATCTTGTAGGTTACATTTGACCTAAGGTAAGTTAGCCATTGGGGAAGAAATGGAAACTCTTGTCGGAACTATTAGGATAAAGGTAAGACCTGAAATTAAACATGAGAAGATTCCTGCTGTTTGTGAATTCCCTAATGTGTTTCCTAATGATTTACCTGGATCCACCCTCGAGAGAGATTGATTTGGTTCCTGAAACTAAACCAATATCTATTCCTTTCTATAGAATGGCTTCAAAGGAATTGCAGGAGTTGCAGAAACAATTGGAGGAGTTGTTTGATAAAAGGGTTTATTCATCCGAGTATGTCAACGTGGGGCGCACTAGTCCTTTTTATAATGATGCTTTCAAGTGTAGCTGGTTATGAAATAAAGCATGGCTTAATTGATGTTATTGGACAATTTTAATTTGTGAAGCTAGACCAAGATATAAATAACGACTTAAATTAATTTTCTTTTTTGTATATTTATAATTTGGTAATTATTCAAGAAAATTAAACGCGCACCTATTGTTTACTTCGTAAACTAACTCACATTCCTCCTCATATGTATGGAGTCCGACGGTGCCTGAGATGTGGATTAGTTGATGGCGTGCACACGGACACCCCACGAAAAATCAAAAAAAAAAAAAACTAACATACTAAATAAAACTTAACAATTACACTTACTAAAGCAAAAAAGGGAGTAAGTGACGAAATTAAATTAAAACTTAATTAATTAAGTACCAACTGCCTAATATTAACAAAACTCAACAAGATGCTTAAAAAAATGCAACAAAGACATTTGCAAGAAATTAGTAAAAACAGAAGCTTAGATTTTTTTTTTATAAATATAGTACACACACACACACACACACACACACACACACACACACACACACACACACACACACACACACACACACACACACACACACACACACACACACACACATATATATATATATATATATATATATATATATATATATGTATATATGTATATTAATTTAGAACACATGAAACCAGATTTGAGTCGACTTTCAGCTCATTAAAAAATCTAATTAGAAAAAAAATAAAGAAAATATTGATAATTTATTTTGAAGAAAAAGATAATATATATTAATAATGATCAAAATATATATAAATTCATACAAAACCGAATAAACAAATTTTTTGATAATTTCCTCTCAATTTTTATTGGGGTTGATTAGTCATTTTTCAGATGAGGTGGGCTATTTTTTTTTTCCATTTTTTGTGACAAAATAAGGTGGGCTAATATAGGGTATGATTCTTTTCTTTTAAACATAGGTAAGTAATATTCATGGGATATTTTCAACTTGGGGTGGGTTGTAGCCTAGGGGAATGTTCAACCTAGGTCCGCCAATGCATATCTCAATGAAACTCACATTATTGTATATGCAATGTATGTGCTCAATTTATAAAATAGCATTGTCCTAAAGTATTTGCTTCTGGATGAAGCCCTTTGTTCAAAAACATTAGGTTGCATAAAATCAAATAAAGATAAAATGTTTGAATGTTTCTCATACATTCTTGGTGAGTTTCATGTGCATATGCACAACTTGAGAGTATTTTATGTTTGTTAAACTTTTTTTGCAAAGATGGGCGAAAAGGTTAATGATAAAAATCATAAAATAGCAGTTTCCAATGACCTTTTTTATTCATCTCAAATAAAACTCAGATCTTTCCAGATAAGAAGATTAGTTCAACAGTCATTTCTCTATGTTTGCATCATTCTAAAAAATTACGAGGATTTGCGTTTATGCGTTTGATACTTCCTTCATTTGAAGTTTTGTGTTTACTTCCTCGATTGAAAGATAACAATCACGATTGCCAAATTGTTTCATTGTTACTGATCGGTTCTTGAATGTCAACTTTACAAAGAATTGAATGATCTTTTTAAAAATAGGTTTAGCGAATCAATGAATCAAGGTAATTGGTTCTATATCTAGTCCAATTTCATTAAATGTATAAAGAGCAATTGATGATTAATAAAATTTCTATTTCTTTAAAAAAAAAAGAATGAGGATCGAGTGAAACGATTGAAACTCGCAATCCAAGTCCAATACTTATTGAATTATTATCAGATCAAAGCACAAATATCTTTTTCTCTGAAAGCGTGTAGCTCTATCTCATAAACCACCCCATCCAAAGATTATTTAATTTCTCCACGATAAGGCAAGGCAAAGATTTATGTTTGTTGTGAAAAACTTCTCCTCCCACCCATTCTCGCGCCATTGAAAACCCTTTCGGGCCACCGCATCAAACTTTTTCTTTTTTTTTTGAAAAAAATGAAATTAGCAAAAAATTTAGTTGCAAACACCCAAATCACTAGTGTGGCGGCATTGCCGCCCCGGGGTGATGTGTCTCCGTGTATTCTTTGCTCGGTGGGCCCAACTATGCGTGTCCGAAACCCGCTCGTCCTCCTCTTATCTCGAAATTCGCATCCATGCATGTTTTATCAAATTAGTTAGTGGGTTATCCATATTTCCTTAACTTATTCTCTTTAAGTATTTAAATGTTTATTAGGTTCAATAATTTGCAGTTTATTCTAATGCCTAACTATACTAGTGGGTTTTATCTTACAGGTTAACATAAATCAGCGGAAGCCTTAATTGATACAATTAGAATAAGTAATTTAGCATGGTAAACATTATTTATAAGAGCAAATCCTACTGTGGAAAACTAAAAAAAAATACTCTGTATATAAGCGACAATACCATAAACAAGGTATATATACATGTACCGTGTCATCACAAGTCCCCCAATACCCAAAATAATACAACATATCAAAATAAACACGTACTAGTAGGTCCTCGACGGCGGGCAATCAGATGTAGTCGCCTAAGATCCCCTTGCCCCTACTTGTATTAGGATCTGCACTCAATCATCACAAAACAGATGACGAGTCCAGTAAGTAAAACTCCAAGGAATCCCTCTGAGCATTCGCGTAAATAAAGTAAGGAAATGCAAGAAATACTGTCAAGTAAACATGCGAAATGTAAAGACAGACAACTGTAATCGGTTCATCGGATGAATAGATAACAACTAAGATAACAAATGTGTGTGCTGGCTCCAGATGTACTAGACTGTACTTTAGGTCACAAAGTTCTCACCAGTGGTTCCACCCAACTGGCCCGACATTTAGTCCCTCGCAGGGCTGGCAAATCCCTGAGTCACTGTCACGTGCACCAAGGGCAAGCTCAGGTTAACGTTCGCCGAGGGCACACATGTGCTACAGTCCAGTGCATCATGAACACACAACCAGGAAATCCGAGGAAGTAACCTCAACCCACGTTCAAGTAACATAATAGAATAGTAAAATCATCAAGGAAATGATAGGAATGAAATTTAAAACAGAATCAAATACTCAGATTTCTTTAGTTGGGTTTTACAAACCTCAAACCACTCTCGACCTCCCGAACTCCCGTATCTTACCCGATAAGTTCCCCGGTACTGAGCTACGGTCTACTAAGTCCCTGGAGTTCAAATTTATAGGTTTAGACTATTTTCAAGTGTTTCGTTAGGTGTTTAGTTGTAAATCATCACAACTGCACCTTAAATTCAGATGTTATCTGTCATTAGCACGTTAATGGGTCTACCTAGCGCGCTAGGTGAAGTTAGCGCGCTAGGGGATTTGTCTAACGCACTATTGTTCTTCATTTTGAAAAACAGTTGGCAACCTAGAACGATTAGCGCGCTAACCAACCCAGTTAGCACGCTAATTGCCATTTGTGACAAAACTCTCAAGTCGAGAATTCTGTCATTCCCCTCTCAATTAGCTACCATAACCTGGTTTACATCCTCTCCATATCAAAGTGACTCCAAAACATCAGTTAGACTTACCTCAGAACAACAATTAAGTCAAAATCCTAAAATCCCAACATTCATTAGTTTTTTCCAAATTCAACAAAAATTCCAATTCATGCAAAACCAGTGATAAATCCTCAATAGAAATGATCATTAAACCCATAGTGCATTAAGTTTCCATAAAAAACCAGGGATCTAACCCTCCAACTTGAATTTTACCAAAAACACACAAAAATGGGTTCGTTAAAGAGTGTATGAGATGAGGAAGATGATTACCTAGGTTGGATCACTTAATTTGTCCTCCAAGGTGTTGAATTCCCAGTTTGAATCACTTCAAAGTCTCTGGTTTTCTCTGATCTTTGCATGTGAATGAGTTAGTGGAAATGAAAGTTCCACTTACTTGTTATATATAGTTTTGGTCTTGATCAAGTGTACATACGTATCTCGAGGATTATCTTGTGGTCTCATTTCATCTTTGTCCCACGCCACTTGATAACTCCACTAACACACACATATCCTAGAAGTATTCACAATGATCCTATTGATGCCCATCTTATGGTCCTCATTATTTAGTTCAAACTATAGGCTTATCATTTATTTTATTTATGTGCCTTACATTAAGCCTTATTAAACCATGTGGTTAGTGTTTTATTTATCAAAACTAACCTACTCATGGTCCTACTAACCTTCGGCCACCCAATATCCCATCTTGACATGTATTTGAGGCACGCCATAGCCTATTATTTAAATTTTAATTTAATTAGCCTATGGTTACCTTACACATTTCAATTGAATTACTTGGTCATATTTACATGAGTTTGTCGAGTTTTTTCTAGCGTACCCGTAGTTTGCCTCTTGATACCCGTGTTGACATGCACTCGAGGCGACTACCCGTCACACAACCTCGCACGATATCCCTATTCAACATACACACATGCGATGTATTTACAAGTAAATTCATAAAATGCATCACAATTAAACAACATAACACACAATTTACTAGTGTACCTAGGTCGTCGTGTGTCCATATGGATCAGACACTGGCGTCCATGTCTCGAAATTACAAAATAAATAACGGCGTTAATGAAACGGGCCGTTACGGTCCTTCCTAACTAAACAAAATTTCGTCCCAAAATTTAACATAATTGAATGTCGTACCCTGAAATAAGCGAGGGTATCATTCTTGCATTGTCTACTCGAGCTCCTAGGTAAGTCCTTCCGTCCTATGATCTTGCCAACGAACTAGGACTTTAGAGAGCTCCATTCACGAGAATATGAACTCTGCGGTCAACGATCTGCCATCGGCATCTCCTCATAAGTCATGTCAAGTGAAGCTCAATCGCCCCAAATCGATCATCGATCTCGGCCCTGACCTAGCTAATCTCAACATCAAAATGTGAAATGTCAGATGAACCCCAGCTAACTCAGCAGGTAACTCTAGGCGATAAGCGACACTGCCCACTCTCTCTGCGATCCTGAATGGTCCGATAAATCTCGGCACCAGTTTCCCCTTAATACCAAACCTCTGCTGACCCTTCCAAGGGGAAACCTTCAGTATACCATGTCGCCCTCCTCATAGCTCAGACCTTCGTGACATCGATCCGCATATTTCTTCCGTCTATCTTGTGCGGCTTGTAACCTCTGACGGATCTGTCTGATATTCTCTGTGTGATCAACAACTATTTCAGGCCCAACAGTCACTATATATTCTAGCTCTACCCAACACGCATGTGATCTACAAGGCCTCCCATATAGCACCTTAAACAGTGGCATACTAATACTCACCTAATAGATGTTATTATACGCAAACTCAAACAAAGGTAAATAATCCTCCCACGAACCCCCGAACTGTAATATAAAAGCCCTGAGCATATCCTCCAAAATCTGTATCAGTCGCTCTGACTGTCCATCGGTCTGAGGATGATAAGCCATACTAAAGTGCAACCTGGTGACAATCTACTCCTACATAGCCTCCTAGAGCCTCGAAGTCAACCGGGAATCTCGTATGACACAATAGAAATCGACACCCCATGAAATCTAATAATCTCCCGCTCAAATAATAGGCTGTTTGTGGGAACGTGTATCTCATAGAAACGAGAATGAAATGAGCCGATTTCGTCGATCTGTCAATCATAACCCAAAGCGCATCATGACGCCTCGATGTATGCGGTAGTCCATTAACGAAATACATGGTGATGTGCTCCCATTTCCTTGTGGAATGGGTAATGGCTATAGCGATCCACGGGTCTCCTTTGCTCAACTTTCACCTGCTGGCAAATTTGACAACTCCTGACGTACGCCCCTACGTCAGCCTTCATCCCTGGTCACCAGAATAGTCGCCTCAAGTCAAGGTACATCTTTGTACGACCACGATGAATTGTGTAGTGAGATCAGTGTGTATCCTCTAAAATCTCATCCGGTATCTCCTGATCCGCAGGTATCCACAATCTCCTTCGGTGTCTCAAACATCGATTCGTGGTCTCTGCCCAAACAGTGCACTCCAAATCCCGAGTCAGACCACTGAACTGCTCATAAAGCCCATCAGCCCTTTGACACTCGACAACTTGCTCAATCGATACGGTCGAAACTCTCATCGGATAACAAATGCACTGCTCAGCCATAGTTAACACCTCTGTCATGCACATAACTGCTGCTACCTGTAACAATCCATGCTCGTGTGTCATATGTCATAAAACAGTCTGACTATCAATCCCGCTCTTGCTCAATGTGTCCACTACGACGTTCGCTTTTCTAGGGTGATACTCAATAGCGAAATCGTAGTCCTTAGCAGTTTAAGCCATCTCTCTCAGCGCATATTAAAATCCCTTTGAGTGAAGATATATCATAAAACTTGGTGATCTGTATACAATATGAACCTCTATCCATAGAGATAATGCATCCATACATTTAGTGTTGGGTTTTTGGGGTTCGTACGCAGCGAAAAAATTTAAAACGAACCCCAACAGGATCAAAAATAAGTTCCATTAAACTAAATCTACAAAAGTAAATCATATCTTATTACGTGATTTCCTTTTCTGATTGTTCGATTTCCAAGACGTTCAAGTGCGTGTACTCTATCAGAAATCCACACACGGACGGTGACCACAATTTAGAGTGCTAGCCCCTAAGAGAGATTGATAACGATTTTTCTTTATCTTCTTAAATTCACGAACTCAAAAATTGTAAAACAAAAATATGTTATCATTCACCCTTTATTTATATGTGTAGATAAGCCCTCACTTAAAATCCTATTTGTAATACAACTATTATATTTAGGCAGTTTAAGTAAATTACACATATGTCCCTATTAATAAGTTATCATATAACAAATTGTAAGGCTTTTATGTCATGAATTTTATCATATAAAATTCATTACTCTAGACCAATTGAAAGCGTGCAAAGCCATTCTTTGTGTGCGACCAATAGGTTCATGCGACGTTGGCAATGAACTAAAAACCATTTTGGTACATAAGTCATAAGCGGTATCTAGCAAGGCATTATGACTACCCAAGTAGCATGAATATCAACATCGATACAACCTAATTAATAACGTATATCATGTTCTTTTGTCATGCGATATCCTTTGATTAAACGTAAGGCATGGAAAGTCACCTTTAATGTTCAATCGTACTAGTCTCGATCTTTAGGTAACTGAAAAACATTCAAGTGACATTAATCATATCAATTCATATGGACTTGACCATTATCAGTCTATCTTATCGAGGGATCTACTGATATCTCTATCTATACGAGAGTGACAAATTCTATCTTGATTACACACCTTCACATATTATTCACACGATAACCAATCACAATCTTTATAATTGTTCGGTTAAAGACAACATTTGATTGTGTCAAATTATCATGCTCATAATATTGAAGTCTATGATAATCTTAAGTCGAAGGATTAAATGATATACCTATCATGAGTAACACCTATAACTTAATCCATGTGGTGTTCTCATTGCGCGTCGATTTTGTACCTTATTCCCTAACAAGTACTCATGATCTTGATTCGTATCCCTATACGCATGATCATCACATGACCATCAATCAGGATTATTACTAGTCTTAATTCATTATAGTTCCCAGTATAATGACTGACTAGGGACATTTATGATATTTCAACAAATACCCATAGATCTTACCATAAGGTAAACATGCAATCACTTATAATAAAATAGCAAATAAAACCTCTATTTTATTAACTAAGATTATAAGATAAACAATGTTTGTAAATTGAACTAGGGCACATGCCCTAACATCTCCCACTCGTACTAGGGCTAATCATTCATGTATCTAATACCTAATGACCTAACATGACCATCATGTTTCGCTTGTGGAAGAGCCTTCATCAAAGGATCTGCGACATTGTCTTATGTAGGAACTCTGCAAATCTTCATGGCTCCCCTCTTAATGATTTCTCAAATGAGATGAAAACGTCTAAGTATATGTTTGGATCGGTGGTGTGATCTTGGTTTCTTGGCCTGTGCTATCACCCCGTTATTGTCACAATACAAGCAAATGGGGTTAGCTATACTCGAAACCACACCAAGTTCTGAGATGAACTTTTTGATCCAAACTGCCTCCTTAGTAGCATCGGTTATTTGTAATATATTAAGCTTTTGTTGTAGAATCTGTGACAGTTTCTTGCTTTGAGCTTTTTCAGCTCATTGCGCCTCCATTCAAAGTAAACATATATCCAGACTGCGATCTGAAGTCATCTATATTAGTTTGAAAACTTGCATTTGTGTAACCACTTAAAACAAGCTCATTTTCTAAACTTCCATAAACCAAGAACACTTTTTTAGTCCTTCTCAAGTACTTAAGAATATTCTTTACTGCTATCCAGTGACTATCACTAGGATCGGACTGATATCTGCTTGTTGTGCTCAAAGCATATGATACAACAGGTCGAGTGCATAACATGATATACATGATAGATCCAATAACCGATGTATATGGAATTGTATTCATGAGCTTTCGCTCATCATTAGTCTTAGACATTAAGTCTTCTTGAGATTTATACCATGAGACATTGCCAATGACCATCTTTTAGAGTCTTGCATACTGAACCTATTCAATACCTTGTCAATATAACCACTTTGACTTAGACCAATCAGCCTTTTAGATCTATCCCTATAGATCTTAATCTTAAGGATGTAGGCTACATCTCTAAGTCCTTCATTGAGAAACACTTCCCTAACCAAAACTTGACACTTTGCAAGGTTGGGATGTCATTTCCAATGAGTAATATATCATCAACATACAGTACCAGGAAAACAACCACGCTCCCAATGACCTTGTTGTATACACAAGGCTCATTTTCATTTTTAATGAATTCGAATTCCTTAATTGCTTTATCAAAACAAAGATTTCAACTCCAAGAAGCTTGCTTTAATCCATAAATAGATCTTTGAAGCTTGAACACCTTCCTAGAAGTCTCAAGATGAACAAACCCTTGGTGTATCATATACACGTTCTCAAGTAACTTTCCATTTAGAAAAGTTTGTTTTGACATCCATTTGCCATATCTCATAGTAATAATATGCGGCTATGGCAATTAGAATTCTAATGGATTTAAGCATGGCTACTGGAGAAAAAGTTTCATCATAATCAACACCTTGAGTTTGTTTGAAACCTTTTGCTACTAGCCGTGCTTTATAAGTATGCACATTGCCATCCGTGTTAGTTTTTTTCTTGAAAACCTATTTACATCCAATGGTCTTCCCACCTTCAGGTAAATCAACCAGGTTCCAAGCTTGGTTTTAATACTTGGATTGCATCTCAGAATTCATGGCATTAAGCCATTTATCTGCCTCAGGGCTAGAAACAACCTCCTGATAAGTAGTAGGTTCATTTTGATCCATATGCAACACGTCACTACTATCAATAATAAGAAATCCAAATCTCTCGGTGATGTCTTACCCTATCGGACCTACGAGGGCTTGTGATACTGTGGATGATCAATTAGTTAAAGACTTAGTTAATCTCTCTTTGGTGGTGAGTGTTTATTTGTGGTTCTTGAATTTCTTCAAGACTTACTTTATTCCCACCATTGTTGTCTTTTGAAATAAACTCTTTTTTCACAAAGACACCATTACGAGCAACAAACACTTTGTTCTTAGCGAGATTATAAAAGTAGTATCCTATAGTTTCTTTAGGATAACCAATGAATATACACTTGGTAGATTTGGCTAATAATTTTTCTAAGATTTGTCGTCGTCGAAAATCTCATGACCCCAAATCTTAAGGAAAGACAAACTTGGTATTTTCCCAAACCACATCTCATATGGTGTTTTATCAACTACTTTAGAAGGAACACGATTTAGTGTAAACACATCAATTTCTAAGGCATAACCCCAAAAGGAAATAAGAAGATCTACATGACTCATCATAGATTGAACCATATCTAATAAAGTGCGATTTCTTTTCTCAGAAACACCATTCCATTGTAGAGTTGCTGGGGAAGTTAACTGTGAGATAATCCCACAGTTTCTAAGATGATCATCAAACTTTTGGCTCAAATATTCACCACCTCGATTTGATCGAAGTGCTTTAATAGTTTTACTAAGTTGATTTTGCACTTCGTTCTGAAATGTTAGAAACATATCAAAAGATTCACCTTTATGTTTCATGAGATGCACGTAACCATATTTATTGAAATCATCAGTGAATGTAATGAAGTACTGATAACCACCTCTAGCCATTGTGTTTATAGGACCGCATACATCAGTATGTATTAGACCCAATAAATCATTGACCTTTTCACTGTGTCCAGTAAAGGGACTATTTATCATCTTACTTAGTAAACAAGATACACATGTTTCATATGATTCATCAAATGAATCTAAAAGTCTATCTTTATGAAGTTTAGAAATGCGTTTCACATTAATGTGGCCAAGGCGACAATGCCAAAGGCTGGTTTGATTCAAATCATTTGACTTGAATCTCTTTTTATTTACGTTAAGAATGAGAGTATCTGTGGTTCTTTTCATGTTTAGAATATAAAAACAATCACACAAATCAACATTCGCATAGAAAATGTCTTTACAAGAAATGGATCATTTATTATTCGCAATAATGAAATTAAAACCATCCAAATCCAAACGTGAAACTGAAATGATGTTTCTGCTCAAGGTAAGGACATAATAACAATTATTTAAAACTAAAACAAGTCCACTTTGGGTAAAATTAACTCATAGCATCATACGACCAACGCCTTTGCAACCTTTGCTCCATTTCCATCTCGTAGGATGACTTCTCATTTCTTTAGCTTTCTACTTTTGGCGAGACCACGCACATTAATACAAATGAAAGATCCACATTCGGTATCCAATACCCAGGAATCACTAGTAGACAAGTTAACTTCAATAACATAAATACCGAAACAATAGTCGCACTACTTTTTTTCTTTAGATCTTAAAGATAAAGCTTACAATTTCGAACCAATGTCTACATGGCGAAATGACAATTTCCTTCTTTTTACTTTTCCTTTTGGGATTTGTGAAGTAGAAGCAACATGAGGCTTGACTTGTTCCGTAGGCTTTGTGATAGTCTCAATAGCCTTGGTAACTTTAACCTTGCCTTTGCCCTTTTTCTTCAAAGCCTTTCGTTTCTGAACCATCAATACACTAGCAATGGGTTTCTTGACATTCTACTTAGCTATTTTAAGCATCAAATGCAACTCTGAGATAGATTTCTCCATGTTATTCATGTTATATTTCATCACAAATTATGAATAACTATCGAGTGCAATAAACCCGGGATCAAATCCGTAGTTGACTCTTGAAACATGGGAAATCCAAGTCTATCAAGATGGTCAATATAACCCTTCATCTTGAACATGAGGACTAAATGACGCACCCTCATCCATTTTGCAAGAATGAATGTTCTTGGATTGTCTCGAACCTTTCTTGCCTAGCTTCTTTGTTGGGACATTTCCTTCATGGCCGTCGTAGCCATGTCGTAAGCTTCCATGTGTTCCATGTCCTTACGAAGTTCGGGGAACCATGGTTGCCAACATAATGCATGCAACATCGGTTGAGTTGTTGACATGCTTAGTATATGGATCCTTCACAAAGCTCTTAAAGCATTGTTGGTCATTCCTCGGGAATAGGATCATACGGGACATACAACTTGTGTTCATGCTTAAGAACAATTCTCAAGTTTTTGAACCAGGTCAAGAAGTTTATCCCAAACAACTTATCCTTCTTAAGGATGGATCACGGATAAGGAATTAGTATAAAGGAATAAACTCCCACTAAATTAACAACCCTCCTTAAAAATGCTATGTTAATTTAGGGGATTAAAATCCATGTTTCACCTAATTCCAAGACAGCTAAGGCATGACACTTCGAATTAGGTTATTTAGGTAGGTACCAATTATCAATTACATCATATATGAGATTATGACATCTTATGTCTTAGCATGTTTTATCTCATCTAGTGCCTAAAGCCCAAAACTGTTTTGATAGCTTTATCAAGTCTAACCATCTCAAACAATAGAGTAACAATTACTCAACTTGCCTCACTAAGATAACACAATACACTCTGCAGAGGCAGACCTATATTGATGTGATCGAAGCCTTTGACAAGTGTTTGAGAATGGATGACACTTGACTTAAAATTTGAAAAAGGGATTTTTTTTTAATTTTATTAAATAAGATAAATATCATATATTACAATGCATGAATAATCACTAAAAAGTTAGGAAATCATACTAATATTGACTATTTTACAAATTTTTTGGACGCTACGAATAGTTAACAGCGGTCCCGCTGGCCGGTCAGCTGGCGGACGAGGGTACAGGAGGCAACACCCCTTTTTTTAAGACAACAAATTTCAATTTCGAAAATTGAAAATCGCCTAAAATCTCTCATAATTTTAGTCAATCCAATCAACCAAAACTGTCCCTTATTTTAATTATGAAAATATTAATTAAAATATTTTTAATTATCTCGGCCCACCATTTACTTAATATCTTATCTTAATCCAATTAGAATTTAAGATACTTTGAATCCTTATCCAATTAGGATTTGTTTTATATCTCATCTGTCTTATAGGATTTGTAATTCTAATCCAATTACAAGTCTATCTCCTATCTTATATGATCAAAATCAATTTCGATATATTAATCATGCATTCAACATCGAGAATCATATTAAATTAATCATATTAAACTAATCATGATCTCTACCATGAACATACAAAATTCACATCGTTCAATATAAAAAATATATGTTAATCAAAATATTCTCGAACATGAATACTATCATTGAATCATATCATGCGATGTATCAATTTACATGAATTAACAACATGCTTTAAAACCAATTCTTGATAACAATTATCACAAAATCTATATGTATATCATATATACATTAATCAAGATTATGTTTTCACACATATATCATATATACATCAGAGAAAACATGCAAACGTTTAATAGAACCGAGCCTAATGCTCTGATACCACTGTTGGGTTTTTGGGGTTCATACGCAGAGGAAAATTCAAAATAACTTTTGAAAAACCCCAACAAAATCAAAAATAAGTTTCATTAAACTAAATCTACGAAAGTAAATCATACCTTATTACGTGATTTCCTATTCTGATTGTTTGATTTCCAAGACGTTCAAGTAGGCGTCCTCTATTAGAAATCTACACACGAACGTTGACCACAATTTGGAGTGTTAGCCCCAAGAGAGATTGAAAATGATTTTTCTTTCTCTCCCTAAATCCAGAGAACTCGAGAATTGTAAAACGAAAATCTTATATCGTTTTTAGGGTTTCACCCTTTATTTATATGTGTAGATAAACCATCACTTAAAATCCTATTCGTAATACAACTATTGTAAAATTCATTACTCCGGACCAATTGAAATTGTGCAAAGCCATTCTTTGTGTGCGACCCAATAGGTTCATGCGACGTCGGCAGTGAACCAAAAACCATTTTGGTACACAAGTCATAAGCGACTCTAGTAAGGCATTATGACTACCCAAGTAGCATGAATATAACCATCGATACAACATAATTAATAACATATATCATATCCTTTTGTCGTGTGATATCCTTTGATTAAACATAAGGCATGGAAAGTCACCCTTAATGTTCAATCGTACTAGTCTCAATCTTTAGGTAAACTTAAAAACTTTCAAGTGACATTGATCATATCAATTCACATGGACTTGGCCATTATCGGATCCTATCTTATCTAGGGATCCACTTGATATATCTCTCATATGAGAGTGACAAATTCTATTTTGATTACACACCTTCACATATTATTCACACGGTAACCAATCACAATCTTTATAATTGTCTAGTTAAAGAAAACATTTGATTGTGTCAAATTATCATGCTTCTAATATTGAAGTCTATGGTAATTTCAAGTCGAAGGACTAAATGAGATACCTATCATGAGTAACACGTATGACTTAACCCATGCGGTGTTCTCATTGCGGGTCGGTCAAGTACCTTATTCCCTAACAAGTACTCATGATCTTGATTCGTATCCCTATACGCATGATCATCACATGACCATCAATCAAGATTTACACTAGTTTTAATTCATTATAGTTCCCGATATAATGACCAATTAGGGACATTTAGCATATTTCAACAAATACCCATGGATCTTACTATAAGGTAAACATGTAATCACTTATAATAAAACATCAAATAAAACCTCTATTTTATTAACTAAAATTATAAGATAAACAATGTTTGTAGATTGACCTAGGGCACATGC
This sequence comes from Stephania cephalantha, assembly GCA_039657325.1. Classification (NCBI taxonomy): domain Eukaryota; kingdom Viridiplantae; phylum Streptophyta; class Magnoliopsida; order Ranunculales; family Menispermaceae; genus Stephania; species Stephania cephalantha. The sequence goes on from CM077578.1 coordinate 12,067,435, forward strand.
CTTAATATTCGATTGCAAAAACGATTGCTTTAAGCTCTAAGTCGATGCACCTGGACAATTCCTCATAGAGTCTCAATCATCTCGGAAAGATACGCAACTCGTCTACCTCTTGCATCAACACACATCTAAGACCAATGGCCGACGCATCCGTATAAACTGTCAAAGTCTTGCCGGCTCGACAATGTCAATACCGGTCCGATAGTCAACCTCCTATTCATCTCACGGAAAGCACTTCACACTCCTATGACCAATCAAATCTAACATCTTTCTTGGTCGGGTCTCGTCATCGGCGCTGCAATTGAGGAAAAATTTCGCACGAATCGCATTTGGTAATATCCTACCAGTCCAAGAAAACTCCGAATATCGGCAACAGACTCAGGTGTCCCCCAGTCAATGATAGCTCGAATCTTCTTTGAATCCATGACATGTCCTACAAATCTAATCGCACTATGCCAGAAGTCACACTTACTGAACTTGACGTACAATATTTGCTCTCTCAGTGTCGTCAACACTACCCTAAGGTATCTCTCGTGATCCTCACGAGTCTTACCGTATATCAAGTTGTTATCGATGAAGACTATGAAAAATCTGTCCAAATACGATCTCAAGACCTATGCATCAAATTCATGAAAATCGTCTGGGCGTTAGTCGCCCAAATGGCATGTTTGTGAACTCGAATAGCCCATACCTAGTGCTCAAAGCGGTCTTCTAGATATCCACCTTTTAAATCCTCAATGATGATAACTGAGCGAAGATCAATCTTTAAGAAGAATCTGCGCACGCTTAACCGATCGAACATATTATCTATCCTAGGAAGTGGGTAACGATTCTTAAGCGCTTTGATTTAGCTTCCACATAGTCTATGCACATCCTCATCGAACCATATTTCTTCTTCGCAAACAACATGGGAGCTCCTCAAGGTGATATACTAGGGTGAATAAAACCCTTCTCCAACAACTCATCTAAAATTGTCGTTTAACCTCCTCTGCTCACGATGGTGACATCCTATAAGGTCTACTAGTGATTGGCTGCGTCCTTGGTATCAACTCAATGATGAACTCAATAGCTCGTGGTGGTGGCAATCCTTGTAGATCATTCGAAAATACGTCAACAAAATATCTAACTATTGGAATGTCCTCAATCATGACCTTTGTCCTAACCTCCGCTCAAATATCGCTACAAATGCCTCTATCTCCCGCTTTGTAGCTTGTTGGCCTCCAAGTGATAGGTAAGTCGATCGCGAGATCCAACTAGTGAGAACCCGGTATCCCAAGAATACGGAACTCAATCTTCTAACCATAACAATCAATCTGTGCATAATAGGGTGACAACTAATCCATCCCGAGAAGAGCGTCAAACTTTAGGTACTCTAACACTCAAAGATCTACCAGTAACTGATGTCCCTCAACCTTTATTTTCACATCTCTACATATCCAGTTAGGTATATCATGTTCCCTGGCCGTAAATCGTCTTGAGAACAAGGTGTGTGTCTAGTGTCCGTGTAACTAACCCTAACTATCCAACAATATGCCCAACAATAAATGATAAAGTACTACCGAATTAAACATAACATGCATAGGTATACCAAAAATGTATAACATACCCTCGATAAGGCATTAAGTTTACATAAAAAGCCGGTGATAAATCCTCAATAGAAATGATCATTAAACCCATAATACATTAAGTTTCCATAAAAAATCGGGATCTAACCCTCCAACTCGAATTTTACCAAAACACACAAAAATGGGTTCATTGAAGAGTGTATGAGATGAGGAAGATGATTACCTAGGTTGGATAACTTGATTTTTCCTCAAAGGTGTTGAATTCCCAGCTTGAATCACTTCCAAATCTCTGGTTTTCTCTGATCTTGGCATGTGAATGAGTTAGTGGAACGAAAATTCCACTCACTTGTTATATATAGTTTTGGTCTTGATTAAGTGTGCATACGTATCTCGAGGATTATCTTGTGGTCTCATTTCATGCTGTCCCACATCACTTGATAACTCCACTAACACAGTCATCTCCTAGAATTACTCACAATGATCCTCTTGATATCCATCTTATGGTCCTCATTATTTAGTTCAAACTATAGGCTTATCATTTATTTAATTTATGTGCCTTACATTAAGCCTTATTAAACCATGTGGTTAGTGTTTTATTTATCAAAATTAACCTACTCATGGTCCTACTAACCTTCGGCCACCCAATATCCCATCTTGACATGCATTTTGAGGCACGCCATAGCCTATTATTTAAATTTTAATTTAATTAGCCTATGGTTACCTTACCCATTTCAATTGAATTACTTGGTCATATTAACGTGAGTTTGTCGAGCTTTTTCTAGCGTACCGTAGTTTGCTTCTTGATACCCGTGTTGACATGCACTCAGGCGACTACAGATCGTCACACAAACTCGCATGATATCCCTATTCAACATACACACATGCTATGTATTTACAAGTAAATTCATAAAATGCATCACAATTAAACAACATAACACACAATTTACTAATGTACCTAGGTCGTCGTGTGTCCTAGCCTACCGCAGATGTCTACGTGGATAGAAATTTGGCGTCCATGTATGAAATTATGAAATAAATAACGGCATTAAAGAAACATGCCATTACATCTAGGCTTAATATCATAATTTTTTAAAAATATTGTTTGTATCAATTTTCTAAACTAGTATAATGTATATTGTAAAATTATGATAACATTTGAGTCCAAGTCTCGTGAATGACAAAAAAAAAAAAACTAAGTTAGGGGAGCTGCCTTCTATTGGGCCTTGACTTTGCTCGGTTGGTGCCGAATAACGCTTAGTTTTTTTAAAAAGATCTTTAATTATATTGCCAATAGGGATGTACATGATTGGATTCAACCTAATTAAGGTTAATATGTAATTTAATCCAATAATTACAAATAGAAAAATCGCGATTTAGTCCGACCATTTATTTTATTAATCTTACTCAATCCATTTTACTAAATATTAATCAAACTGGATCAAGTTATACTTGTTGTTTGAGCTACTTATCTATAAGAACTTAACTTTAAAAATTCTTAAGAAGATTTTTGAATTGATAACTATTGAAATTGAAGGGTACTCATGAATTTTGTAATTTGAGGGTATAGGCATGAAAAGTAAAAATAGTGGTTAGTTTATAACTTAGTATAATAAAATTTTGCCCTGGACGTGCAAAATTTTAAGTTTGGAGGTATTTGTTAAGTTATTAATTGGACTTATATTTAGGTAGTCGTTTAGTAGAATAAATGGTCTAATTATCTCAAAATGACTACCAAATTGTGGTATTTGTCTATTCTCAGGTTTAAAGGATAGAAAAGAGATAAAGGAAGAAATTGGGGAGAAAAAAATCAAGAAGCCCAAATTCAAAAGTAACACCGTGGCACAAATGAATGACACTATGAGACAGCGTGAAGTACGAACAAACAACATGAAGAATTGTCTATTAACGTTAGATGACATCGTGAGAATGAACATGTGGCGCATGAATGTATAATGTAAGAGGTCAAGTTTCTTTGAGAAGAAAAAAATAGAAAGTGTGAAGATGTCCGACGATGTGGGATTGAACGTACAATACGTAGTAGTGTCAACCACGGGGATAAAGTAGAAAGTAGTAAGTTTTGGACTTCTAATTTGATTGGGATTGTAATTTAGGATTCATATAAGTAATTTAAGTTGTTTTATGTTAGATATACATAGAAATGCATAGAATTATAGAAAAAAAATGCAAGGAAGGTTGTGAGAATATAGAAGAGAGTTTTAGAGTGCTTTTTGAGGAGAATACATTGAAGACTCAAATTTTAGCTATTCATAGTTGTTTTTTTGTGTGATTCAATTGAACGTATTGCTTTGATTTAACTACTTAATACAATGAATATGATGAATTATATGTTTTTAATGTTTATTATGGAGTAGTTTACTTTATCTTAGGGATCAATAGATTATATAGGATGATAACTATGCAAAGTATGAATGATTTGTAATGTTATAGTTGTGTAATGGTTAGAAATTGTGTTTGTTTTTGAACTTAATTGTAACGACCCTAAAATTTTAATTGTGAATGATGATGTGTATTACCTAATTATGCTCGTGCGTGATGCGTAAATACGTTTATATGTTTTATAGTAGTATTTACTTTATATTTCGACAAAATAAATCATGAGTTTCTTCCATGTTTGTGTTAATTTGAGCCCTACTTATGGGGTAATATTCTTTGTCCGGGATCGATGGGTCCCGGATTGTTGTTCTCTCAAATCCCCATGTAATTCATGTTTTTTTTAATTTGTGATATTGATTTGTGTTTGTTTGAACTTAATGGTATAATTGCCTTGATTACGTAGGTGTAGAACATAGGGTCTGAATTCCATCATGACCATTGGAGTTTTCAACTTGAAAATAGGAAACACAACCCTTAAATATTTGGTACATCGGCCAGATGGTTGTTGACAAGGAGGCCTTAGAATTTGGAGTCGAATGTGATGTTGCACTTATGCTACTCATGCCGACCGGTTTAATACAAGGGCAACGCTAGAATCTCTATCGCTAGGACCTCGGGGTGGAGTAGGAAATTAAGGAATTTCGCCTATCTTCACTTGAATTGGGAATTACGAGATGAAATTGGATAGAAAGAATGCAACCTTGGTGAAATCAACTCCTTTGAACTATTTCTCCATTGTGAAATCACAAGCTTAAATTCCTTGCAATTAGTTAGTTTCGTTTTATTGGTCAATTTACATTTCAAAATTCAACTTTCGATTCCTAACTTAATTTCTTAATTGGACAATAGATTAGCGTTTACACTGTCTCCAAGGATCGATATTCACAAATCATTCCATAAAAAGAGTTGCTATTGCTATCGTGAAACCTTACACTTGAGGATTCATGTCAAGTTTTTGGCATCGTTGTCGGGGATGGTAGTTAATTTTAGTTTGATTAAGATATTTTGTTTAAGATTTATTTTTTTTCAGTACTTTAGTTTAATGTAGTTAAATTTAGTTTAACTTGATTGACCTTCTGCACTCGATTTTCTCTTTGTCGTCGATTCATGTTTCTTTTGTCTATGCAAAGTGACGAAAGTGTTGAGCTAGTACATAACGACCCTGAGCTCAATATAACTCTCCAAAGTTTTAAAAAGAAACAAAAGAAATAAAGATGGTAGGGAATCAAAGAAATCAGAGTTTGCAAAGGGAACAGAGGTGTCTTCGGGATTATTTCAAGCAAGATTTGCAAGAAACATATAATGAGGTGATAAGGATTCAGAATAACAAGCAACCATTCGAGTTAAAGCCAGAATTAATTAACATGGAGCAAAACAGTTTGTTCAATGGTTTACTTAATGAGGATTTGGTAGCTCATGTGAAAATATTTGTAGAGAAATGTGATACTATTTACATCATCCATGTTTCCAAGTAGATTATTAAAATGCGGCTTTTCCGTTTCACACTAACTTGGAAAGCAAAGGCTTGATTTCAAGGCTTAAATAAGGGGAGTCTCACATCATTCTGATATAAATGAGAGATTTCTTCAAAAAATTTCACTCCTGCGAAAATAACGGAATGGAAGCAAGAAATCAACTCTTTTCGATAAGACGAGACAAAATCACTAGGTGAAGCATAAGAGAGATTGAAAGAGATTCTAAGGAAGTGTCCGGGGCATGAGTTAGAGATATAAACTCAATTGCAAGTATTTTACTATGACATTATGATGTGTACAGAACGCGTCAATAAAATATAGTTCTTAAACCGACCATTTTGTAGATAGTGGCAAAAAGTCGATCCCATAGAAATTGGTAATCTTTCCAAGGTTCTAAAAGAAAGGGAAAAGGGGGCTTGAGAGTTCACGGAAAACAATTATTTAAAATACTTAGTAACGAAAACAATGAGAAAAATGACCTTGACTTTTGATTTCTCAAACTTCCTCAATTGGCAAATTTAAACTCTTAGTCGTCGATCTATGTAAAGTATGCAATTCAAAAATATCCTATAGTAGCTATAGAACCAAGTGCACACCGATTCCTTATTTTCCTCTAATTGATAGCCAAGGTACGACCGTTGACTACTCCTCTAGTCAAACGAATAGCCTTAGACTCAAGCAGATTGGGTTTAACATGATGACCACAATGAGTTTTATGAAAAAATTAAACCTACACAACCGAATTGCTAGTGCATCTAATTTAGCTTTCATCGCTAAGGTACTTGATCAGTCTTGAAAGGGTCGAATCAATCGATATGGTCAATTGCCACATGTATGGTCTTCTTGCACAAGTACGGATGTGTACGACTTACTAGCAATAAATTAAGGTTTAACCCTAATTAATCAAGCGATACGAATAAGAATAAAACACAAAAGAGAAGCAATTAAATTGAATTGAATTATATCTCACATAGGTTTGTTGCTAAGAGAGTTGTTTGATCCACCTCACTGGTCTAGATCAATGGAGTTTAGTTAGAGACGATGATGGAAAAACTCAAGTTCTTCAAGTTCTTTCATAAAGAAAGTATTCTGAACAATAAATTCTCGAGTTTCCATTTATATAAAACCTAAAAAATCTATCCTAAAATGAAGTTACCAAAAATTCGGGTGAAAATCCTATTTTTACGTTTCATGCCGCGAGTCTCTGCGTTCCATACCGTGGGAATGAACCCATGGTGTGAGTGGCGGCATGGATCACTATCTATGTGAATCTGCAATTCCTGCATTCCACGCTGTGGGCATGACCACCACGGATTGGATTGTGGCGTGAGTGGCGGCATGAAATTATGCTCCAACTTGCAATATAATTTTGGGACACTTACAGGCTGAATCTGACAAAGCTTGTGAGACATGAAAACGTTCAGCTCTGAGTTTACTTCCCAATGGGAGAAACGACAAGTCATTTAGATTTGAAATGAGGAAGCTATGACCAAAACACTGAAGCTATGTCAAAATAGACTTCACTAAAGCTTTGCCAAATTTAGTCGTTCTTTCCCGAACATCACACTTTCTTCCTTGGATCCCAGTTTCAATCCATATTGACATACTTAGTCTCAAGAGCGTGAAATAAACAAAAATGAGAGTTTGTCACTATAAAATAGAGAGTTAGAGTCCGAGAATCATACTAAACATTAAACTAAATAATACATAAATATCAACTTATCAAAATCCCCTAACTTAGACTTTGCATGACCTGAGCAAAGGAATGCATGACAATACACCCTACTACTAATCAACTAGACTCCTAATAACTAGAGTAACAAAATAACAAACTAACCCACTCTATACCCTATTCCAAGTTTAGTAGAGTTTCATTTGGTTAAAATGCCATTAGATCGGCTATCTCCTCAAAGAGTTTCAGAGTTAAGATTTGTCTAGAAATGGAGTTCAAACATCAATAGAAACCACATTTCAAAGAACTAGACTCAGTAAAGACAAAGACCATTTATGACTCAAGAGTTTTTTGGGCCTATACACTTAAGCATGCAAGTTTACAATTAGAAACCTTAATTTACAATTTAACTCGAATTAAAACTCGAACTTTCTATTTCCTGCGTGTTTGGTGCTATCACTTATTGCTCGGCCTCGTGCCTTATGGCCCACTGTGCAGCGACTGCGCCAACACTGCATGCATGTTTCCTTGCTCCCTAGTCTCTCGACACTGTCACCTACTTTACCAGCGTTATCCCTTATGCTCCACGGTAAAGCACACACTTGCCAGGATCTCCAGAGTTAGTTTTCTTCAATTTTTCTTCTCTCACATGTCATGCATTTCCTTCCCATGCCGTGCCTTGTATGCCCACAACATCAACACCTATAGCCACGACGCCAAGTGTGTTTTTATGGATTTTTACTCTGTTTCTTCTCGTTTTTCCTCAATTCATTCCTTTACACCTTAATTCCCTGAAAATGCAATAACACCATGAATTAGAGCTTATTTGAGGATATTTATACTAAATATATGACTAAACTAACCTTTTATATATATATGTATAAATAATCACTTATCAAATACCCCAAAAATTAAGATTTTATGCGCGTCGAGCAAATGTGCATTATACTTAAGTCTCTTAGTAACTAATTCGATTCAATATACATTGTTCATGGAATATCCTTTAATTTTCTAAGTCTCAAGTTGACAATTCACTCAAGAGTTTTTCTTTGCAAAAACTTGTCATGTTTAAGACATATAGCCTTAACAACTCATATAACTTCACTTTTAAAACATTAAAGTAGATCTCAACCAAAAACCATCATTACTGACAAGTTTATTTCGTTTCAACACTCAAGTAGCAAATATAAAATCTCATGATTTCTCATTAAACTAAGGAATTCACAAATAAGTATAGATCAAACTCATCTTTGGTAGACTTTGGTACTTTAAGAGTCTATATGACTTAACATAGTTGGAATGGAAAGTAAACTCAATTAGCTACTCTGCATCGAGCTAAATATTTTATTTGAAGAGTTTTAGTTTCTTTCGCTTTTTTCTCTTTATTTGTCTATCTCATTTCTTCTCATTCTTTTCATTTTTTATTTAACAGTCCGTACTCTTTTTCCTATGGACTTTATTCTTCCTCATTTTTTTTCCAACCATCACGTTCTCTGCTCCATTTCTTGTAGAACTTGTGAGGTTCTTTCATTTTTCTCTTTATTCTAAAACTCTTGTTAGCACTTCTCACTTTCACTAAATCAAGTAAGTTAACTCCAACTTTTACTATACATTGCCTATTTCTATCATTCTTTGCACTAAATCTTTATTTGCTTTTTATTTTCAAGTAAGATTCATACTTATTATAAAATTCTTAGAGATCTAACTTTTTCCATAAGAAGTGTTATATTTTCTTGCTTTTGTTTCAAGTCCAAGGTTTTTCCTTACTCTAGGTTCTAATCAAGAAATTACATCGTTGTTTGCTTCATTTCATTGTTTTTTTCTTCAAAATTTAAAAAACACTATCTTGAGTTTCATATAAATAAGATACTTGTAATTAACTCATCCACAATTAAAGGCATGAACATGCAAATGAACTACTTATTCATTAAATATTACAATATATAACCTAATATGTACTACTTACACGATTCATATAATAAGAAAAGCGAAAAATTTATACACTTTACCATGCTTTCCTCCTTAAGCGCTTCAAATTTAAAATTTAAACGATCATACTGCAGTGTTTATCCTTATTTCTCAGCCTATCTTACCACTTCCCATTGTGTAGTGTAGTACCGATGCCCCCTAACCTTGTCTTCAAGTTTAAAAGTACGCTTAAAACATGAAAACACTAAAATACACAAACATATATATATATATATATATATATATATAATGACACAAGTTTTAATAAAGTAAACTAAACATAGAATTAAAACAAGTAAATAGTTAACAAAATATCTTAAATGTTAAAAATGTATGAATGGTATCAAAGTCACTCTCAACTCCCAAGGTTTAAAGGATTCCTATTACACTGACTTCAGGACTGCGTGTCATCATCGTCATCTTCATCATCAACTTCAGCTTGGGATGATGTCAATGAACGTTCAACTCTCATGCTCTACACCAAATCCTAATCAAACACGTATGCTGGTGCTGCTAGAAAGCTTACGACTAATCAGTGGATCTCAACCATATGCTCCTCTCAAAATCTAGTTTTGTCTCGATGATGATCAACAAACAACATGAAATTGCACTGCCCATTCCATCGGTGTTGCTCTCTCCTCTCCAAATCCTGTTCATATCTCAAACATGGCTGCCTGGTATTATGCATTATCCTCCTAGTATTGTCTCCTCATCTCTGCTATCTGCAGTCTCTACTATTATGGAGTCAAATCCTCGGGTGGTACGAAATTAGTGCTTGTGGCGGAGGAGGTGGTGGAAAGACTTCGGGATAGTCAAGGCTTGCTCTTCAAACTACGGGTTTACAAACGCGTAGCCCCCTCAGCAAATCCTTGCTACTATTTCTTCCTCTTCTTCATTTTCTTCGCTTCTAGTTCTTGGGCTAGCTGCACTCTGCTTCGCTTCGTCTGGCCGCATGATCCTCTGCGCCTCTTGGCAAATAACTCGCCTCCGGTCTAGCTCCCTCACCCCACTTTTTTTTTTTTTTTTTCTCTCTCTATCTCTCTTTCTCCTAGGAGTCTTGGTAACCAGGTAGTGATTTTAACATAAGCAAGAAATCTTCATCCATGGTTTGTTGGGCCTCTATATCAAATTCTTCGTCATCTCTCAACCTTACTTTAGCCTTTAAGCACATTTGAGTAATCAATATGTGAAACAACAATTTGCTTTCCCTTTCCGGCATACGATGGACTCCCTCAGATTGGCGTGTATGATCTCCCGATGTTGATCTCCCGAACTTCGTAATCTCATACGAAAAGCCGCTTACACGACTTGTTGATCTTATCTCTATCGAGAAGAGGGGTATAACGATGCAATAAGAAAATGTTTCCACATATTGTAAACCTTTCTAACACTCCCTTCTTAATGTGCTTTGGCACATTCTCGCTCCATGCCCCATCCTTGTTGTCATGGGACAACCAATGCATCTACTATGGCTCTAAATGGGTATAGGTTATAGGGCCTATTATATAACCTGGTTGGGAACGTCAGTACAGATTCATACAAGCTTAATTCCTCTAACCCATAAAATTTTTTGATCTCATGTCTATTGAAAGGAACATAAGTACATCTCACCTTCACTGGCTCATCCTTAGCCGTGAACTTCACATTAGCATAAAATTCAAAAACAATCCCACTCACTATTCTTACTTTATTATCCCTATAGTCTTAAGTGATTTGCTCCCAATTTCGATGCCTAATGAAATCGTTCACTCTATTATCATATTCTACTTGGAAAATTAATTCTCATTTCACAAATGAACTCCATACGTAGGATTTTCTCATACTAGTCCTTAGCTTTCTCTATAAATGAAAAACTTGGATTTAAAAGTTCTAGCCTCTTCTTCATTGAGGTTTTAGAGGTAGATGCCTCAAAATCATTTCATCTAGTTTGACTAACTTGTTTCCTTGTTCTTGCCATTTCTTCCAATTTCAATAAACTAACAACAATGCAATGCAACTCAGTCTTCAAATCACCTAAAATTCAAAATTTATACAACATGGATCATGCATATGCCAAATAATACAAATATATCAATTAAGTCTCCATGGATGATATTAATGCTCACATTCACAAAATCTTGCAAAACCTATCCTACAACCTTAAACCATAATTTCATACAATATCATCAAAATTCTCAAAATTCAAAGCATAACTAGATGAAATTGTAAATTTACCTCAATCTTACGGACTTATTTTCTAGGTGTAGAACACTCTTCCGAGTCTTTTTCAATTCAAGCCCTCTAACTTATCTCTTGCCAATTAGAACCCTAGCTCTATTGGAATCAAAATTCAAAATTCAAGCCCTAGCTTTCCAAATTGTGCTAATCCACAATGTACTTATTTCTTCATTCTAAATCACTAGGAAATCACTAATCTCATATGAAATGATCGGACTTTGGCGCTAAGGTAGAGGGATGTATGCTTAGGGGTTTTTTGGGGTTTTAGTGCAAGTGTGTAGAATGGATGCAAAATGGGGTTAAAACCCTTAAAATCGACCCCCAGCACCGTATTCACAGCCCTTGCGTCAATGACGCAGATGGGACTTTTGTATTTTTTGCCCTCGCCACCTTGGCACTCGGGCCTACACTCGCGGTCGTGGGTAATACCCGTGGCGTTAACCTCATGACCCCATGTCCTCGTATAATTTTTCAATAATTCTCCTCCTCGGTGCTCCTCTAGACTTTTGTGTATTACTCACATAAGGTTTCATGACTACATAAAATCCATGAAAATATTAAAAAATAATAAATTTTACATTCGATTTTCCCATGCACCTTACTTCACTACTTTGAACTTTTTTTTTATTCTTTTTTCGTTTTTTCATGCGTTAGCGAGACATTTTCATTCCGATGAATCATCACCCGACAAATGGTCTTTTCTCGCACATACTAAAACATGTTAATTGTAATAATTGGACTAAATAACTAACTACTAACTAAAATTCAAAAACTTAAAATTTTAAAACTGAAAATTTAAAACCCCGGGCTTCCTCGATGAGCGCTTAGTTTAACATCATTAGCTTCCGACGCCTTTTCACTTGTTTGGTCCGAGTGTAAATCGAGAAACTCCATATGCAAATCGAAGATTATGATGTCATTCTTGTTTGGATGTACTTCTTCACCTTCGACAAAGACAGCCCTTATCGGCATCATCGCCCTTATCGATACTTATCTTGATCTTCCTTTCTCTTGTGTACAAATTTGCTTTAGGCGTGTTCGGGAATTGTCACCTAAGTATCATTAACACATCATTGTTCATATTGTGGTTCATGACCTTGAAATCCGTGATGAATGTGAATCAAACTACTTTTACATGCACATTCAAAACTCTTCTGATAGTAGGTATCAAATTAACGTATGCCAGCATGCAAATTCATCGTATTGGGACAATTGATCTTCAAGTTGACATGTATCACATCTATCTTAGAGTAGCATGACATTGACAAAGGCTCCCTTATCACATAATACATTTCTAACCTAAATCGGTGCTTACTTTAATGTTTATCGGTATACTTTATCTCTCCAAAGAATCTATCGTTTTTGATCGGTTGAAGCTCGCAAGGATGAACTTGAGCTTTAGAGCCGGTTTCTTTAGAACTAACATGATGTCATTGCCTTGTGAGTCTCCTTGGAAGGTCCCTTATCTTTTTGCTTCAGCCTTCCATTTCGCCTCTCTTTCGTTCTCTTCGAGGCATTGATTCTTTGTTTTCTTGAAACCCTCGAGTTCATCTTGCCCCATTTTTCGTTTCATTGCTCATGCATCTCTTCGTGCTTATACATTACTTCGTCTTGTCTTGGCTCCTTTGTTGCCATAATACTCATCATGCAAATGGCACTCATGTTCTCCTTGGGATTAGTGACGATGTTGCTAGGAAAGTGTCTATTTTCCTCGAGTTCAAGACTATCGCAGTTGACCAAATTTGTCTCTTTAGATTCTTGATGGATTACGATCAAGCTTTCATTATCCATCCTTTTCATGGCTTGCTTTATTCCTTCCAAGCTTCTTCTCGTGCTTCTCATATGCAGCTCATGCTGACTTGCAAATACTTCTCTATCGTGGCTTTATTGAAGTCATCTCTTCACCTCTGCGTCTCGATTCCGCTTGTTGGACTTGTTGTTGAAGCCTTGAGGTAACTTCAATGCATTGTCGATTTCTATAAGAAAAGTTCAGGTTGTTGTTGTTGTATCCTTGATAAAACCATTGAGGAGCAGCTCATCTCTCGCACTGAAGTTGTTCGACAGTAACCTTGGTTGTTCATGAAGTTGATGTCTCTCTTCTATCTCCATTCCTATTTGTATGTCCATCCTGGGTTTACCACCATACCTTGGTGATTCATAGATTGTTGTGCTACTTGTGGACTTTGGTGTCCCATCTAAAGTTTTTCCATCTAACTGGCACTCGTATTTGATAGGTTTGTGCCATAATTAGAGCTTGTGGAGTTAATCTAAACGTAGATGCACTGCTGATTTTCTTCACGTAGGAACAAGTATTATCGGTAGAATTTTGAGACATAAGATCAAGTAGATCAATGCTCCATCCTCATCCTTGGTTAGTAAAGAGCCACCCGATGCAACATCTATTAGCGTTCTTGTATTATGGTTCATCCATTGTAGAAAACATGGAGTTATGTCCATTTCACATATTCGTGTCATGAGCATCTCCTCGACATCTCTTTGAATCTTTCCCTTAATCCTACGCATGAAAAGACTTCGTGTCTTCTTGCTTGAACTCGATTAATATTAAGTTTCCATTCGTCGACCTTCACTAGGGAAAGAACTTGTCAAGAAATCTTTTGTTGATTTACGCCGCATGAAGTCATACTTTCTGCACTTTGCATTCGGGCCACTTAGAACTAGGATTTGACTTTTCCACCTAAGTAAAATGGGAAAGTCGCATCTTGATCACCTCTTTTGTGACTACGAGTGATGTACACAAATGTATCGCACTTCTCCAAAAGTTCTCAACATGTGCAATTGGATCTTCATTGGATAGCGCATTGAACAGAACTATTTTGCACCATGTTTATCGGATACGGTTTCTGACTTGAACTTGGTAGGGTTGGTGGAAGCCTCATCACTTCATTATATCACGATCTCCTGAACTTCTAACTCGAAGTAGTCACAAATGCATCTACCGCTCATCGCTCTCTATCACCTTGCACTTTACTCAGGATGACTGCGAGTTAGTTATTTCGCGTCCATTCCTATTGTTGGTTTCTAGTTTGCCCTCATACATCTTGACTATTTTCTTTTCTTTCTTTGTCAGTTCTTTTCAATCTTCGAATTCGTAAGGCACATGTCCTTCTCTCCCTTTATCGCATGCACTAAATATTCTTGAAAAGAAAACGCAAAAAGATTAAATGCAGTAGAAGTCAAAGCTGAAACTTAAGCTTTATTTTTGTAATTACCTATTATTTGAACTATTGCTTTTAATGGATTCACTTTTAATTGGTTTTTATGCTAACTAAACTTCTCTATCAAGTCAATTTAAACTTTACTTAAACTCTTATATTAAGGATATCTTAGTTCTTCATTTAGGTAATTTAATACTATGCTTTGTATTCATGTTTACATTCGCGAATATGTCGCATGCAATACTTTAATTAGAATAGACAAGGTTTTCCTTTAAAATCCACTTAACCACCGTCATACATGGAGAAGATTCTAAAGTGTGCTTAACTAGAACTCTACCTATCGGTATATGAAATAACGGTGCCTCCTCATTGTTTTAAATTTGAGAATCATTGGATTCATATCCACCTAAGTTTACTATTCGTGCATACTCCTCAATCAACAACTTATCTCGCTGATGTTGTGTATTTCATTACTGCACCGCTAGTGTATCAGTATTAAAAGCTTTAATTGCCATGATAATTCTTAAATCCTAAGTTTGATTAAACATGTGATCAAGATGTCTAAAGTATTACGCTTGGAATTAGCCACGGGTTACTAAAATCAGACTCTTTATTATTACTTTTTACTCGTATTGGCAAAGCTAACATGTCCTACAATAAATATCCATTGATCCCTAAGATAAATAGACTACTCATATTTCATTCAAACACATACATCACAATTCATAATGGAAATCATTACAAATCGAGAGATTTAATGTAAACATTCTAATTTAACTCAACAAAACTAAACGTCAATTGTAAACATGAAGTCTTGATATGTTTATCTTCATATAAACTCCTTAATACTCAAACTCAATGCAAACCTTATGCTAAATTACTCTAATGGTGGCTAATAGTTGGTATATTGTTAGCGCTTTGCCACATTCTAATACCTATTTATACCTCCTTAATAACAATTAGAAACCACTAATTTACAATTTAACTTTCAGCATTAAAATCCGAACTTTCTAGTTCCCGAGTGTCACAGCGCTATCACTTACTACCCTATTACGCGCCTTACCAGCCTATTGCACTAACACAACATGCATGTTTCCTTGCTCCTCTGATGTATCTGGTAGCCCGTCATTACCCGCTTCACTTAGGTGCCGTCCCTTATGCTCCACGGCCTTATTATTGCCCCATACCTCTAGTAGTTAGTTTTTTTTCACTTTTTTCTTATCTCCCACGCCAAGCCTTTTCTTTCCACACCGTGCCCTCAGTATGCACCACAAAGATTATCAACACCTATAGCCATAACGCCAAGTGCTGTTTGTCGGTTTTACTCCATTTTTTCCCTTTTTTCAATCTCTTCATTTACACCTTAATTCCCCAAAAATGCAAATAATATAAAAGCCATGAATTAGAGCTAATTCTGAGGATATTTATACTAAATATACGACTAAACCACTATATACGTTTAAATAATCACTTTATCATTAACCTCACTATAAGCACCGAGAGCTAGCATACACTAGGAGTTCACATAAATACACATAACACTCTAATTTCATGTTCCTCCCTTTTCCACATCTACTCGCATTACTTTAGTTGGCTCTTTTTATATTGAATTCTTTATCTCAAAATATTGAAATTTTTTTTTTCCTAAAATTCAAAGACTAATTCATTTTTCTTTTCTTTGAAGTCGTTAGGAACTTATTTCACTCAAAAACACCCCCCAAACTTGGGGTTTTGTATATTTCACTCCACATTTGGCTCTTTCTCACTTTTGCTATAGTTATCGAACTTTTCAATTAGATATAAGGATGTAAGTGCTAAAGCTGGCTAGAGGTTTAATGATAGGTAGTCAAGTAAATTAGGCTTTAAATTGGCTCAAATGGCCTAACTAGCGGTAAAATGATGGGTAAGGCTTAAGGGCTAAGGGGTTAAATCCAAAAATGACCTACATGCTTTCCCCCAAAGCAATGTTGCAATCATAGGTTTTCGTCTCGAAGCCGAGTTACACCACTCGTTCTAACACCTTAGAAATCTAACTTTTTCTACTCTGCACGATTATGACCACACAGTCCTCTTTAGTATCTAACACAAAGTCCCAACCTCTCATTACTAGCTCCCAAGCAACATGTAATCAAAACAATGTCGAGATACTTACGCTATAGATCAAAGTGTTTCTCCTAATTTTCAAAAAGGTTCAAGTCTTAAAAGTAAGCTTACATTTACTCATCCGCAACCAAAGGCCAGCTTAACAAAATTTTTGGCGACTCTACATGCGACTTATGATACTATGTAAGTTCTAATGCTAGACACAAACATAAATGAAAATGTATGCCAAAATAAACAAGTAACAAATAAACTAAATACATGCGTGAAAGCAGTATCAACTCCTAATGAAATGAGAAAGAGAAGCATGAATGAAAAAAATATGAGATAAGAGAAATGAAAAGAACAAAGGGATATAAAACACACTGGGTTATAAAACACCACCATTACCATCCTTCAACCACATGTAACCACATATAATTGAAAACTTTGAATAACCCACCCTCGCTGTCTTTCGCAAAAATATCACATCCAACCTCAATCCAAAACCAACCTTAAATTACCCCCAAAACTTGTTTTAAAAGACATACTTGTCAAATGTTCAGTGATACAAGTCAAGGAATCTACCCAACAAACGAGAGAAAAAGAGTGGTGCAAAAGAACATGGATAAATACATAGTTAAGATGATACAAAGGCATGCAATTATTATTTTTTATTTTTTATTAGCAATAAAAGTCTCCAATAATTAGTAAATGAACAACAAAAACTCTCATGTCTAAAATTGACTATGAAACAATAAAAAATGATGCATAACAAAGAGCAATAACTAATAAGCATAGGAGTTAACTAAGTTGATTCCAACCAAATTTTGCGAGCCGCTTATGCTCTTCAACTAAAGGTAGAATCAACAAGATGGTAGAAGTAAGTTTAAGGTTTTGGGTTCACTTAAAGACCAAGTTGCTAATGCAACAACTTAAGCTTGGTTTATGTTCCAACCAAGTCTCAAAATACACTCAAATCCTAATAATATATTGACTTCCTAAAAATGATCAAGTTATTCCACAAGTAAGCATAATCCAAAGTCCCAACCTAGCAAAACTCAAGTGGACGCTCCTAGTGTTGCCACCGGTGCTCATCAAACATTCATAAGCACTCCGAAAAAAATCTAAGAAATCGATATTTAGGACTTTAGTAAACATAAATATATATATATATATAACTAAAAACTAAACTAAAAATTGAAATAAAAAGAATAAAGTTAGGTTGCCTCCCAACAAACACCTTTCTTTTTAAGTCTTTGACTAGACTTGGCGTGGACACCCTCGAAGTGATGCCTTCTCTTTTTGAGATGTCAACAAAAAATGGTGCCTCTATAGCTTTAGGCAATGAAATAGGCACACCTTCCTTCGACTTGGGAGCTTATTCCGAACCTACTAGCATGAACGGATTCTTTTTGCATCATAGATCATACCAACACAAAGGTCTCGACATGACATATAAAGTCTTTGAATACTCCTTTACTTCCACCTCGTGTAAGACTACAACAAATACGTATGCATGCAGAGCGTGGGTGGTTTCAACCGGCCAAATGGGTTGGTATTCCTCGGCTCTCTTTTGGCGGTTTCTCAGACCTTTCAAAAGCGACTTCAATTGTCATTCTCATCTTCCTCTTCTTGATCTTATGCAATGATAATGGTCTCTGCTTTCAATTGGGAGACACTTCACATTCCCTTCAGCACTGTTTCGCTCCAATAATCCACAACTCCGCGTAACCTCATTCAATGCAACATTTCCTCAATGTAACAACACTTACAGATACCTAAATACTAGATAAAATATTAGGTTGTTTACTACACAACTCTTTTCCCTCGTCAATGAAATTCTCATGCGATAGCAATTTGACTAAGTCGTGAGTTCCCAAATTTTTGCTACCTTTGATTTATATGGCTTTGAAACTCTGCAAATCTTCATGCACGTGTTGTTGGTTGCTTGATGATTGCTTCAACATATCTTTCTAAGGATGTACTTTGTTGAAACTTGTTGGTTCTGCTTACTGACAACCGTTGATCAACTTTTTGAAAAATTTGCTTCTTGAGCTAAAGATCAAGTCTTTCATCATGTCTTCGTGACACCTATCCACGTATTTGTCGAGGGAATTCGTAGACTTGACATGAACTCGAAGTTAAGTCGGTATGCATAGCTAGAATATTGATGTTTCTCATACTTCGGATATTAAGGAAAAACATACGTGGGATGCAAGTAATCTACATAAATTTCATAAACCCTCGACCTATTGCACTGAAAAGAACGCCTTTATTAAAAAATTGTTGTCTATTATGTGACATACCTACCCTATTCACAATGTGATAGTAATGGGTCTTTCAATGGACCATAATTGTAGGAGTAGGGAGACCATTGCAAAGAGTTACCCACAAATGTTAAGAACAAAAGACTAGATATACAAAAATAAATAAATAAATAAAAGAAAAAGAAAAACCAAAGAAAAAAAGAAAAAAGCCAATCCTCAAAGATAGCGACGTAAAAATTTTCGACTTGAGTTGTTTGAATGTATCAAAAAATATAATCCCGATGAGATTACTAGTACCATAAGTATTTGTTGAAGAAGGCACAGCAATGGAGGTTAATCCACGAAGACCAAAGTGGTTTCCAAATTAGGCTAGAAAATAAGAAATTAAATTAAGGGGATTTGGAAATAATATTTTCAAGAGTTCACCAAAAAACATGGAATTAAAACACTTTGTAAGGAAATCAATCAAAGAAAGGTAACTTTAGACCCTCGGTATCTCAAACTTCCTCAATTGGCATATTCAACCCAATGGTGCATCGATCTATGTAAAACATGTAATTCAAATGTATTTCAAGAGTAGCTATTGAACCAAGAATGCAATCTATCTATTCCTACGTTCTCTCTAGTCTATACCAGCGAAATTGCAACCATGACTACTCATCTAGTCAAACATATAACCACTAAAACTTAGCTGTTTGTGGCTGGGTTTAACACGATCGATCGCAATGAAGTTTTTGTGAAAATAGTAAACCTGAGACAAATAGATCACTAGATGCGATCTAATTTGAAGCTCAGATCCACTAAGGTACTTGATCTGGTCTTAAAGGGTCGAATCAATCGATTATGTAAGTTAATTTCCACTTATAAATCGTAACCTTTCTACAGAGTACAGAAATTCATATGACTTACCTAGGAATAAGCTTCAAGGCTTAACCACTAATTAATCCAAGCAATACCAAAGAAATATAAACAACCAAAGAAAAGCAATGAAATTGAATTGAATTAAGATCTCACATAGGTCAAGATGCCAAGAGATTTGTTTGATCCACCTTTCGGGTTCGGATTAATCGAGTTTAATTTCTGACATGATGATAGAAAAATCTCAAATTCTTCAAGTTCTTTCATAAATAAAGAATTTCGAACAATGAACTCTCGAAGTTTCTATTTATATAAAATCTATTAAATCTAT